>VWZF01005177.1:2796398-3229123 GCA_013396755.1 Sclerurus mexicanus | reverse complement strand
AAAAAAAAAAAAAAAGATTTGAATGGATGAGTTTTCTGAACTGAAGAAGAGAGGAAGAGTCTGGACAGGCTGGATTGATGCATGAAGGCCAATGGTATGAGGTTCAACAAGGCCAGCTGCTGGATCCTACACTTGGATCACAACAACCCCATGCAGTGCTACAGGCTGGGGACAGAGTGGCTAGAAAGCTGCCTGGCAGAAAAGGACCTGAGAGTGCTGGTCAACAGCTGGCTGAACATGAGCCAGCAATGTGCCCAGGTGGCCAAGAAGGCCCATGGCATTCTGGCCTGTATCAAAAATAGTGTGGCCAGCAGGATTAGGGCAGTGATTACCCCTTCATATTCAGCTCTGGTGACACCACACCTTGGCTATTGTGTCTAGTTCTGGGCCCCTCAATTAAGGAATGATATTCAGGTGCTGGAGTGGGTCCAGAGAAGGGCAACAGAGCTGGTAAATCTTCTGGAGAGTACGTCCTATTTTGCAACATAAATGATTCTCTAATTTTTTGCTGGCTGTTCAACTTTCTTCTGAGATTAAAGATAGAGATTAAAATTCAGGACTTTTTATGTCAAGTAGGCTGTACCATTTAAAGTCCTTATTGGTGGCAGGCAAGACCTGTCCTACTGAATGTAACTTTGCGCTTTTGCATCCAAAAGCATAGGAAGAGAACCATAAATTTATTTACTTGCCAACATGTTTTGGGGTTGATGTTTTAGTCTCTGGCAAAATATGAATTACAAAATTTGTAACAGTTGGTGAGCAAGTGTATCAAGGTAAGTATGTCTTATTCCTCACTGAAATGAGTTTGGCTGATAAAATCACATCTCTATTGAAATTTTACTCTTGCCATGAACGCACTAAAAATACCAGTGAAAATATTAATTATTCTTCTTGTTACTTAGAGATTATAATTCATGTCAGATAAATATATTTGCAGATTTACTGAATTAAATTCATCCTTGTCACTAAAATTCACTGAGATGAGGGTGATGTATTGACTTCAATAATGTAAAACAAACTATAGCACACCATTTTTTACTACTCCAAAGAAATAAGATTCATTATTTTAAGGAATGTCTATGTGTTACTAATAAGATGCCATTGCACGACAGATTCTGCTACATAACAATCTTAAAATCAGTTTTCATTAAATGACCATTTTTTGTGGATGAAGACATTCAGGACTGGTGCTTTTCTTCATCTATTTTTCTTTACGTCAGAAATCATATTTGTTCAGAGAAGCTCCAAAAACTTTTCTCCGGTGTAAAATTTTCTTAGGATCACAGACATTATCTAAGCGAAATAAAAGAAAGTGTTTTCTGGAGTTTAAATAAACAGTGTTGTTACTAAGCAATGCTTTTACTATTTCTTTACAACATCACTTTGATGTTTGAGGAGGTCACAATTTGCTAGGACACAAAATATTTGAAAAACAAAGCGCACAGTTCATGTTGTTGAAAGTACAAAGAGGAATAAAGCATGGCAAAGGATGGGCCAAATTCTGTCTTCCTGGGCCTGGCTTACAAGGACTATGGCTTCAAATAAGCAGCAAAGGGCACAATTTGCTTTTTTTTTCAAGCATTTTACAACATTCCAGAAATAAACAGAACAAACTTTTCTGTGTGTCACATCTGGCTAGATTCATTTGTACTTCTAGAAGAAACTCTTACAAGCAGACTATAACTTATATTAACAAGAGAATATAAAACAACAGCTTACATAGCAAATATCTCAAGTATTTGACTCCCTGCAAATATTAAGATTACAGACAGCACTTGGCTGATGATGCAGGAAGGAAATTGTATTGTGTTTGATGCTGGGATTCAGAATTATAACAGGGGAAGCCATTGTGTAAGGAGAGCTGAAGTGTATCTGGATGAATACAATTTCAAGAAGATGGATGGGAAAGGCGGTTAGAGAGGATATAGTGGCTCAACACAAAAGCACTTATGAAAGCTTTTCAGTAGATACGGTGCAATAAAGGAAGTGATAGCAATGACACATTTAAGGGAAATCCAAGAGGGACAGAAATGCAAAAAGGAATAGCAGTCAGTATCTGCAACAGAATATCACATCAGCAGCTCAGAGGAGCTGATGAATGAATTCTGAAATGTCAACGTGACAGGTGCAGGAATTAATGTTAATCTTGGGAAGAAATCTGAAGGAAGTTACTTCAGTGATGCTGTACAAAAGATGAACATAAAATTGAGCAATTATAAAAATATTCAACCTCAGGAAATCAAAGTACGGTTTGCAAGGTAGCACAGAAAGCCACTGGTAAGGACAAGAAAGACTGACAATTCTAAAGCACAGGAATAGTCACTTTTAACTATGAAAAGGGCCACCAGGCTTGCTAAGCAAACTCGTTAGAAAGCACACTATAAAAAATTCTGTCAGCATAATTTAAAAATGTAGCTTTTGTGTTCCATGCATATTTATGAGGGAAGATAATTTTTTTAACAAAAATGTAGTTTCTTCCTTACTTTTCTCTTAGGATGAGACATTCAGGTCTGAAAGTATGAGAGTATTTGGGAAGTCCATGTGAACCAGTGAAGACTCACAGGGAAGCTTCTGCCTATGTTTTGTACTTCCTTTGGCAGCATGGCCTTTGGCAGCTACTCAATTCACAGAATCGCAGACTAGGTAAGGTTAGAAGGGACCACTGGAAGTCATCTGGCCCAAACTCCCTGCTCAAGCAGGGTCCTCTACAGCACATTTCACAGGATTGCAGTCAGACAGATTTTGAATATCTCCAGTGAGTGAGACTCCACAACCTCTGGGCAACCTGTTCCAGTGCTTGGTCCATGCACACAGTAAAGACGTTCTTTCTCATATGCAGGTGGAAATTTTTGTGTTTCAGTTTCTTCTCATTGCTTCTTATCCTATTGCTTGGCACCACTGGGAAGAGCCTGGTTCCCTCCTCTTGACACTCTCCCTTCAGATACTTTTACACATCGATGAGTCATCTCTTCTCCAAGAAGAATAGGCCCAAGTCACTAAGCCTTTCTTCAAAACTAAGGTGCTCCAGTTCCCTAATCATCTTCATAGCCCTCTGCTGTGCCTGCTGCAGGAGCTCCATGTCTCCCTTGTATTGAGGAGCCTTTCCTCAAAGTGGTATTTCTGGGGCAGCAGTACAAGAATTTGGGCCATTGTCCTGGATGCATTGTGAGAGCAGACCTGAAGCTGACAGAAGGCTTGCAGGCATGAGAGTCACCTGGCATTATGCAGTTCTGGAGCGAAAGACAAAGGGAACAAGAGCCCTGCTGCAGAGATATCTTTGCATGCTTCCAAGATCCACCATTCAGACTGCTGCTGGGATCTGCAAATCCCTGTCCAGGCAACTGCTAGCAAAATGAAAGGAGAAGAGAATTCTCTACAGTGTTACCTATTTCTGATGTTGAGGTAACTGCCTTGTCCCAGTAGCAAAAACATTTCACAACAGTGCAGTGTACTACATCTAAGGTAAAAGTAGAGGTGTTATAGATTCTCTTTTAATTAAAACCTTGCAATGCTGATATGAGGTAGTTGACCTGTGTGACTCTAGCAGTGTTTTTAAATGATTAAGATCAAATGGAGGAATGGAACTGAAAGGAACCCTACAGACAGGCTATATCTTCCTTCAGTGATTATCACACATAATATTTGTAGTGTTTTGGAGTGCTAATGTACTGCCCATAAATGAGCTAACAGTTCACTGCAGAAAACATGTATGATACAGACGTCACTGAAACCAATTAAATGGATAATTTTAACTGTAAGCAATGGTAAATTGTCAATTAAAAATACTTAATACTTTAGGAATATTCCTTTAGCTTCTGATTTTTTAACTGGACAAAAGAATAAGCAATTTTATCACCCCAGGTCAACATAGTTTCTCCATAATTTGTGGTGATATTGTACATTATACGCCTACAACTACAATATCTATGTCATCAAGATTTGATTTCAGCATATTATAAATAGTCATACATACAAATACATTGACATTGAAAGAAATGCTGTATTACAGAGGTCAATAAGTTCAAAAGTCAGACATCCACACAACTCCTGAATATTGCTGCCACCTTCAGGAAACACATGATAAAAAGGCCAAAATATTAATTAGAAAAGAAATGGCAAATAAATTGGAGATTTATGATGCCACATTCTTAATGTATTGGACTTCTGTAAGATTAGTTTTCATAATGGCATATAAAGATAATTTTATTATTTTCAATTACCACTAAAGACGTAAGTCCAATGTTAAGAGATTTACCTAAGTCAGAGTCAGTGACATATATGTCCTTAGCTACCTGAAGTTTCACCAACAGAGAGTTGTGGATAAGGAAATTATTTCACTGGGATTTGGATATTTATATTGTCATTGAAGCTTATTTTATCTTTGATTCTTTGAGGCAGTTACTTAGTATTGTAGTAAAGATTTTAACACCTGCACTGACCTCAGTTTCAGTGGTTACTTTTCCAACAACAACCAGAGCATCTATTGAAGACTGCACCATAAAATGCAAATGGAAAAATCAGTGTCTATATATTCACTAAGTTAAATTTTTAATCAATAACATTCCTGATTGTTATTGGACAGGCTGCTACCCAGTCAGTGCTTTACAATGTTATGCGAGAGTCCTATTGATTTCCTGCCTGCTTCTAACTTCTCAGAAAAATAGATCAGGAACAGCAATGTAAGATCTTCAGTCATTTTTAAATGTTAGCATAACTGAAGTTTAGCTACCAAATAAGCAGACACACTTTTACTGTTTGATTCCTGTTAGAGTTTACATGCATGTCATATCAGTTTGGCTCTCATGAGCAATATATAAAGTCATCTGATGTTACTTTAGATACTGTTCATGATACTGTTTTTCCTTGTTATGCAACTAAATTCTGTATAGATGTGTTTTAACACAAGTCTTCCAAGTGCAGCTGATAGTATGGAGTGATCCAGGCTGCTACCCTTGTGACTGTTCACCTACCAATTCCTTAGTGCTTGTTTTAACAGAAAAATCTAGCAATGCGTTAGTATTTCCCCAGAGTGAATAGGGAGGAAAGGACAGATGGCCTCCAAAATAGAAAATTTCCTTTGGAGATTATTTAAAAAGATTTTCCCATCAGCAGTAATATTTTAAGCCATTTCCTTTTTGATATTTATGACTAGATTATGATCTAGTGAAGTCTCAAAACACGCTCATTGTTCCTCTAAATTTGGAAAACTCCCAGGAATGTGATGTGAGAGGGCAACAAATGCCACAGTGCTCATACAAGGGTTGATGAAGTGTCTTCATCTTTTATTTGGAGGATCAAGAACTGCTTAAGGAAGGTCAGAGGGTGCAGAAAGGTGGTACAGACTTCTTGCACTATCTGCAGAGACAGAATTCACACTTACTTCTCCTTACCTAACATCAATCTCAGTCCTAGTTTGGGAAACTCTTAAGTGAGGATACCTTGGCTCCTTCTGGTCTTGATTTATCTCTGAAATGGGAGTATAGGAAGTTGGTTTGGTTTTGTTTTGGGAGGTTTTTGGTCAAGTGTAGTTTGCCCTCCTCTTTAGTTCTTTGGTATATACTCCTTTGAAAATTGCATCAGCCAAGGCAAGGCTTAAAGTGGGATTTCAATACATACTGGTTATGTTAAATTATTCTAGCAGATACTAAACCCCAATTCCTTCAGTAGGTCCTACATATGGAGTTGCTGAAAATCTTAGCCAAACATTCTTGGAGAAATTAATGGCTGGGCAACAACTACATAAAATAAAAATTTCTCTGTATCTTTGTGTGTAATCCAAAACAGGGTGGTCTTGCGGGGAGTTACAATGAAGGACAAGGCAAGAGTCAGAACAGAGCAGAGAGGAGAGAAATTATATCCCTGGTGTAGTGACAGGACCATGAAGATCTGCTGTTTCTACTACTGCTATTAGCTGTAACGAAGATTCCTTTGTTTTCCACAGTCTCCTTTCTGATCTGCCACATTGGAGACACTGCAGGAATATTTCAAATTTACAGAAATTTGTAATAAACTGGTAACTCAAATACTGGGACATGTTCAAGGCATGGGGAGAGAATCTTATAAATTAAATTGAACTTCTCTATAATACTTAAATTACTCACATTCCTGTAATTTTTCACCATTTGAAACTTTGCTTACCTTACAAGCAACATACTCTAAGAACTTATGCATTTGTTGTTTCCTCTAGGTCTCTAAAATTATAGAACACACCACTGTGACTTTCTAGCAATGTTGAAATCTTAAGAAGACTTATTCTTACCTCATGCCTTCCTGAGCTGGGGTTAGGAGCCAGGTTTTCCTGGTTGTACAACCGAGAGAGAACATCTGGAATATTTTTTCTAATGAGAACAATGTCTTAATATAAGGGGGAGTGGAATCTCACCAGTGTGAAATCCACATGAGAAATTTCACAGTGATTGCAACCTCTCTCATGTGACTGACCTCCACCTGTGTAAACATAATGCATTTCAGGATAGTGTTGTTCACTCTGGAGTATCACCGTCAGAGGGTATCTGCCTGGATGCATCCTAATGATCACAGCAAATGGCATCTGAGATCTGCCAGCTTTGCTCATGAGAAAGGGCTCCAGGTTCCAATTGCTGCAAAACATGTGGCTAAAGAAGCTGACTGAAACATGGAAGGTGGAAGAGGGTAGAAAGGAATGGAAGGATTTCAGAAACACCACAGGTACCATGAGGACATCTTTCTATGATGCCACTACAAGTGCAATTTTTCTTATAAGGTGTTCTATATTTTTATAAGATAGGATTGGCATGTATTACCTGACCTGCAAGCACTGACAAAAAATCATTAGGAGTGCTTGCCACATCTAAATTCTGGATTTTTATAGCTACACTATAGTAGGAAATTATTTCAAAGCAAACTGCTTTTGATGTTTTGCTGTGCTTTTATTTGTTGAATAGAAAAAAATACTCCTTGCATCGGCCTTTTCAGCCCTCAGCGANGGGCCGCGGCCTCTCGCGATGTTACCGGGGCCCTGCGAGAGCCGGCAGCCGCCGCCGTGGGCAGGGGCTGCTGCGGCCGGCGCCAGGTGATTCCCGGCGGGATGCGGCTGGGAGCCGGGAGACACCCCGCAGCGCGGGGCTGGGAACGCGGGGCTGCCCCGGGGGCGGGGTGCGTGGGGCGACCCCAGGTGTAGCTTCCGCCGACGCTTTGGGGGAGACCGGCTGCGCTGCTCGAACGCGGGCTGCCCTGAGAAGGCTCAGGCAAAGGCTCGCGTCAGGGTAAATGCCGGCTGCAGCGGGCCGTGGATCGCCCCGCGGGCTGGGGGGCAGGATTTGCAATTGTGGGGCAGTGCCGGCAAAATGCAAAATGAGTTTGACCTTGAAAAGAGTGGCTAAACTGGGCTTTGGGTAANTTCGCGAAGCCTAGCCATGACGAAAGAGATGATGAGGAAAAAATATTATTTGCTCTTTGTGTGTGTGTGTGTTAATACTTCCTTCATCACAGGAGGGGATGGAGAGTTAAACAGCAGTGAAAAAATACCTCGCCATTCATTATTTTATTTCTTCATACAATGCGCTCCCTTGCTGATGTAAATAGGGAATAATGTAAATAGGCATGCCTGTATTCCCCCGATTGCAGTGGAACACCCGGGCGCCACCACGGGCTGGACGGAGAGAGCAGCCCGAAGACAAGGAAGGCCGCGTTCCCCGCAGTGAGCTCTCCCGGGGCGGGGGGGCCCTAACGGGATAAGCACAGCCCGGTTCCGGAGGCGCGGGNTGTTTGTTTGTTTTTTAAGGAGAAAACCATGATTTAAATGTTGCCAGGAAACTGAATGGGGGATAAGCCTGCTGGGAAGAAAAAGCCTGGAACAACAAACACCAAAAACCACAAACGCAACAAACCGCACACCTTTACAAATTAAATGTGAGATAAGTATCTCGGTGATTACATAAATCAAGTATTTGCCTTTCAAAAAAATAGTCTCATGATTTGTCTTTATGAATAGTTTGAGTGGGGCTTTGCACTGACTGCCAGCCAGTATCTGGATAATTTGCACTTTTAAAAGTGCTTATTTATACTCGAATACTAAGTAATTTTTTTTTCCCCCAGAGAATTAGGATATTATTAGGTTTATATAGACCTAAAAATTCATTGACTTTAATTAAGCATCTTGAGACTCTAATTTATAAGAAGACGACAAATCAGGGAGTTAAGTATATTACAAGGGAATTGCAATGTTTTGTTTATTCTGAATTTAGTTTAATGCTGTTTCTGGTAAGATGATGGAGTTAGTATTGAATTATGTTTCATCAAAATAAAATGTCCAGCAACTGTGTTACTTATTACAGACTAACTTGGTGAACTACTACCTTTCATAAGAGATAATTCCTCCAGCTGGTACTGTATGGCTTTGGATGTTTTTTGTTTGGTTGGTTGGTTTTTGTTTTGGTTTGGTTTTTTTTGGTTGTGTTGTTTGTTTGGTTTTTTTTGTTATTGTTAGTTACTAATGTTTAAGTTGGAAGCAATGATTGACTATATTGTCTCTTTCAAGTGTGTGTATTGTTTATTCACAGGTACTTAGAAAGTCTTTGATTTTTTAATTAAAAGAAGGTCAGAGGTCTGTAAATCATTTTTCCTCAAACAGACTAGAAATATATGAGCTAGAACTGCCATTGAGTGTTGAAAGGATTCATTGGCACCTAAAGAGCCATTGATTTTTGTCAATTAATTAATCAAGATCAAAATTGAGCTCTTGTCTTTTTTTTTTTTGCAACCTTGAAAATTTAACTGGTAGTCTGTCTTCTGGACTTGACAGATGTTTCCAGATGCTTCTGCTCCTCCCAGTTTTTCCCAGTAGATGAAGTTTAATTTGACAGGACTCTGTCAGGTCACTGCAGTTGATTACCACAGGGAAATTAAACAGTTCTGATAATTCTATCTGCCCTTGCAAAAGCTGACAGCACTTTCAGTCATGGATACAGCAACAGGTCTGAGTAGAGGGACCCAAATATCAGAGCTGTGTGGTAATAGTGGATGAGAAACAGCTGAGGGACTTACAGAGTTTTCTTATCAAGATGCAGTTGTTACATCTGTAAAATCCTCCCTCCTTTATATTTTTTTTAGCCTACAGTGTCGTCTTGTGCCTGTTTGATGGGGAAAGTTTTCAAGCAACTATAAATTGGAGTATTCAGGCTTTTCTTAATATAATATCTCCTATAAGAATGCTGTGCTACAATTTTTGAGTTTTATTAAAACTGAGGTGATTATTTTGTTTTCAATTTATCTGAAGATAAGCTCTATCAAATATTTCCTATCTGTGATCATATCTTTTGATAGAAAATCTCATGTTGTTGCTATTAGGAAAAAGTGAGCAATTTAAGGGAGTTGTGCTTTTCTTAGCATCTGGAGGGGAGGAAAAAACCCTAAACTATGACAGCTTGTTATTCTTCTATTTGTTTTTACAGATGTCTCACTTTACAAGTGAAGATGAAGTTCTATTACAGTCTATGCTTAGACACTTGCTGCAGAGTGTAAAGGAAAAAATCACTGGAGCCCCATCAGTAGAATGTGCAGAAGAGATTCTCTTGCATTTGGAGGAAACGGATGAGAATTTTCACAAGTAAAATTATTTTTGCTATTTTTAGTCTTTTGAAGAAGGTGATATGTGTTAAACTATAGTATTCTCAGGAAACATCTACATGTTATACTGCTTTGCAAATGTGTATGTTATTATGTATGGAGTTATTCCTCTCACTAATCATCTCTCGATGCTAATTTAGAGAATAAAATTAATTTTGCCATTTTTCCTGTTTGCTTTTTTCCTCCACTCTTGGGAATATATTTTTACTGTAACAGCAACTTATGAGCTGTTTGTGAGAGAAGAATGTACAAAACTACCTAGCAGTCAACTGATGCATGTGCACATGTAATGTGCTAAATGCACATATGAAGAGGAGCTAGAAGAAATCCTCACTGAGGGCTGTCAGTGTTTTTGTCACTTGCTAGACAATATAATCCTGGTTTTCAAAATAAATTTTCAGAATGCTCTTTGGCTTCCATATTTGATTGTTCTGTCTGGCCTATATTACTGAACATGTTTATCTTATCAAGTTGTTCTTTTAATTTATGTTTTAAATCACACTTCTGTTAAATCACACTTGACAATATGAAATCACTTACATGTGATCTAGCTTTCTGGAGCCTACACTCCTCTTCCATTTCTGTGGTGTTCTAACTTGATTATTTTTTTACTACGTGGCAGATTTTTAGTGTGCTTTTTATGACAAGCCAAGAGACTATCAAGCTGAAATGATGTTAAAGACATTTTAATAAGGACCTGAGCTCTGTGACCCGACTTCTGAGAAAGCTAGTTCCCTGCCAGTTTTTTCAAAATTGGCACTGTCTGCGTTCTCTTAAACTTACCTAGCTTCTAACGTTGCTTTGTCATTGGTAGAAGTTGGGTAAAAGTAAATAAATGAAATAGAATTAGGGTTTATCTAAAATTTCACTATAGTTTTAAACCTTTGAAACTTGTATGTGTTGTGAAGATTCTTTAAAATGTATTTTAGCTCAGTTTTAATTTGTATTACAAATTGTATTGGATGGTGCTTTTGTTGGCACTCTTGTGAATTTTGAGTACCAGGTTACTGGGTGACAAGCATGAGAGTCATAGAATCTGGTTATAAACACATCAGAGTTGTAAGTTACATGTAATTTTGAAAGAAAAATATTTTTACTTAAAGGCAGGTATATAAAATAAAAAAAGCCCTAACAGCAAAAAACCCGTGAAATTACTTCTGTCAGTATTTCTTACGAGAACTTAATAGGAGAATACCAAGGATGAGAGAGTAAATTTTACAGCTGGTGGAAACAATGTCTACATACCTGTTTCCTTAGAACAATGAAACTGACATCCATTACTCTTTCTTGTATGTTAAAAAATTGGTGATCCTAAAGATACTTTCTTTTGATGAGAACGGTTTTAACTTACATTTAATGGAAAATCAAGTGATACTTTAAATGCAGACTGTGAGCCTTACTCCCTGGCACTGGAATATTTCTGGAGGTATTCTTGTCTTTTTCATGACCCATGGCAGTACAGATTGGTTTTCGTGGAAGGTCAGAGAGGTCATATGCCACTTTCTTATTGAGGCCATTAATAAAGTTTCTCCTTGACCCTTAACCCATCCACCAGGTCTGCAAGCCCCTCTGTTGGTAGTGTGTGCTTTTGGTCCATCCAATACTCTAGTTCAAATCAGCATTTTGATCAGCACTGTTTCTGCCTTGTGATTATTTTGACTCCGTAGTTTTTCCAGATTTTGAGGCCTTGCTTTATCCTTTGTTCCCACTTTGATGTAGAAAAGACAGAAATGAAAGATCCTCTGAAAGCTAATGAAAAGGAAAATTGAATTCAGTACAAAACTTATGCACATAGTAGAAATCAGGATTTTAAACTATATAAGCAACATATTTTCTGTTATATTAGAGGTGTTTTTAAGACCACCCCTCACCGTGCTTCCTTTGTAGTGTTGCAATTTCTTTAGCTAGGACAGAGTTGAAGGACCCAGGGAGAGTCTTTAGTTTGAAATCCCTCTCTGATTATTCTTTCTTGTTTTAGGAAGTTTCTGTGAGTATCTAATCATAAGAGCACAAAGTGCTAATTTCCTTACATTAAACATGTTTGTGTATTCGCAGACGGCAATTTTATCAGTTTGAGGTCTGCATACTGTCATGACATAGAATTTCTTAAGCTGTAGATATGCTCAGATGCTATGATTTATAAACTGTTTTCTGTGTTTCTTCTAATCTTGTGTGTATAATGCATAAATAATAATACTAGATAGTTACACCGAAAGACAGTGCTACATTCAGGATGCTCCAAGTAATGTTTCTTTTGGGATTTTAAATTTGGAATGTCTTGATATTCTATGATATTTGTCTACAAAACCTTAATCTTTTTTCTGAATGGACTTTTACTATTTGGTGTTGTTTCTTCCTGCAGTATGCTCATAATTACCACATTGAAGGAAACTTTAATGTGTTTTCTTACCCTGTTGAAGTGTATTGAATGTTGAAAATGTTTCATGGTGAAGGTGAGGAAACTTCTTACATTTTAATTTTGTGTATTTCTTGCAGCTATGAGTTTGTGAAATACCTTAGACGATATATTGAAAATACAGTTGGATCTGTGATTGAAGAAGAAACAGAAAAATGTACTTCTGCTCAAAATCAGGGTGAAATATCTGGCTATGACACACTTGTCCAACATCTTACTAAGAAGACCCGTGAATCAAAAGAGTGAGTGTATACATGTAATTTACATTTCTCTTTCTCCTTGGTCCGAGTCATCCTTTCTCTTTTCCGTAATTTGTTTTGAAAAAACAACATCTGAACCAATAATAATTCTGAAACTGTAACAAAAATCAGTGCTAAGCAATTCAGATATTCCAACCCTACATTGCAATTTATCACACTTTGTCTCACCCTGGAATTAAGGGTGTGAACTATTGCGTAAAATAGTTGGTAGCAAATCTGTGAAGTTTTTGAGCATCAGTGGTCATTTTTACTTGTTGCAGAGGAAGAAAGCAAAAAGACAAGGGGTTTACTTTCACCTGGAAATTAGATGCTAGGATGACTGTTTTTCAAATTATGATGTTTTTATCACTTTGTTTCAAGGATCAGGACTCTAGGGTTCTTGTGCTCATTAAAATAGGTAGAAGAAACTCCAATGAACTAAATATGTCTGTATCTCATATTTTTAATTTGACAGGTAGGAGGATATTAAAGCACAATAAGGCAATTCATGTATTTTATATCTGCGGAATAAGTAAAAGTAGCCTTAAAGTAAAAAATAATGTGAAATAGAATACTGACATTTTACAATAGGTTGTGTTTCTGAAGCATTTTTATTTTGAATTGCTTCCCTGTGGATATTATTATTCAACATATGTAAGTTAGAAAAACCCTGGTTTTGTTGAAAGAAAATTTTGTGTGCGTGACCTGTACTCAAGATCTTGAATCAGGATGATGTATTCTCCTCTACTGGTTCTGCTTGGGGCTTATAGCAGAAGAAAATTTGGATGTTGAAACTAGAGGAAACATAAACAGTAACAAAGATGAGAACTGGCCTATTTTCTCAGTGACAGATCTTCCCTGCTGGAGGATTTACATTATTCTTCCTTAAGAACATGCCAGAACAGTGTTATGCTAGTGGTATTTCATTGTATGGTTTTAGAAGGGCAAAACAAAGAATTTTATTATAATTTTAAAATATAATTATCTGATAATTTTGGGTACATACATGTTTTGTTGCTCATTTTGGTTTTGCATTTGGTATTCATTAATTTTTGTAAATTCCATGAGTTTAGGTCCAGTTAGCATTATGTTGTATTCAGTTATTAATGATTTAGCAATTTTTTTACATAGTGATTTTTGTGTTCTTTAATGTTAAAATCATATTTGCTTTGAAGATACAGAGAAATGATGCATGCCTTGAAGAATGTCATGATGATTGTGGTAGAATCTTTGATTAACAAGTTTGAAGAAGATCGGATGCATAATAAGGAGCTGGATAGTAAAATGAAGAAAGAACTCCAGAGTGGCTATTTTACAGACAACTGTTCTGACAGTGACTCCTCGTTCAACCAAGTACAATGTGTTTTCTCCTTGTGTTATGAAATAAGCATGGTGCTGCGCAGTTCAGTGGAGACTGAGAACAGCCCTGGAAAAACATTTGTTCTTTTTATTTTGGATATATCCTAGACCAAATTATTTACCTTTCTTTCACTTTGAAGTACTAAGCTTATGTAAGCTAGCTAACCTTTATGCAGGATATGCTAGATGAGATTAATATGATACCCATATGGTCTTAAGTACTGTATAGAAAAAGATAATAATAAAAGCAGTACATTATCTAACTTTTTGTAATTTTACTTTAGGAACCAAATTATGTGCAATTCATTTCCAGATTACTGCACTATACTATATTGCTTACTGAATAAATTATTAAAAGGAATTTTATGAAGATACAGGAAACTTTGAAGTAAAGCAAAGTGAAATATGTAATGGTAATTTCATTGCTGTAAGTTTACCTTTGGGCAAACAGCAGAATGTTAACTTTATTGTTAAATTAGTATAAATGCTGAAGTTTTAATTATTAAAAGTAAATTAGATATCAGAAAGACTGATGATTTGAACCTTCTGCTGTTCAGTTTAATAAAATATACTAATGATCCTTTTATAATGTTTATTGCAGAGTTACATGTTCATGAGTCAAGAACAATTGCAGCTGCTTGCAGAAAGGCTTGACCCTATTCAGCCCAAGGAAGTAAGTTTAAAAGCAGAAATGAAATGTTAATACAAATGAATGTTTATGGTATATTGGAGAACAGAGTTTACATACAGAAGAGCACCTATGTACATAAGTGTAAACTTTGTTAGCTCATGTATGGCTTCACTGCAGTGTTTCATTGTAACCATCTGGTGCAAAAGCTAGTGTTGCAGCAGGTATCTCCTTCTTTTTAGAAGTTTAGGTACTATAGAATGGCATTTTTAGTTTCAAAAAAGTTGTTCTATGAGAAAATAGAGTTATTGAAGATTATTTGTCCTGTATGTGTCCCTTGCCCTTCTTGGTAACTGCCACATTGCCCTTTGAATTGCCCCTGTCACAAGAGAGAGATGTCTGCTGATTTGTCAACAAGCTGCTGCCAGTTGGAATATATAAAGTCCAAGATAGGTTTGCTTTCCTGTCAGTGACAGTACTAATTCGTGTCTCTAACCAGCAATCAGCACCAGCTGCTGATATTTTTGAAGCTTGGAGAAATACCAGTTTGAGCATGCTGTCTCAGTACAGTTTGTTTGGGATTGCCTGTCAGTTGAAAAAGGCATAGTAGGTAGGAACTAGTATAAACACTGGGATTGAGTCTTATTAGAAAACTAGGTAAAAAGCCTGATGCTGTTAAATATTGACAGATTTTTTTACAGTTTGATTTAGTAAGATGAAATAAATTACTAGAGATTACAGTTGTCTATGAATATAACAAAAAAAGTTACTTGAAATTATTTAGAATACAATACTAATGAGAATTCAGCACTAAAAAGTAATGTCTAATAACTGTGTCCACTTCCCTTAACTGACAGCTTTAGAGAGCTACATTCCCTGGTAACAAAATATTTGATTGAAAGCAGAAAATAGAACATAAACCTTGCATCCTGTATTGAAAATACATTTAAAATGGTTTTGTTACTTCTTCAAATGTGTGGTTTCTCCCCCCTCAGTGTGCAGTGTTTTGTCTAAATTACCATAAAAAATATAGCAGGATGTAAATATTCTGGAATTCCTTATCTGTTCTACAGCCGGGTTCTGTTCCTTCTTTCCTTCCTCCAAATTATATTTCAAATTATGTTTTTGAGAAGTTGCTGTGAATGATTTGTGGTGTTTGTCTTTTTGACCAATGCAGGTTCGCCAAGAAGCATTGCAGACACTGTGCTTTGCCCCTCCCTCTGATATACTGAGCTCTGAGAGTTGGCCAAATCTGCGTAAGCATCTGACTATCGCTCTGTCAGATCCTGATGCAACATTCAGCGTAAGCGAATGTTTTATATCCAGTTTTCAGATGCGTATCCATAGTAAAGAGTACTGAAGAGGTGTAAGAAGTTACATATGCATTACAAGTAGTCCAGTAGGGTCCCAAAATGTTTTATTATTTGTGTATGGATCACATCAACTCTTTTTTTTTAAAGTGAAAGAACTAAGATTCCAGTAGGTCTTGGTTTAAAGGATTACATCGGATTTTCAGTAGAATTCTTAGACACCCAATTTTAAAGTGATTGCCAAATAAATAGGAAAGTTGCCCCAGCTGCTCTCATATATTTCTCTTTCAGCTTAGTTCTACAGTTTCTTTTAAAACAGTTCTAATTACAAGTCACTGATTTGTAATGGAAAGGTAATGTTCTTGAGCTGCTTCTTTGTATCTCAGTGAGCCTTTGCTTTGGTGCTGTCAAAGGATTTAAGTAAAATTTCCTTTGAACTGTAGTTTCTGTGATCCCAAACTCTACATTTTTATAAAACGTATTTAACATGCATACAGATGTCTGAGTGATATGTAATATTAAGAATAATGTCACTACATATTATTTTGCAATTATAACACACAATTACATGATTATTTAATACATTGCTTTCTTTTTTGCCCTTAGGAGAAAATTCTTAGGTTCTATGCAAAAACCTTTTCTTCTTCTCCATTTAATATGGCAAGAGAAGTCTATACAAGTTTAGGTATGTGCATTTAATTACATTTCAGACTTTATAATAAGTCATGTGCTACCTGAAAATCAGTTAAGAAGCTATATAATGCAGTCTGCTTTGTCACTGTTGTCATGGAGAAGTCTCTTCTGTTGTTTTGTTTTTTTTGTTTCTTTGTTTGTTTGTTTGTTTTTTCTTTTTTAGCAAGACACTTGGAGTCATACTTTCTTTCTGGAGAATATTCTCTTCATATTTCAGCTGGTTTGGATGTATCTAACACAGATATAAATCGTTTACTTAAAAAGGTATAAATGAACTTTCTGTACCTTTTTTATCATTACTGAAACATATTGCATTATTTATTTTTTTTTATTTTAATAATTATGTTTTCAGGTCCGCCTTTTAAATGAGTACCAAAAGGAAGCACCATCTTCCTGGATTAGACATCCAGAAAAGTATGTTATCTTCAAAACACTGTAACTGTTTCTTAATTTAGTAATTTTGTATTTTTGACATATAATTAGTTGCACGCAATTTTAGCAGGCTGTTGATTACAGGATGCACAATGAGTGGTCAGTGACAACAGGAAATAAATAGAGGGTGGAAAAATAGGGAAGTTGCATAGAAGTGCTCATATTAAGCTGCTTACTTGCGTTTTGAACTGTTCTAAGTGCTTTTGAGCAAAAAAATACTTTTTTACAAAGTAGCAATTGTAATATTTAGCGCTTACAGTAAGAATTTAGGAGATTATACATGCATGTTAATTTATGGTACTACAAGGAATTAATATCCCTACAAGATAAAGTTAATGTTGTTGATATTTATGATTTATCTGAACAAGGTATTACAAGAAATTTGTTCCTGAATATTACTGGTAGAAAGACTTAAATTTTTGTTTTCTGTGCATTTTTTCCTATTTGTGTCATAAGGTATATGGAAGAAGTAGTGGAGAGTACCCTGTCACTTTTGTCAGTAAAACACGAGCCTAATCATCCAGCCTCTTCAGATTTTTTGAGTCCAGTGTATTTCTTGGCTCTGCTAGATATCAAAGCAGTATGGTTTAAAAAGTGGACGGTAAGCAAAAAATCCCCAACCCACCAGCCCATAAATTGTTCATCTCTAAAATGTATTTTGACAAGTTTGAGTTATGACATCACAGACCTATTATGTCCTATAACAACCTATACTTGAGAACTGTAATTAAGGAAGTCTGGGTTTTTTTAGAGATTTATGTCCACTGCTTTTTAATGTTACTCTGTCCCTCAATTTCAGTTCAACTACTAGTTTTCACAAAATTTCTGAGTATTTCCTGTGCCTTCAATACCTTTTGTATAATTGACTGACAGCCATCAAAAGACGCAAGTAGTTTTCTGGAGGAAGTGATGAGCAGGACAATCCAGTTATATATTACACACTGCACACAACTTGCTAACTTCCAGTGGACATTGGAGCTTTTTGCAGCCTACCATGTATGAACTTATAATTTATGATTCACATGTCAATGTCAATACATGTAGTTCAGCATTTCAACGTAGTTACTGGTTTTCTGTTTTAATGAATATTCTACTACGCTTTTTTCTAGTGATGTAATTCTTTTTCATCTTAAATGTACTGCAATCTAAAGGTTCAGTTGAGCTGAGTTACATGAGCTAGGGTTCAATACATTGAATATGTACTGTGCGCAGGATCCCTAATAGAAGAGAATCAGAGATGAAAGTGTCTACTTATTAGTTAAAAACCAAAACATATGTTTGCAGTTGACATTATGTCTTCTTTGTCATTTAAGCATGCATATTACAGCAGAAGAGTGGTACTTAGGCTTTTGGAAAAGAAATATAAATCCTTGGTAAGTACTTCTATTAATATACTTTATTGATTATGTATTCTATATATATTTTAAAAAATAATTGGTAGCACAAGGGGTAATGGCTTCAAGTTGAAAGAAGGTATTAGGAAGAGCTTCATTGCTGTGAGAGTGATGAGGCACTGGAACAGGTTGCTCAGAGAAATTGTGGATGTCTCATCTCTGGCAGTGTTCAAGGCTGGGTTGGATAGAGCTTTGAGCTCTCTGGTCTAGTGAACAGTGTCCTTGCTTATGGCACAGTTTGAAACTAGATGATCTTTAAGGCCCCTTCAAGCCTAGCCATTCTACTATTCTATGATTTAGCAAGGCAAATTTGCTTGCAAATGCTTCTTTTACACATTGTGGTTTAAACATTTTTTTTTCTTTTTTTCTTGTCAGAGCCGTTGCATGGTATTCAGCTAGATGAGATTTTTGGGTTTTATTTTTTCTAAAAAATTTCTCCTTGCTTAAGCAAACCATTGAAAATGCAAAGATGGGTATGTGACCAACTCTGAGTAAGGGGAAAATTGGATATTTTATAGCAGGTGTTTAAATAGGATTATTATTTATTAATTTCTTTTGTTGCCTTCATATTTAGAATTATTTCCAAAATGCATAAAAATGGCAAATGGTGCATGAAAAAACATCATAAATAGTCTATGCTCAATTTGGATTTTTAATGGAAAGAGATGAAAACCCACAATTGTGTTGAGTTGTGATGCAAAACATTAAGAATTCAAAGTGTCAGCAAAATAAATCAAACTGGGAAAATATATTCAGTAATATAGATGTTAATCCAGTCAAATATTTTGTATGGGCAGATCTCTGGGATGGAAATGACATTTTTTTTCAATAAGACAAATATAGATGTGAGATCCATTCATATAGCCAGCACTTTAGCTATGTTTTGTAAAATCCTGTCATACAAATGAAATATAATGTAAAACATATGGGACTGATAAAACCTTAAGATGGGAGAAAAGGATACAGGCAACTATAAAAGAGCTTTATCTTCTTTATCTGTATACATAGAACAGAGCATAGAATAAAGCTTGTTCCATTCAACAAAGAGTTTATAATAGAAAGTCCATGAGCAGTATAGTCTGCTCTGATTGATTAGCACAGGGTAAACATCTGACTAAGTTTGGTTTTTTTTAATTTATTTTGTATGTCTGTATATTTTGCTTACACTTTTGAATAAATCTTAGGAGCTCCAAACTGTAATAAATCTAAGTGTTCTTCTCAGATCATAAGAAAACAGAAAAAATGAACTTAGTCACAGCTGAAACCCGAACAATATGCTTTGTGTTTCCTTGCTTAGACCATGCTTATAGTTTTTGAACTTTTATATACCTTAATTAGATTATAATGTTATAATAGTGATACACCACTTCTGTAAAGAGCAGTATATCACAGCCAGCACCCAACAGCCAAACTTAAAGTTTAGCAAATGTATGCAAGGCAAAGTTTTTGTCATGTGGAAAATTAAAATCTTCCATAGTAATGGCAATATAGCAATCACAGATTGCCGTTGACTTCTCAAAGAACTTGCATGTTTCTGTACTCTCTTTCATAGACCGTCTTAATACTTACAGAGCTGGTCATGTGATAACGTAATAATAATGGTAATGCATTTTAATAGCCCTGTAAAATTTCACCTCATGTTGGTTAATACATACAAAGCACTGAAATATGAGGTTGTTGAGGTATTTAAGTTTCTGTGTTAAAAGACAGTACTTGCATAAAGAGAGAATGAGTTTATTGCAAAATGTCAGGTATTTTATTATTTTGTGCTTTATTCCGCAGATTATTGCAGCTGTCCAGCAATGTCTTGATTATTTTGAATTTTGCAAGGCAGTAGTTAATAAAAATTCCAAATTCAGTGGCTTCTCGCAACAGCACGGCAGTGAGTATCTTTGTATGTCTTGCATTATATGCACATACATCCACATTCTTTAGGTCTTTGAGCATGCTACTTCTAGAGGAAGACAGTCTGTTCTTTTTCTTCCCAAAATGTTGTATGACTGCCTTTTGAGAAAACACTATTAGCAGTGGTTAGTTACTTAAACTGTCTTTATATAAAAAATGACCCACCTGTGTTGCAGGTCATAGCTGGATACTGTAAAGCACACTAAAAAAGTAAAGTTCTAATTTTTTGCTTTATTGCTAAAGGTGATAAGCAGAATTTTTCTTACACTGGACCGGAATTACAGTACATCTATTTTGTTCATTCACTGTGCCTCTTAGGAAGATTGTTGATCTATAAGCAAGGCCAGAATCTCTTTCCAGTACAGCTGAAAAATAAAAAAGGTAAGGGGAAGGTTGAAGAAAATGGAACCTGTTGAGAAACACTTTATTCATACTTGATATATGTTTTCATTTCAATATTGCGGACATTGTAGAACAGCATTGTGTTCAGCAACGCTGTGCTGGGCAACTTTCATAAAGGTAGTATAGGTAATTTTGAGCACCTACACAGTTTTTTAGTCTTTGATAGATGTGCTTGAATAGATTGCTTATGTATTTATTTTTTATATATTAATTTCATGTTGAAGGACATTTGGATCAATATATAAGTGATTCAGTCCTTCTAGGTGTGAAACAAAATTAGTATTCCAAGCTATTGCAAATTGAAAAAGAAGTGCTCTGAGTTTAACCTATTAAGATAAAATAATGGTAGAAGAAAAGTTTGGTACCTGTGGAACAGAGGTGTTAATAAGGACAGAAGGTATGAGATGAAAAAGCCCTTGGACATTCAGAGAAGTCTACATATCCTGTGCAGGGTTGGGAAATGCAAGGGCAGTTGTAGCATTCCATTACTTTAATATCTCTATTCCTTCAGTGTGCTATTCAAAACATTACTGGATACTAATTCTGAGACTTTTCTTTTGTCCCTCTAGTTTGAGGATCAGGACTTGATAGATCCAGTGTAGAGCAGTTGTAAGAAACATCTATTAATATAATGCTTTTGTCATTTATGGGTTGTCTGTACAACACCACTCAAGCAGGGATCCATGCGTGGTGGTTGCTTCTTTTCTCTCCCCTACAAATGTAACAATCTGCTTAATAGTGTCTTTCTCAGCTGCACAGATAGCATCTCTTTCCTCACAAATTGTCTGATTTATTAGCATGATTATATTAAACTTGGAACAGTAGTTCCCATCTTGCAGTTAGCTACATTTGTTGGTTCTGTTTCAGATCTGAGAAAGTGTTTTCTGACAGCCTGTCTTTTTTTCCAGTTGTTTCATTTAATCTAAAAGTAAGGTAATGCTTCTTTTCTGCAGCTGCCCATATTCAACATTCTCAAATGTTGGCTGTCATTTGTTTTAATGAAAGACATTGAAATTTTACAATTGGCTAAATTGAGAGCAAAATCAAGGCTTATAAATTGATCATGAAATACACTTGTACATAGTTGATTTCCTCAACATAGCAAAACATTCTTTACATATATTGACAAAATCCATTTTATTTGGAAAATTCAAATTGTGCTTTAATTTGCAGATGACTTTCATGTGTTGTGTTTTGTTTTTTTTTTTGGTTTTTTTTTTGTTAATAGATAGTGTATCCACAACCGATATATTGGTATTATTTATTCAGCTTATTTATTACTCTCCAAGTTACCCAAAGACAGCTTTGGCAGCACATACAGGTACATGCACATGTTTTTTTTTCATTAAAATATGCTAATATGTGTAATTATAATGAGGCATGTGATAACTGCTTTTGCAATTTTTAATTTGTGTCTGTTATTTGTAGATTTTTCTCTTTCTTTCCTCCCTTATCCTGTCTTTCTCTGTGTTGAATCAGTGCTTAAGAAAATTGTAATTCAGAAGCAACTACATAAACCATATAGATATATATGTATAAGTTAAAATATAAATAAATATTTCTTGTGTTCACCAGACAATTATTCTCCAGAAAGTCTTGTTATGGAGATTCTTCAAGTTTTTTGTGAGCAAACAGGATGTGTTGCTGAATGTTTATATACAGATGCAGTGATAGATGCTCTACTTCATCCTGTTCAAAGTTTGCTGAGTGGCACAGAGGTTTGTAGTAATCTTCCAAGAAATTATTGCATCTATAGAATATTATTATTTTTCTGTTTTTTTCTGTGCAGAAGATTTATTTATTCAGATGAGATGGTAGCTTCTGTGGTATTTTCTACATTAGCTATTGTAGTATGCATTAAATAGCTTAGGCTGTCATTATGATTGATATGACAAACTTGGTTTTCTTGAAGGCTTGTGAATAGTAGCAAAAATTATGTGAGACTGTTTCCTTGGGAAAAAAATATTGCTTATTTTTTTTGACTGGTTTTGGGGTTTTCTCTGATGTCATTTGTGTAGTTCTTGAATGAATATTTGCTTTACCAGCTATTTGAAAGGCAATCTATTTTGATTTTTAAATTCAATTTGCTACTTGAAATTAAGTGTTCTCAGTAAGTATTATAAGTAAAATAAATAATTCTTCATGAGAAGAATTGATAAAAGGAAGAGGGGTTTTTTTGTTGTTTGTTTTTTAAACTCTTCTGTAAGAATTATAAAAATATTGGGAAACATTATCTGTCTCTACGTACTTGAAAATCCAGGTATAGTTTCATCCTGTCTTATTTTGTTTTGACTGAGATGATTTAATTGATCTAGTGACTGTAAGTCTCAAAACAGGCTGTAGATCTGAAATGGCCATGGTGGAGCCTGAGCTGTCTTTCCTGAAGAGACTTTGATAGAAATTATCGGCTGAGAAGTTTTGAATTTACTTCCTAAAACCCATTTTGAGTCCTTAAGTTAAATACCTCATCTAGGTTCTTAAAGTTGAATTTTGTCAGTATCTTTCTGCTGACTTTTTCATGGCGGTTTATTTTTCACAACAGATTCCTCATAGTAATTCCTGAAAATATTTTTGCCTATATAAAAGTATTCCAGTGCCCTTTCAAAAGTATAAACAATCAGTTACAAGTAAATATTTTAAAGTATGTATTTCTCTAAAGCTTAAAACCATGGTCCTGCAAAAATTTCATCATGCCAATAATTTAACTCTTCTGTACTGAGTACAGTAGCATTACTTATACAATTTATTATAAGGCTATTATGTATGCTTTAGCAAGATTAACACTTAATGTTGTTTAGTTTTTTTCTGTACATAGCAAAGATTTAATAGAAATTTTTTAAGTACAAAAGAATGACTGAGCCTGCATATGCTTTGAACAATGATACCCAAATCTGAAAACAGAACTAAGACAATACTTCATTGATTTGCTGTGGTGGAGCCTTATGTAATGCCCTAGGCAATCTCTGTGGTCTCATTTCTGTATACAACTGTCTGTCTTTTTTATTATACAGTAGGAGTTAAAAAAAAAATTATCTCAACAGTTAACGTATTCCCTTTTTGTTTTTAATGTGTCTGCTGTGCTCAGCTGTCTCTCACACGTAGCTGAACTCTTAACAAATTGTATCTCCTTCTGTGACTTAGTAACTGACCTGATGAAAAAACAGCTCATGTCCCGGAAAATTTAATGCAGCGCAGCTGGAGGAGGTTGGGTATATGTTGTCAATCTGGAATATGTCATATTTTTTCTAATGAAGATGTAAATTTTTTTTTATTGCACCTGGAAAACTGATATCTGGAAAAGGTGGAACAAGACAGAATTACCTTCTTTCTCTTTTACAAGAATTTGAACTGGTTTTGTTTCCCTGCAAAGCCATTGGCACTTCTTAGACACACAGGAGCCCTAATACTGGACTTTAATACTGAACCATGCATGTCTCAAAAGGAAGGCTATGGCTATGCATGCTGCTTTCTTCAGCTGGAGTTGAGGGATGGGTCACACTGGACTTGCATGTGAGGCTCCTTGGTTGTACAGTGGGCCCGATGAGCAACCACAATGCTATTATTTCAAGTTTGAGCTCTGAGTTCATTTGGATAAGTGCAAGCCTTGCTTGTCTTTTAAACAGAGTTGTATTGTATATACGTAGTAGAGAGTAGAGGATAAACTCGGTGGATAGGAGCAGGAGTTGTCAGAAGGATCAGTTTGTGGGCAACAGTATTGACCTTTTGGGCTCTGTAACCTCTGAGTTGCTGCTGAAGTATACCTGGTGCAGAAGATTGCATTCACAATATAAATAAACAAAGTACAATGATTTTGCTTTTGTTTTTTTCATTTAGGGTTTTTTTTGGTGTTTCACAGGGAAAATAATAACACTCTTGAAGAAACAGTGACAGCCAGATATCTTCTTTTCTTAGGATCCTAAAGATGTTACCCAGTAACCTGAAAATAAAAGGTCAAGAAGATTTTTAACCCTCTGTCATTGAAAATTTTAACTAAAAGGGGCAAAGTTGAAATTTTTTTTCTCTTGGGTTGCCTTGACCCACCAGCATTGATAGTACATTACTTTAATTTTAAAGTAGGAAGACTATTTGTTTTTCTTCTGTGCACTATATAAAATATATAGCTAACTATAAGAGAAGTAGGAGCCAGATTGAATAGTATTTTAAAATAATTTCTATTCTGTGTCCAGCAATCATCCATGAATAACAAAAGAGTGGAAAAGATTTAAGCAGTGGACTTTAACTTCAGGAGAGTGGTGCTTTATTGCCTATTCTAATATACTAGATATTTAGCGGGTGTTACTGTGAACAGTAATCCCACCTAGCTCTTTATTGCGTAAAATTCATCTCACTGTTGACTCCACTCTATTTTTCTGTGTGTGAATAAGGGGAAGCTACCAAAGGGGGCTTCTCACTTTGCAAACTGTCCTCCTCCTTTTGGAGTACATTTATACATAAATGCTAGGAATTTGGAGTGTTTCTCAGTCCCTGGGTGAGAAGGTATGCTCTGGGTATCTCGTCTCAGCCATATGGACAGGAACAGCTTTGATGAGAACCTTTAGGATGCTGCATTAAGTCCTGCAGAATTGCAGCTACTGTCAGGCTCTTGGCACATCTCTGTCCTGTCCTCATTCCCTGCCTGGATTATGTTGTAGGAGCAGTGAAGCCCACTGTCCCATTGGTCTGAACCTGGGCCTTTGGACATTATTTCTTGGTTTTCTTCACCTCAGTCCTACTTGTTCACTGTAAATCCAGTCGCATAGTGATCATTGGACTGTGTCTGATCCTGGTCACTGTGTCTGGAACTGACTCTAACTCATCAGCTTGGTTTCCTGGCTTTAACCTTGGATCTCCCTCATCATTGTACTGGTGATCTGGATTGTTAAGTGAACTAGATTACTGTCACTGGACCTTGCTTGGGTATGGTGGGACCGCCTGCCCATCTGATGACAAGCCATTGCCTTTTTCTGACTTGTTATCATGTTCAGCTCTCCACTTCTTGTCCCTTGCAGAGCTTCCTGACAGGTTCTTCATGGAGCACCCAGTTCTGCTTGTGTACCTTGGAATATTGACATCACTTATTAATAAGCAATTACAAATTTAACATTAATTTGGGCAGTATATTCATTAGGCATGATACCATATCAAATAGCCTGAATACCAGTGTTTAATGTTCAAGTCTGTTTGATTACAACCTGGTTGTGGCTATACAGTGCTCTGAAGTAATAAAAAATTGGTAGGGGACTATTTCTTTGCTCCAGTGAGAAGGCTTTCCTCAAGTGAGGTGGATGTAGAAGATCTTTTTGGAAACTGGAATTCCATTTCTAGCAAAAGAGTTGCCAATGCATCAACGAGGGAGTTAGCGTGTTTCTCACCTTGATTCTGCTATTGTTCTTTTACCCTTAAATGGTGTTTTTAGCGCCTCTCAGCATTCATGGTGGGAAGGGAGAATGAGTTTAGAAGTATCTGTTCTTTACGTCTGTGCAGTCATTGAATATCTGCCAAAATCATTAAAAATGACAATTAATTCCATTTGTGATGCAGATTTCTATGAGATGGCATTTGAACATAGGCTGTTTACATACTACGTTTAAGCCATTAAGAAATCACCAGAAAGGTGACCTTCAGGTACCTGACAAACTTGAAAAAAAGGCTTTAACAAAAACATTGAAATTAAAATTTCCTTTTTTTTGTCTTTCAAATAGGTGTATATAAATTGTCTTGAAACCACTTTATTTGATGTAGCTGATATTTTGGCAAGGATTGCAGCTTCAGAAGATGGTCTTTCTCTTCTTCTTTATGGAGAAAATGAAAAAAATGGCAAAGATAGGTAAGAGTGCATTAATGAATGGCATCAGTGAGAATTTTTAGGAATTACGTTATTCTTATGAAACTCATTTTCTCTTCTTTCATTTATCTATAATGTGATACATTTTGTTTATGTTTGGAATAAAATATCTGATTATATTAGGGAAGTATCTGTAGAACCAGGTGAAATGACAATGTAAAGAAATACTTGTATTAAGGAAGATTCCCTGTTTTACTTGTTTTTCTAATTCATGTGGGAGCTTTCCCTTCTGTGAATGTAGTTCCATTAAATTCGTGGTGCAACTATTCAGACCAGTGGCCTCTCTTCTCCGTTTTCCTTTGTTTTTAGAATAAATACTAAAATCAACAAAATTTATTGAAAGAATAGATTTAATGTAGTGTTCATTTTTCACTATAGCTAGTAGAGACAGATCTTGTATAGGAAGCTCACATTTGTATCATTGTACCTAGTTTAAGATAAGTGTGATCCTATGGGTAGTATATTGTTAGCTGATGCTAAAACTTGAATCAGCAATAAAACTGAGATGAGCCTTGAAAAATAGCTAAGCTGCAGGTCATGAAAATGTTTGGACTGTATGTTTTCTAAGTGGAGAAGTCTCAGAATTATGTTTTTAAGGGGGGTGAAATTAAGATCGTATTTGGGAGAAAGAGTTGTCCTTGGCATTGCAAACATAGAATACTTGAGAAAACCATCTGGTATCGGAAAAAGTTAAGTACAAGGAAAAAATTTACCTTGTAGTGATATACTTAACATTGATTAAGCAGAAGTGAAAATGATTGTCTGATTGCTCTTCCCAACTGGACTTCTATAAAACACAGGGTCTGTGTAGTTCATGGTCTTGTGGGCTGGAGGGGAGACATGGATAAAATGGATATATTTTTGCATTGCACAGACCTATTAGCCAAAGTAAAATCCTTGCTGTATGTTTTTTGGGTTTTTTTTTCTGGCTGGTGTTGTAAGTTATAATATAGTGTATCCCTCTGTAGTGGGTCATAGTCTCTTTCCATAGTTTCTTTTCCCCTAGAAAAAATTAGAGAAGCTTAGTCAGAGAGAATTTTCTTCAAGGCTTATTGATTACTATTAAACAACATTTTAAAAGCGTTATTTTATTTCTAGTCCTACAGCTGCTCATGTAATTGTTCAGTTCACAAAGAAACTTCTTCACGATGAAATTTCTCTTTTATCTGGATCCGAGCTTCTGCCAGTTGTTAAAGGAGCTTTCGTTTTTGTGTGTCGTCAAATGTACAGAACTTGTGAGGGCCTGCAGATGCTAATTCCTTATGGCTTGCATGAATCTATTGCAGAGGCCTGGAGAAAGGTAACTCTTGATTTTGAATTGGGGAGACTAGAAAAAATCTTACTGTAAGAGGTTCAGCTTGTGTAATAGTTGTTCTTTGCTTGATTCTATTTAAGGTTGATTATATTTAAGTGCTTGAAAATGTTGTAAAAATGAAGTTCTACTTTTCAAATTTTCCATCTGTATGTGAACCTAGGAGAAGCTAATTTGAGACTTCTGTGGCTTAAGGTTAAGAAACTCTCAAGATGCATCAGTAGACCTATCATTCATTTGGCCTGATGTCATGATAACTGCTGTCCACCACAGATCTTGTCTTCGCTCTTGGTTTGGGATATTTTGGAAGGGAAGACTCCTGAGATGTCCTCTTAGTAATTTCTAGTTAAACTAATTTATTTCAGTGAGAGATACAGAGAAAAAAATGTAGATTCCAAATATTTGATTTAAATAGTTAAATGCCATTCAATTATTCCCAAGAGACCGTAATGAGAAGTACCAGGTAGGAGTTCTTGTCTTACCTTTGTACATGGATATCTTATGATATCTCTGTCCTTCAGCTTCAGTTTGATTACTAGCCCAGTGCTTTTTCTGCAGGTAAGAAAGAACTTGTATCCAACAGTTCTGTATATTCTGCTTTCTGTTATCACAGAATCACAGAATGGGTAAGATTGGAAGGGACCACAGTGGATCATCTTGTTCAGCCTCCCTGCTCAAGCAGAGTTGTCCTGGAGCACATGGCACAGGATTCTATCCAGACAGTTCTTGAATAGTGAGGGAAACTCCACAACCTCTTTGGGCAATTTGTTCCAGTGCATGGTCACCTGCACAGTACAGAAGTTCTTTCTCATGTTCAGGTGGAACTTCTGTGCATCAGTTTCTGCCTATTGCCTCTTGTCCTGTTCCTTGGTGCTACCAAGAAGAGCCTGGCTCCATCTTCTTGACATCCTCCCTTCAGATACTTAGATACATTGATAAGGTCCCCTCTCAGTCATCTTGAGGCTGACTAGGCCCAGCTCCCTCACAAGGGAGATACTCCAGTCCCCCATCATACTCAGTTCAGTTACAAATTTACTGAACAAGGTATGTGGATCTCTGCCTTATTCATTACACTTTTCTATTTTAATTGTTCTGCTAGTCATATGCAGTGTGAAAATTCTTATGTGTTATACAAATTTACTCCAGATGCAGAAATTATAGCAGATCCAGCAAATGCAGTTTCCAAAAAGTTCACAGTGAAGCAAAATATTTGAATCATTAAAATAATATTGGCACCATTTAGGTAAAGGCAGCAAACTAATCTTCAACTTTGGCTTCCAGCTAAACTGAAAGCACATTTAAACTATAGGTATTAGGACTCTTAGTGGAAAACTAAAGTCTAGCTGTGTTGCTCACTTTATACTGTAAAATGGAACCATCTCATTTTTTTTTTCCCTCCAGTAACTGTAAAGTATTTTCTTAGAGAAAGATCAGAACAAGCTGGAACTAAGAATTGGCTAAAACACTAAGTTTGTTTGTTTGTTTGTTGGAGTTTGTTTTTATGGTTTTGTTGTTGTTTGTTTTGTTTTTTTTTCCTGGAAGCAAGGAAGTGGAGGGAAAACGAATTCAAGGTAACAAGAATGAAACAGCTATTCTTACTGTCAAATGCTATATGCTTCTATTATGATGAGACATTTCAAACATAAAGCCATGATGTAAACTGAGGCAGACAATATCAGAACGGTAGAAAATAAATAGAAGATACTTAAATCACCAGTTTGTGTGTATTTCTCACTGCTTCTAATATGAATATTGTCACAAAGGCATACATTTTTATTGCAAATAAATACATTACTAATTAGAAGCATAATTATATCACAGTAAAGTATGTTTCTCATGAAAGAATGTTGGTTTTGAAACTTATGTTCTTCCTTGCATTGAATACTTGAGGATTTTTCTTGAATTAAGGAGTTCAGTTCATTTGAATCGTGCTGTAATTTACATAACTCATCAATTGGTCCATCTTTTTATGCTTTCTTATTGTGTAACTAGTCAGTCTTACTTGAACTAACCTGTTGCTCTATTTAATGTCTATCACAGGTAGACTGTTAAAAGCTTTTGATGGGCATTTCCAGTTATTTGCTCTAAAACACATTTATGTACGTACGATAGACTTCTTTGCACATTAAAATCCTTTATTACAGTATAGAACATCATTTAGAGTAATTGTCCTAACATATGCAACGTAGGTAGACTGAATGTGTTAAATGAAAACAAAGGAAACATTTAACTGACAAAATACCATTTCTTCATATCACTTTTATGGTCAAATTGAGACTGAAGTATAATTAACATAGTCAGGACTTCAGGAATCAGCAAGATATTACAGGAAAGTCACATTTTCAACATCATGTTGTTACTTTTTAAATTATTTTCTGTCATTGTTCAATTTTAAAATACCCACAGTTTATAAAACATTCTACCATTTATAGTGTAACAAAAATGATGGACTTTGATGGACACTTTCCAAGCAGTAGTATCAATTTTTTAATGAATAGACCAGTAATATGTTTTGTTTTCTTTTACACGTCTCTTGGAGTTTTAAGGCTGGTGGAGAAATAATTTTTTTCTTGGTAGATTCTGATGAAATTCTGGGACAGAATTTATACAGATGATAATAAAAGGGGAACAGCAGATCCAGTACAACTGACTAGTTTAATAGAGGAATCTTTTGTGGATTTATTACATCATGTTTATAAGAGAGTAAATTAATGACTGCTCACTTTCATTTGAATGGTGCAATTTGCTTTTTATCCCTAAAACCATAAAACAAGTGAAATAATTAATTTTAAATATACAATGCGTTTCACACCAGTTATTTTCAAATATCATTTAAACTATGAACTCCATAAAATATAAAAATACGTATATATATTTATGGCTGTAGCTCTATCTCCATATCGATTTAGATAAATTTATATACTTTAATTCTGCCACTTCTTATTTTATTTAATCAATAAATTTGGAATTGCATTGTTGACTCTAGTGGCTGGTATTTCCATTGCCTGTGACAGAAATGGAGTAGAGAGTCATGTTATTTTTTTTTTCTTTTAAATGCCAATTTTTGGTTTGGGAATCTCCAGTTGGAAAGTAAAGAGGTTTTATTTAAGAATTCTAACAAAAAAAATTAAAAAATGTACTGACTAAAATTTTTTATACCCAAGGAAGTAAGAAAAAAACCAGCTTTTCTGGAATAAAAAAATGTAGTGAAATAGTGCATTCTGTCCCAAAGACTAGAGTCCAACCTGATCACTGTTATTTTTTAATTTAATAACTAACAAGAGAATTAGCAAGACCTGGGGTTTAAAAATAGTGTAAATAAACCATAAGGAGGTATTTATTTCTCTTTTATTTTACAGACAAGTTTGCTTTCAGAAAGAGTACCTACTCCTGTAACTGGTGCAGACTCGACTTCATCAGTAAGTCTGGAGTCACGAAACGTGTAAGTTGATGCTTAATTTATGCATATGTACAAGTGTGAACACACACTGCTACTTTAACCACAATTAAGACATCTTTTAACCCCATATCTTTGTTGTGGTTTGATCCCAGATGGCAACTAAAGACCACACAGCTGCTTGTATCGCAGTGGGATGGAGAGAAGAATCAGGGGGAAAAAAATAAAGAAATTCAAACTCATGGGTTGACTGATACAAACAGTCTAGTAATTGAAACAAAGTAAAATATAGTAATACTACTAATACTAAATACTACTAATGATGATAATAACAATAATAGTGATGAAAAGAAGAGTGAGAGAAATAACATAGAATAGGAACAAGTGACACATAACACAACTGCTCACCACTCTCTGGCTGATGCCCAGCTCATCCCCAAACAGTGATTGTCCCCTCCTGGCCAAGTCCCGCCAGTTTATATACTGAGCATGATGTTCTGTGGTATGGAATATCCCTTTGGCCAATTCAGCTCAGCTGTCCTGACTGTACTCCCTCTTGGCTTCTTGTGCACCTGCTCACTGCTTCACAACATAGGAAGCTGAAAAGTCCTTGACTTGGATAAGACTACTTGGCAAAAACTAAAACATCAGTGTGTTGCCAACATTATTCTCATCCTATATCCAAAACACAGCACTGTAACAGCTACTAAGAAGCAAATGCATTCCCAGCTTTTCCCAGCCAAAACCAGGACAGTCTTTTTGCCAAAAGATAGTGGTAGGTAGAGGGAGTGAAATCATCCTAGCATAGGTCTCAGTAGAGTTACAGAATTGTTCCTGACCTTTAATGAATTTCTTAGCTTTGAGAGTGGTATAAAATTGACTTATAGTTGATTCTCTCTGACTACAGAATTTGATTTGAGGAAAATGTAACTTGGAAAGCATAGAACAGAGTAGCTGTCAGTTTATCTTATGGGTTTGATGTGGTGCTAATTTAAAATGCGGTTCTGCTGAATCATATTTACACCTTCAAAGTATTATGTAGCAAGGTTAGCAGCATTTTTTCTGAAAGCCTTATGCATTTCAAGTGAGACGCATCCTTCCTTTTATACTAAAACTTAATGTCCCTTTGTAGAAGTTTGCATTAAGATGAGAAATACACAAATATTTGGGAGTCTGAAAATTCAGGGTAATGTTGGTGTTAGTGCAGAAAATAGTTAACTAAATCTGGTTTATACTTCACCATAGATTTAATGTATAATTTGTAAAGACAACTGAGCAGTTATTACTTTAGCCTGTGGTGGTGGCACTTGAACTGGTTGTAGAAATTCATATCTAGTAGCAAAAAGAAATCTAGAAATGCAGAACTCTGACTGATGAGGATGTTTCTAATCACTGCCATCGACATAAGCAACAACGTCTTCCTAGCATTTGAATTTTTCATTTAAGTATGGAACAAGACATGCTGATTTTTTTCTGGGTGAAATTTTTGTTTCTGAACATGACACGTGGAGATTCTGCAGAAGTGATTAAATTTTGGGGTGATGGGTCACTGCTATTGGAGAAGCTGCTTGCTGATGATGTGAGTCAAAAATAGGAAATGAGAATCAAGTAAGCAAATGCTTTTAGAAAAGCAGAATCACAAGTCTAGTGATGCCTGCAGGGGTGGTACCTAGTCAGAGGTGATGTAATTGCTTCACTTTTCTTTGTGTGGTGTAGAATGTTTTGTAGAGCAGAAAGCATCATCATACTTTATTCTTGCAATTGCTAGTCGTCCTGCCATGTCTGTAGAAAATATTTTCCATTTACTACTCTTAATACATGAAGCTGTTGTGTAAATATAGCACCTTTCTTCATAACTGTGTACTAGTCTGTAGCAGGAGTCTTTAAGTCCTCAGATGTGAATTTCTTGTAGTGTTTTTACATTGTTGAGAAATTCTCTGCCTGCTTTGCCAACATGTAACTGCTACATTAATACCTTAAGACTATAGAGTAAGATAGTAAGTCATACATATGTTTAAGAATGGCATAAGACTTTTGTGTTCCCCATTACACCTTCTTTCTATTCTGTGCTCCTACCTAACCTTAGTTCTGCCAGGATGAGTTTGAATGTTTGCACAAAATACAGTCCAATATATATTATCTTCTCCCCAAAGGCTTTTTTAAAACTAGCATAAACTTATAAAGTAAGCATTGTGTGCAGTGAGTGAAGTGCTGTTGTTTTTCAAATAGAAAGTCTTTTTTTCCCATGCTTTTTTTAGTTTTTATATATTTATATATGTATATATTTATATATACATATATTAAATATGATTTTTAATTACTATTTTATTACTCTTGCAGTTTGTTATGGGAAGAGACTTTGTTAGATGCCTTACTAAATTTTTCTGCCACACCCAAAGGATTATTTCTGCTTCATAGTACAGGTGCCATGAATGACTGTGTGAACTTTATGTTCAGCAGTTTATCAAAAAAACTCCAGGTAAGCAGTATGGAATCTGTTTGGTTTTCCTTTGTTTTTTAATGACTATTATAAAAGAAAGAAGGCAAAAAATAAATCCAGAAACCATTTTGTAATTTATTTTTTTGCAGAACTGAATGTAGAATGTAGCTTGTAATGCCTGATATTGGTGTTACACTGAGTCTAAGTTTGTTGGAAGTTGCTTATCGTCACAATGTTAGGCATATATTTAGGTTATTGGACTTTTTACTGTAAAGCTTAAAATGTTAGGAAAGATTTTTTTTTTCTAAGTGCAAATTTTTCTAGACCATGCTGATAGGTGATGCTGAAATCTAGATATGGTAGACAATACTTGAAATATAACCAAAAAATTAGATAATATGCGTTTTTAGGGCCAAAATAGTAATGTCACAAGCATCTTACTGAATGTGTGCAAGAAGTATTATAATGCTAATGGTTTTATTTGCTGATGTTACATGTCTCAACCATAGTCTTTGTGTTTAAATTTTTAAAAGATACTTGATAAAGATACTTGGTTTCGAATCTGACCCCGGTAAGTCTGTAGAGGATAATATCTATGAACTGTTCAGATCTAACCATGAAGTGGATTAAATTCTGTAAACAAGTGTAGGAAAAATCAATATTTAAGAGATCATTTGAGAGTTTCACGTCTTCTGAATAGCTAACGCTGCACTTCTGTATTTGTTATCAACAGACAAATGACTATGAAGAGTTTGGTAATAGAGTGATTGTTACACAAATGGCAACAACACCAATGGGTGCAGTAGCTCTACAGAGTTCAGGTAAATTAGAAAATTATTTTTATTATGAATGGCTACATGCTGCAGTCTTGCATATTAGAAAAAGAGTGAGAAAGATGTTAAGAAAGGTCGAGTGGAATAATTACACAGTATTAACAAAGACTGCTTAAATGTCTGTTAATTTCTTCTTAATGGAAATTTATTGTCTTCAACTTTCAAGTAATTCATTAATCTTTACACATTTTGGAGTTTGTTTTAGTTTTTCTTCTGAAATTATGCAAAGTCTTTACTTCATTGGTTTGAACTTCCAGAAATTTTCTGTATCTGTGTGAAGACATTTATACCGTTTAAAAATAAGTTAGGAACAATTTGCACATGCTTCTTATTGATCTGTGGATCAGAATTAATAACTGTTGATGTCTGTAATTTGTGTGTACATTTCCATGGTTACTGACTGCTCAAAGAGTGAGAAGTTTCAAAGGCTTGAATGTCACTTGTGCACTTATACAGTAGTGAGATGGAAATGAGATTGTCTGAATTGCCAATTCTTATATTTCAACCCGTAACACAAAGTCCCTTTAGATTCAATGTTAGATAACTGTTGCCATATAATCAGCAGTCCAAGTAGTTGTTATATCAAAACTAGAATCTCATCAGTAAAATAAAGGTACAGTCTTAAGTTGCTAAGGAAGTCCATGAGATATAAAAGTTGCAAATCTCTCTGAGTATCTAGAAGCAGCTGGTGTGTAACTAAGATGACTGAAAGACTGTCAGAAAGGCAGGCAAATTCTGCCAGTCAAGGAAACTGATTGTTAGTTTCTTATTATTTATGCCTCTGGGGTTTTTCAGAAAACAGGGAGCAGATCTACGTGTGGAGTTACCCATCTGTCCTGTTTAAGGTTGTCAGCCAAATTGCTTCTTATGGCCCTTGGTGTCAAAGACAAATTATAGACCAAACAGCATTGATTTTCAACACTGAGAGGTTGTGGAATTTATGTAAAGTTCCTGTTAAGCCTATAACTTAGATTTGGAGATTTCAGAGGTAGATGGCTATCTTTCTTCATCACTTTAAATATTTAACATTATAAATTCAGCTAGTAGTGCTTCTCTTAAAAAGTTATTTTTTTAAAAGTCCTTAACTTTTCTTTGTGGTATGTTTTAATGTATTAATGAGCTATAGCAAATTTTTATTTTTAGAACCACAGGGGCAATACTAGCTAGGCCTTGATCTATTGCAGTTAACTTGTTAAAGAAGGTCAGAAGCTCATTTACATGGAAGTTATATAAATATCATCCTACTCTAGTGTAATAGTCTTTGGAGACTGTTGCTGTAGATTTTAGATTGAATATAAGCAGACCACTGTAGAAAGGTAGTTTTGACTAAAGGGTTGAGAATAGCAGGGAGAGTAACCCTCGGGCAGTCTGTCCTATGAAATTTTAGTCCACAGTGTAGAGAATTTTGAGAATCTGAGTTGGAATTGTAGTGTAAAATGTTTTTAATATGAAACTCATAATTAGAACAAAAAATTGTCTTAGGCTTTGTAAAGGCACTTGTAACTGAATTATGGGCTCTTTTGGAGTGTGGAAAAGATGATTTGAGGATAACCCAACCTAAATCTACTCCAGTTGACCCTATTGACCAAAGCTGTCAGAAGGTGAGAAATTATTTAATCTTATTATTTATTCTTATTTAATCATAGAAAAAACTCAGTACTGTGTTTCCGATAGGATGATATATACCTTTCTGTAATTTTTTATTGCATCTACTCCTGCTTCTTGGCACTTGTGTCAAGATTGGTATAATACACTAATCAAATGATGGTTGATTGTGTTGCATGGCAGGTCACAATGCCAAGGATTTGCTCTAAAGTCATGAATAACAATCATGACAAAACTGAACGTCTTAAATACTGGCCATCAGTTCTTTTCTCTGATTCCTTTAGTAAGATCAGGATGTGTTTTAGAGTAATCTGTGTCTCTAGATTTTAGAATTATGCGATGAAATACTATAATTTTCAAAATTGCTATACAGTGTGATAGATAATACTTATTTCTCAGATACTACTGACCTTTTAGATTATATTGATGCCTGCCAGGGTATGCAGTCTTATTTTGGGCAGCTCTAGTTATGTCAAGTTCAGCCTGTAAAGGATAAGAACAAGCTTAATCTAAATGGCAAATAATTGCTAACATTTACTTGGTTATATTTAACTGATTAATATTCTCTTTGTCCTTCCTTTTTTCTTGCTCTAGTCTTTTTTGTTTCTGATAAACTTGCTCACTTACCCTGCAGTTTTTGAGCTCCTGAGTAAACAAAATATACCAAATAAACCAATGTATTCATTCCGTGAAGTACCTACAGATGTTATTGTAAGTATTTTCAAAAAACCCCAAATACTTCTGTGAATATATTTTTTCCTGAGAAAATCTTATTTTTTATAGTAGAATAAGTTAGTTTTTCTTCTTATTGGGAGATTTTGATTTTTTTCTGCATTTTGTATTATATACAGCATGAGGGCAGTATATGCACATATCACTTCATACTAAATTTTGTTTTCATTTTGAAATCCTGAAGATAATATAAAATTTGGTACCTAATTTAAAGATCATCTTTCCTGGCTTGTGTTAGAATTTTGTTTTTCCATGGGAAAATAGTAACATACATAAAAACCTTTGTATGTGCATGCAGTTACATACTGGAAAATTTGTATACTTGTATTACATTTAATATTTCTCTGTCACACTATCTCTGAATTTAAACAGAATTAAAAAGAAACTCAAACAAAACCCAACAAAGCCAAAGTACAAAAAACTCATACCTTCTGGTTTTTTTTAATAGCACACGATTCACATGAAGAACACAGTCATTGGAAAGCTACTGATTAAGGCATATTTCAGAAAAATAGCTTCACCATTTTTGTATTTAGCATTATTTTGTATTTGATCATCCAATTGTATTCCATTAAGACATTTTTCTCATATACGAAACACAGGCAAGTTTAATTTGTGACCTTGAGTGGCAATTAAAATCAGATTTCTTTCTAATGAGCTAGCACTTAAAATTGCTGTTATGTTGAAGTGTTTGTTTAGCACAAGCTTTGAGTTGGTGATAGTTTGTTTAGACAGAGTATATCATAACAGTGTATGTCACATTTGGAAGGGATCTTTGAATTCTTTTTTGTAATGTGGTTTTGATGATTTGAGGAGGAAATGGCTTTGATAAGTTTTTCGGTTTTCCAATCTACTCACTGTTAGTATGTTCACCAATGGATAGTTCTATTCAGTCATCAAGTTTTTGAGGCACTGGGAGCAAGGGAGATAGATGTATGTTGAACGTGATAAATATTTGAGAGCTTTCAAATTGTGGTAGATCTTAAGTAATGATTTTTGTGACTTTTGAAAGCCAATGTTGTTTCACTTTTGAGACTCTTCAGTATTTTTATGGAATTCACTAGGTTTCCAGATGTATCAATACTGATACAATTGTTCAAAGTTACCTGAGCAGTTACAGATGTTTTGGATGAGGTTTGTCTTGCACTTAACTACTGTGCAGCAGTGGGTTTTGTAAGCCTAAAATAGACATCCAAGATTATGTAGTTAACAGAAGGGAATAGTCAGATCATCTAATGTTACTTAAACATGTAATGGCTAAGTAGTCTTAGTACTCAGAAAACTTCTGCAGTTAAGCAGAGATAGAAGTTTGTTATAACCACGTTTTGGGGCAGTGATTGCAGAAAGTGAAAGATAAAAGATTTTGACCAGATATAACTGTGGTTAGAAAGCAAAGTAAAAGTGATTTCTATGCCACTAGAAGATTTGGTTGGAAGATCTAATTACCTTGTGTGCTTCATTTTTTTTTCTGTTTCTGAAACATGTCAGATTGACACAGAATCTGATAGTTTATGCTGAACTATATTTGATAATGAACAGAACTTCTTTGTATGCCCTTTATTTCTTAAATATACAGGATTTAAAGATTTGTTCCTCCTTTGTGTTTTTGTCTGACTAATTGCATCATAGACTGAACGTATTATTAGCTGAGCTTTTGTTACTTTTAATTGTTGACTAATCAGATTTTTATTTTGTGCCATTATGAAAATTTTTCCCAATACATGCAAGATTTCTCTCTACTGTATTTGGCATGTAAAGATATTTTAGAAAATGGATCACATAAATCAGGGTCCTTCTGCCTGCCTCCACTTTACTTTGAGGGTTTCTACATACATGTATTCAAGGGAATCTAGCTTGGAAGGTACCCTCCAGATGTGTAGCTTTGAAAGACATATTAAAACAGGTGATTTTTTTCCCACTGATTACGGAGAATCTTGTATATAGAATGGTTTATCTTAGGTATTCAAAGTAGATGACATCTGATGTGTAATATTCAAGCTATGCTCTGTAGCTGATCAGTGCAGATCTATCTGCACATTTTTCTGATGGGACAATGTGTTAGACCTTGTTTATCTTTCTTCTTGGAATCTCAAATCGGAGCTTGGTCTCCTTTCTTAGTAGTCCCTCACTGTACCTGCTCTTTCTACTCTTTTGCAGGCTACAATATTGGATGTATAAATGAGAGAAGGAGGTTGTTGCCAGAGAAATATCCATGAGCATTTAAATCGTTGTATGTGCAAATACCTAAAAAAATCTTAAACCCCAAACAAATCAATTGCTTGCATTACCAATTTTATGAACAGCCTGGAGGTCTAAGCTGAATTGTTTTCTTGTGAATTTTATTGTGAAAATACTGCGTGGAAAAACCTGTCTTCCTCACCACCCCAAAAAATTTAATAGGAAAAATACACTTTCACCGTGTTTTAAGTTAGAATGCGTTTTATGAAGACTGTTTACTGTGACAAGTTCTAGACCTCTTTTCTAGTATTCTGAGTTTTACTTGTGATTGTTACTTTTCTCTCTGTGAAAATGAGAGCATTAGTTGATTCCATGGAAGTATGGATCTTAACTCTTCTCTCATAGTATATTGAAATGACTAATTCATCTAATTAGATGAGTAATAACTCCCTCTGCTGTCTCTGAAATTGTACTTAAACATGGAGAAAATACAAGTTTAGATTTAATCCAGAGTAAAAAAACTCATAAGGATCTTGTAGTTTGTGTCTTCTGAGCATAGCACAGTAATCCGTCCCTGAGATAATAACATCAGTGAATGTTTTTGTGCATTTCTTAGTCTTTTAATGAAATTATTTCTTCAGAAGCAGTTTGGATATGCAGTGAACCAGAGGGGAAGATAATTAGCTGGGATTTGTGGAAGAAGTGGGAAGCTGCCACAGGTCACTTGTCTATTGCATGAGATGCTCTAGGATAAAGGGAGTAAGCTTCGACATTTGAGCCAAGCCTTGCTGCACTGAGAATAAATGGCTATGTCTTGCAGCATGTCATACTAACCAGTGTTAGAAAGGGGATTTGCTGTTCTTTTCATTGAAATAGATGTGTACTCATTTCAAACATAAAAAACCCCAGTTTAACATTTTTGTTGTGGTTTAATACTAAAGAAGAACTAGGATAGTTGATATGCAAAGATCTTTTTGTATGCTTAGAGAATTTTGTTTTTAACAGGTTTATTTTTTCCTAACCTTCTGCATGGTTTCTTTTTGCCATTGACTTTTGAGTGGAAAACAGCTCTTGTTATGGAAATAATTTCAATAAGTGTTTTAATAATAGTTTTCATTTAATAGTAAACATCTCTATGAAACTGTTATATGCATAAAATATAAAATCACGCATTTTTTTTCCTTTCTCTTCCTATGGCAGGATATAATTGACAGGCTTATAATTTTAAATTCAGAAGCTAAAATTCATTCCTTATTCAGTTATGAACAATCCCATATATTTGGTCTGAGGTAAGATGCTTGTTTTTTTATTCTCTTGTCACATTAACTGAATAGCATATAACATGCTTGGTTGTTTTACTTTTGACAAGCTAATATTATTTGAGTTTTATTATGTGTGAAGGTGAAATTCCCCCCTTTTTTAGCATAAGATTAGATGAAAAATGACCTGGAAAATGAGAACACTGATGAATCTAATCTTATAATCTTAAATATATATATTGTAATATGAGAAGCAGCGATAGAAATTGCATGTTATGTTGCCTACTTGATTATAAAAAAAGTGTTGAACATCCACTGTAGTGCATAAAACAAAAATCATACCAAAATACTAAAATAAACAAATTGCTGTATTTATATCAGAGTTTGGTCTATGTAGTCTGCCTGTACTTAAAATTTATTTTTTTAAGTGTTGGCATAATTATCACAAATTTCATCAAAACTTATTTTGGGGAGAGTACGATTTGATCCTAAATATTTCTAGAACCTGAAGGTGCATTTAAAATATGCTCACACTGTCATGCTCATGTTTTGTAATGTTAAGTGCTTTTTAATGTTTTTAACATTGAAATTAGTTTCTGCATTTTTATTGTTTTCCAAAGATTAATATATAAATCCTTGAATTCACTTTTTTTTTTTTAGCAACGTATTTTGTGCAACTGAGATAAAAGATCATGTTGGATTGTACTTCATAGTATGGAAAACTTTGATAACCTTGCTTGAACAAGATACAGCCCAGTTGATTAAGTCCTTCAGCATTAGCTTTCTGGAGCTGTATTTGTACTTTGATATCACAGTGAAATTATTTCATACTACGTATGGATAGCCATAAGATACAGTGTAATTTGCTGATAAGGATGCGCATGGAGGAGATGAACAATGGCAGAGCTTAGTATTGGGAGATAAATGATTTTGCCATATGAATCAGAAGTTATAATTGCTGGTTTGGAGGAAATAACTGCTTTATAGAGGAATGAAAAGTCCTAGGATGAAATTTGAAAAATAAAATATTGTTCTTCATTTGGGATTAGACTGACTCCATAAAAAGCTTGACAGAACTTCCATTGATTTGATTAGGATTAAGAGAAAGTGAGATGATTTACAGTTTAACATAAAAGGTGGTTGAACAGCACCAAGTCTGACAGAGTTCAAGGGGCATTTGGACAATGGGCTCAGACACATGGTGTGATTGTTGGGGTTGTCCTGTGCAGGGCCAGGAGCTGGACTTGGTGATTCTTGTGGGTCCCTTTCAACTCAGGATTTGCAGTATTAAGACTTGCAACAAACCCTAGCTATGTTATCTGGACATGAGAGATACACAGTTCATTTTACAGTTCCGTGATCTTTCCTGTGAGTGCCACTGACTGCAGACATCTGTATTCTGAAAATGAACCTTGCCTTTTGTAGTTAGTTTGCTCCTTGACCAAATTCCATCAAGAATACCAAGTTCAGCAGCAGTTAGATCAAATAATATCAGATGCTTAACAAGTTGAAAATTTAGAAATTAGAAAGAGCAAAATATCTGTTTCTGTTTGCTGCTACGTAGAAATAAAATACTTAGTTGTTTGTGATAACTGCATCATTGAAAAATAGAATTGTTTTGTGAAACATTTGTCTAGAAACATTTCTGATAGACTTACTAACAATAGTACAACCAAACCCACATTTTTTTAATTGTTCAGAGATCTACACAGACATATACTTTATATTTTACATGTGCCTCACCCAGAGCTGAGTGCTAAACTTCATATCTGTTTAACTTACATGTTATATTTTAAGGTCCTGCTTTTCTTGTTCAAAACAGTGACAGATGTACTTACTTGAATGTTAAACAACTTCTGCAATTTAAAACTACTTTTTTTTTTAATGTGTATACTGAGCTTTAGTGACTTAAAATTATTTTGATTATTGGTTGTGTAATTACATATAAAGCTTAAAATATATATGTATTTCCACAGTTTGTTTAATCCAGAATGCACAGGTGTATCTAAAGATGTTTGTAGTGTTAATATTGCATTTTCAAAGGGAAAACATGGGGAAGTTAGATCTCTGTCTTTAAAGAATGATGTGCATTCACACAGACTAGAGCCTGTGCGATCAAGTTAAAATCAGTTCCACAACAACCTCTATCTTAGTTCAAATCTATGTTGAGGGTATTTTTTTTAAGTTCTGGAAGTATCTTGGCCTCGTATGATTGTTTAGTAGTTTCACAGAGGTTGTTCTGGTATTCCTTTAGTTGCAGCTCTTAGGTGTTTCTGAGATGAGATTTATTAATTTGAAGGTCCTTTTAAGCTTATTTGTAAAAAAATAAAAATAAAATAAATTATTGTTATTAATTAAATGGAAACTTTAGGCAAGAAATTGGAGATAAAAATAGAAAAGTGAAACTATGGAGACAGTTCCTAATTTGTGTATAGAAAGATTTTCAAACTGTCAGTTCACCTTTCAACTTCAAAGCAGATTTACACTTATTTAGAAAAAAGAAGTCTCCCAATCAGCCAATATTGGTTGATAAAAGAACACTGAAGGCTGTCTCAGCCATTCCTTTTGTGCAGGCTGAAAATCTGGATGCACAGGAACTAATGCAAAAATTCTCAGTGGACCTTCTGTTTTAGAAGTTTCTGAACTTAAATTGCTATCAGAGCACAAATGCTAGAGAAAGGAAAATGACAGCAGTAATTAAAGTTTTTAGTATACTAAACACAGAATTTTTTTTTAATTTAATGTTTAGCTTTATTTCTTTGATTCTAGTGTACGCATCAGTCTGATCTTAAGAGGTATTGCATGTGAGAAATAAGAATTTTCTTAAAACATGACACTGGAAGTCTTAACAACCTCCCTTTCAAGGCTCTTTCAAGCTCTATGAATATCTGTAACTTGTATTAACAAAGGAATTAAGAAAAGAGCAGTAATATAATTTTTCTTTCAGATTGGTGATTTTGTCATCAAGCCAACTTACCTAGTATTTCAGTACAGTGAATACATCCATGAATTTTCAGTTTTCACATCTTGCCAAGAAAATACATGCATAAAATATACAGTTTTGAAGTTGCTGCCTAAAGCATTATTCAGGCATTTGCATATTGCTGTTCTCTCTATTCAGAAAATGAGTTTTCTGTGAGTGTTAGTGACACCATGTTGTTAGCTGCATTAAAGTGTGGCAGAGTAACAAATGTGTACTTTGAGAATCAGCATCCTGTCTCTAAAAATATCAGTACTCCAAAATAAATTCAAAGGTACTCCCTCAGTGTTGGCTTGAATGAAAAATAGAAGGAGAAACAGTGTTGCTGAGAATATGTATAGACTGTGGGCAGTGAGATGGCATTGAAGTTGGTCTACAGCTTTGCAAACATTTCCTTTTTTTAGCAAAGTACTTTTATAACATATATGGTTCCTAGAAATTATTTTTTAATTTTTTTTTCTTTTGTGGATATATGATAATATGACAATAATAGGCCTCTGAATACTTTAAAGAGGCAAATTAGACCCTTTCTTTCTTTGGCTATCTTATATACATACATATGTCACTATCAGATTTATGTTTTCCTTATTTTTTTAACCATAAATCAATAAAACTCTTAAATATTGTGAGGTCAAAAGAACTTTTGTCCATACATTCTAAATTGGAAGAATCTTTCTTAGCCTCACACTTGTTCACTGAGATGCCTCCTGCTAGTGGGCATCAAGCAACAAGGATAGCCCTCTGTTCAAGAATTTGGCTTTCTGCAGGGACACACCTGAAAGACTCTGAGGGTAAATTCTTTGCTTTCAGATATGCAAATTGCTACTGTTTAATTTTAAAGACAAAATGTGCTTGTCTAGCATTAGAGATACCTGAAGATAATCTATTTTGTAGAATCATAATTTGAACTGCAATAAAAGATAGATTTATTTTAGGTTTTTGTAAGGTAAGGCTGAAAAACAAAATGCATTTATGTTTCTGTGCAACTATAGAAAATAGTAAATATTATGTAAGGCATATGCTCATCAGTATCAGCCCCAGGATTGTAGACCTAGAGTTTGCAACAAATAGGAGAAGCATACTGGCTTGTTATTTTCAAGTTTGTATAATAAATATTTTGAGATAGCTAAGTCACATTTTCTTTGTCATATGAAATATCAGGGTGAATATGTTTTTTTTGTTTATAATGCTGCTTTTCTTGCTTACTGAATGGGTGCAGAAGATGATAAAAATGCATTTTATCTATTTCTGTTGCCCTGCAAAAATAGAGAAAGATTTAGGAAAGAAAATGTAAATGGCTTATATTATGCTGACATCAAAATCAATCAGCCTCTTGAAGCTTGCCTCAAAGGAGTATGTATTAGTCAAAATTTCGTCTAGCACACTCCAGTGAAATCCAGATGAATGAATTAAATCCTACAGGAACTGGGAAATGAAAAAGCATGTGATAAGCAAAAGATAACTTTGTAGATTTAAGAAATACAGATAATGAACACCCCTGTGTTCTTTTCCATTCTTTTTTTCAACTGCATTGTAAACTTTCTGTCTTACATATAATTGAATTTTAATAATGAGTTAGCTTCAGCATAAGAAACAGGTTGTTCCCTTAGTTGTACTTGCATTGTGTGTATTGCTAATTAAGAGAAGGTGTGATTTTAATGATTGCAACACAATGGGAGAGCATTTATTATCTTGTTTTCTAAAGGTAGAAGACATAAGTCCTGATCATCCTTTTTCCTCAGGTCAACATGCTGTTTAGATTTACTATCTCTTTCCTTCTCTCTTTACTAAAAAGCATTCTGAGTAGCATAATCCAAAAGTAAAAGAGGACAGAGTAGTGATTATTAGTGATGGGGATTTGCAACGGGATTATGTAGGCATGCTTCCACATCGTCTGTGATCATGTAATTATACAGTTAATTTTTTGTTAGTTTTTGTGTTTGTTAATAGTAGTTTGTTAGGTTTATTAATTTAAAACTATTATTAATAAAGTAGAAACATCAGATTCTGTTTCTTTACTTCACTGAAGGAAATTAAAACACTTTACTTTTGAGTCCTCTAGGTTGTCAAATGTTGCTCATGAAAAGCATTTTTGTTTAGCTAGGGAAACTTTTACCATTGGTGATCACATTACATGTGATTTTTAGGTACATTGGGTAGCTAAAGTGGTGTAGGTGCTCTTTTGAAAATCTTTTCATGTGGAAAACATTGTAAGGAATACATCAGTCCCTGAGTTTTCTTACTGGGAGAAACATGACTACCCTGTGATCGTAGCTTCCAGTGCCCCAGGCATCAGAGTTGTAACTTCTATATCCAGATGATCTCAGATTTTTTTTCAAAACCACGCATTGCCTTTAGTGGAATAATTAGAAGCCTTGGTTGTTGGCAAGACCAAGTGGAGAGGCATCTTCTCTCTGCTCATTATTGATGCCTTTTGTTCAGTCTGCAAAGGCAGTGTGCAAGGGCCCATTGTGTTCCAAAACTGACTAGGTGACTTTTGTCTTCTTTGGGGTTTTTTTGCTGGCCCTTTCCCTTTCTCTACTGGTCTGGCACTTGATAGTAATTGCCACTTCCTGTTTGGATCCATGTTCTCATTGAAGCTCAGGCTCATTCAAAGCATAATAAAGAATAAATCAGATGGTAATATAGGCTCTGATGTTAAATGTCTTGAGACTGTCTCCCATGATGAGGACACTTAAATTGCTTAATGAAAGTTTTGCTTTGAGTTTCACTGTTGGTATATATACCTATTTAGCAAGAAGGAGATCCCGCTGCTGCAAAAAGGTTCCAGTCCTTGTTTTAGTCCACCTAAGGTTTTAATATTTCTTCCTGCAAGAGAAAAACAAGATTTACCATGTCCCACAGCTGAGCTCTCTACAAATGTCATGCTGTATATTTTGCACTGGCCTGAATTGACCATGCCCCTATCTACAGAAAGCAGTAACTACTAGCCAAAAGAAAACCTTTCTTTAAGGACTGGTTTAGTCTTCCATTTCAGGATCACATCACTGGAGCACCTTGTACATACACTGCATACACATAATCATTTCATATTTAGTTAGTCATGAACACACATTACAGAGATTGTAGTATAGTTTACTTTGGATGTGCTAGTTTCTTTTTTTCCTATGATGGATGGACTGCGGCTTATAGCATAAAATTTTATCTTCTTTTGCTGAACTGTGTACTGGCTGGGACTGAGTTAATTTTTTTTAATAGCACTCCACATGGGTGCTGTGTTTTGAATTTATGACTAAAACAGTACTGATAGCACACTGGTGTTTCCACCACTGCTGTGCAAGCAACTGCTCATCAACAGGGCTTTCATTTTTTTATCCCAGTCCCCAGCAAGTAGCATAGGGAATGAACACAGCTGGGACAGCTGACCAGACAGGTGTTCTGTCCCATACTACATCCTGCGCAGTAATAAAAACTGGGGGGGTTTGGGGGTTGTTTTGAAGGCAGCCATTGCTTGGAGGCTGTCTAGACACTGGTCTGCTTGTGGAAGGTGGGGAGTGAGCAGCTTAGTTGCTGACTGGTGTCAACTCACCACAGTCTTTTACAACGATTGTATACAAGAACAGTATCTTGCATCTTTCACCTCCAGCTAAGCATTTGCAGATATCCTTGAAGTGAGAACAGAGCATCAGATTGGCTTTGGAAAGAACTTTTTTTATGAAAGTAAGGAAGAAAAATGTATGGAAGTGTAGTGGGAACTACAGAAAAATAGAATTGGGGTTCTCGTAATAAAGGTGGTATTTGAGAGAGATTTGTCATTTGACATTAGACAAAAAAAAGGCAACTGAGAAAATGGGAGTACAGGAGTACAGGGAACATCATATTTTCTGTGTTCTTTAAAGGAATTCATAGAAAAATTACTGCGAGGTTTGGTAATAAACTACCCTCATAATCTGTGTGTGTAGCAACTCAGAAAATAATGGGCTGTTTAATTATATTATTTTCTGGCAAAAAAATTTAAAGAGGCAACATAAAAATTAGCAAGGTTTATATACTATCTGATTTATATCCCATGAAGGACCTTCACTTCTTTTGTAATTAAAGCAGCCATTATGATTCCACCTAATAAAACTGAGGACATAGTCCGTTTGTGGATGTATACAGGTACTAGTTAGAATGCCTTCTTTTAGATTAGGGGTTTCTACAGTGAAGTATTAGTTGTGAAATTGTAGTTGAAGGTGTAGAATCCAGGGAACACCTTCCAAGAAAGACAGGGATAGGGCAGGAAATGCAAAATTCAGAACAGAATTACTTATTGCTATCATATTTTCACAATTATGGTATGTATTTTAATATTTCTGAATTTCTTTAAAATTACCATTATATAAAAACTGCCTTTAGAAAATCTTTTTTTTCATCCACAGTGCACTTTGTTCCTGGGAATATGTTATATCTTATTAGTAGTGTTCACAGAATTACATATTTAGGATTGAAAGGGAGATGGAAGATTATGTAGTACAACTGCACTGCTCAAAGTGAGTTCAACTAGAGAGCATTATTCAGGGCTCTGTCCAGTCTGGTTTAGAATATTGCCAAGGCTGGTGATCCTGCAGCATCTCTGGGCAGTTTCACCACCATCACAGTATGTTAAAATGGAGTTTCCTGTTTCACTTCATGCCCACTGCATGTAGTCCTTTCACTGGCTATCACTGAGAAGTCTGACTCCATTTTCAAACCTTCCTGTCAGATATTTATACACATTGACAGGATCTCCCCTGAGGATCCTCTTCTCCAGGCTGAGCAGTCACAGTTCTCTCAGCCTCTTTTGCTATGTCAGAAGGCTCAAGCCCTTATTCATATTCTTGGCCTTTTGCTGGACCTGCTCCATTGCATCCATGTCATGCTGGGACGTCCAGAATTAGGTCCAGCACTCCAGGTGTAACCTTGCCAGTATCAATAGAGGTGCATGGTCACCTCCCTCTCATGACCTTTTTGCAGCACTCTTTGTCACATAGCCCAGGATGCCATTGGCCTTCAAGGGCTCACGTTGCTGTTGCTGGCTCATGTTCAACCTATTATCCAGCAGGATCCCCCAGGTCCTTGTCTGCAAAGCTGCTTTCTAACTGATCAGTCCCCAGCCTCTACTGTTGTATGGGGTCCTTCCAAAGTACAAGATCTTGCTTCGAAGCCTATCTTCCAATTTTTAGCAGTATTCACCTTGGGAATTCTATCTTCTGCTTTCCAAACAGAATTTTAAAATATATCTTAAAAAGATATGCTTTGAATTTTTTTATATTTTTTTTATTCTATCTGCAAAGGTTTTATACATTTTCATGAGCATGTACTGTTCATAAGTGGGATATTGAGATGGGGAGTCTGATCCAATTCTTAAGTTCCAAATGCAATTAAAAACAAACCAAAAAGAAAAACTCCACAGCTGTATTCAAGCATGGTTACAAATATGCATACAATGTGACTTTTTTTTAAGTTGCAAACTTTAGTCTATACTTTTATGACTTTGGAAGGTAAAGTCATGCAATATTACCTTTAACCAAATATATGTACTTCAGTGATAGTATTTTTAAATGGATTTTTCATATGGGTAAAAATTTCATTTGAGTGCCTAAGCAGCAGCTGCTGATGTTAGATCTTGTATATTTTGTCATTTATCCTACCAGTATCCCATCTACCTAATTTTATTTGCTTATGGTTGGTTGGTTTTGGTGGTTTTCGCTCTGCCTTGCCTACCATAGATGTTATAAAGCATTCTTCTCCCTAGTGGTTTTTAACTGCTGGAAACACATATTTGTCATTTATTATACTTAAGAGAAGAAATTATTCATCTTCATAATGGTTCCAGTGCTGTTTTCTGGATTTTTTCCTCTATATAATAGTAATAAAAATTGAGTTGTCATTTCTTCTGTGATTTAGAAAACTATGGGAAACAAATTGATGTCACAAAATAGTTAATGTAAAATAAATAAAACCTGAAGAGGACTGAAACTGAGCAGGTCAAGTTGTATTAAAAAACAACAGAAAAAAAGAGAGAGACATATTATCATCTTGACTTTAATCCTTGGCCACAATTGTGTGAATTTGCAGGTATTAAATTATTGAGAGAATGGCTATTGTCAGTAGAAGAATATTGGGAATTACAGGGAAGAAAATAAGCATTGACTAACTGACTGCAAATTAAGATAATATGTATTTTCTAGTTCATATCAAGTCTTATGTGAATGCAAAATATAATGCTGATCAGACTTGATTTGTTGTGTTTTATGACTGTGATAAAACAGGAAATAAAAACAGTAAAAATAATATTTACTTATAGTATTTTCCTTGAAAAGGAGGCCAGCAATGGCATTATTCTGTTGTGGTCTTAGAGTGAATAGATTAGTTAAAAAAAAAAAGTAACATGAGTTGGATTGCTCTACATCAGATTTATATGAAAACATATTGGAGTACTTTGACCATTAATTTGTCCTGAAGTTATCAAACAGAATTCTGTATAATGTACTGTCTTGAGCTCTTGTGATTATTAATTTCACTTACCATTGTTTTTTGCTTCTCTGGAAAAAAACACAGCAGATTTTTTTGTTTTGTTACATATTAAATCTTTTATTGCTTTTGAACTGTGTTAAATTTCTGAACAATAGATATTTTTTTTTTATCTTTCTGCCTTCCTCTTCAGACATGATTCTAAGTTGCCTTACCCAGCCTATTATTATACAATTTCCTTACATTTCACATGGAATGTCTTCTAAAATTTGCATCACTTTTGTTACTCTGTGATATAAAATCAAAAGCAGACGGAGCCGACCAGTGGGTATTTTCTGTGCTCCTTCAATGCACACAAAAAAATCTGTTGGGAACCATTCCCTGTTTGCTTAAGACCGTGCCACTTGAGTGGCTAAAAAGTATATAAAAGACTATTCCTGACCTAGTTCTGTCTAGGTATTTTTCAGATACTTCAAATTGAGGGTTTTGTTGATTTTTTTTTCCCCCTCCCTTTCTGTTTCGAGATCTCATAAATGTATCAACCTTTGTCTTACCATGCAATACTGGATTCCTGACTGATGTGCTATTGTTTCAATGTGTCCCTCTGCAGGTTGTTAAATGTGCTGTGCTGTGAGCTCAATACCCTTTTACTCTTGGAGACTCAGTATAAAGTGTCACAAGTTTTACTAACTGCTCAGGAGGAAAATGTCACAGAAACTTCAGAAGGACCAGGGTAAGAAGTAACCGATGTAAATGTTATTTTAACTATCAAACTCTTCTCCTGAATAAATGCCCTAGTAGCTTTAAACATACAAATGCTTTCACTTAAGCTGGCTTCTAATGTGCACAACTTTCCTTGTGAAAGTTTGTTCACAATCTTAAATTATGAAAAGATTCAGTGGTCTTGTCTTCTCTTTCTCCCATATCCACCCCAAAAGTATAAGAAATAGAAAAGCAAATATTTTTCTACTTTTTATTTGTATTAATCTTGAGTTGTTTTTTAAACAAAAATGTGCATAACTTGCAGATGTAAATATGCCTTCTACTTCTGTATTGTTTTTTAATGTTACGCATTTATTGTTTTAATGTTTATGAATTAAAGGCATCATCAGTACTTTGAGTTTTGTTGTTGCTTGGTTTTGAGTTTTTTATTTATTTGTAACTTATTCTCCAACTTCTGTGACTTTTTTGATTGCTTTCTTTTAAATAAAATTATACAGTGCATCCTTTCAAAGTGAAAAGTGTATTTTTGGGACAGAAGTGGACAGTCATTTAGATACAGACTTTTTTTCCTTTCTCACAGCATGCTGTTTTAAGAATTTTCCTCCTACTTGTTTGTTGTATGTGACTTACAGAATGTAAATCAAACAGTATGGGTGAAATCTCAGCAGATGCAGATGATAGTTATTTGCCATTTGAGGATGAAACCTACTATTTTCCTACTGAGGCAAAAGTTTTATTAAGAAACCTGGTGTATAAACCTGAATTTTGTTGCTTTTAAAAAATATTCTACCTTGAACTGCTCAGCATACAGCAAGGAAGCTGTGTTTTAAGTTACGAACATCTCTGTTTATTTGTGACAGCAGAAGTATACTGGTAGGCCAAAGAAGGAACAAATTTTGATGGTCCATTAATTGTCTCTACCCTAATTACTGAGCACATGGACATAACAAAGTTTGTCAAATTTTCTACTCTTTTTTGTCCAAGAATTGCCCAAATGTTTCTAATCAGTAGTACTTAAGGAATACAAAGTTAGACTAATGCTCAAAGACATCTCAAAATACTTCATGTTTCTGTTTATTTCCTTTTGTCTATGTGTATTCCAGGTTGTTTTTTAACTATAGTGTGTTTCTCAAAGTATTCTTACTTATTAAAGTTTTTTTTACATAAATGGCCAGTAAATTCTAATTTTGGAGGTTTTTATGTTTCTCTTGGTTTTGTTTGGATTTTTATCCCACAGAGTTTTTATAATTGATGGTCTATCAGTGGAGAGAAACCACATTCTTGTAAGGATAAACCTGATTGGAGGACCACAAGAAAGGATTTTGCCTTTGAGAGCACTAGATAAGGTTAGAATCTAAAGTTTAGCAGTTTCTCTTTCCTTAACTCCTGACTTCATTATTGGAACACTTTTGCTGATAATTCAGCATGCAAAAAATTGTTTAACATTAAGAAATACCAGAGCACCTTTAGTTTTATAAAGTGCTAACATTTTAAATAATTGATACACTGAAAAAATACACTGTTCCCACTATCTGGTGATTGCATGTACCTAGAACATACTGCATTCAGATGACAAGTTTATTTTGCTCCATTTTAATGTTACTTTTAAGTGAATACAATTTGTATTTTTTTACTTTTTTATTTATGTATTTTCTTTATTAGCTTTCCATTTGTCTTCCTTTTATTTGATAGTTTTTTGATGCTTGGGTTTTCATATGCAGTGTCTAATATGTAAAGCTTTCATCAATGTTCTAACAATAGACTGTTAAGCAAATTCTTTAAATATTCTAGTTCTCACTGGCTATCAGTCTCCTAAAGATGAAATGCAAATTACTATCAGCACAACAAAGACATCTAGATCAATGTATGAAATTGGAAATAGTTTTGTGGTTTTATATTTTTTTTAAATTTTTATAAAACTTGCAGTTTTCTTTGTGATTGAAATAACGAACTGTAAAATCAAAACTGTGAGTGGTATATACCATAAAAAACTCTTGATCAAGTACTTTTTGGATTTTGCATCCTTTTTTTTTTTTAGTTATGGCACATCTTACTGCAAATTGTAGTATCAAGCATAATTTTGATGCACAGGCAGTAATTCTGAGGACTGTACATTTGTGTGTTAATTGCACAAAAGCCATTAATTTTTCTCTTAATTTATTTCTTGTCCTGTTTCTAGGGCAGTGATCCATATCCTTGGCCAATGTTTTCATCATTCCCTTTGCCAAAATGCTATGTTGCAGAAATTCCTAGGAAAGCTGAATTCAGACAAGGTACATATAAAGTATGCAAGCAGTGTAGATGTCACACAAGCATCTCTGTCAATTTTAAAATTTCTTTTTCCTTCCTCCTTACCCCTCCTTCCCTTCGCTCCCCCCATCCCACAGATTATAATCATTAAGTACTTAAGGATATTTTATTGTTGGCTGCATTTGTAGCTAAATAAGTTGGTTTGGTTTTGCTTGTCTGGCTTTGTGCAACTGTCAATCTGCAAAGCTCTGTTTAGTAATCTAATTCTTATGCAAACTTAAAGATTAACCTTTTGGCTTGTCTCAGGTGGGTGACTCATAAGGTACATTTATATCATCTCTCTAGTAACTGAAGCAAGACAGTATGGTTAAGCTACAGATTTTTTTGTACACTATTTTCGTGATTCACATCCATGTGTTTACAAAGCTTGGTGATGTGTGAAATAGACAGCGTTTAGCATAGTTGGTTTCCACGTTGAACATCAATTTGGAATGTGAGCAGACTGAGGAATCCTTTGAAGAACTATCTAGTCACAGCAGTTTAATTCACACAGAGAAACCTTTTTAAGGTTTTAGTTAGCATAGACAGTGCAAAAGAATCTGATGAATGGTTTAGTAAATAAATTGTTCACTATATTTGTCCATGTTTACTGTATCCTTGAGATATACTTATTAGAAATTGTGTGTGAATTTCCTTTGCAGAGATAGATTTCCAGAAGTGATAGAAATTTTACATGAACTGTAGAAGATAAAATAGTCTGTTTGTAAATATCTAGAAAAAAATAAATGAAAAAAGGTGATTCTGTGCTCTCACAAGAGGAAAGACTATGTAGTTATAAGGGAGTTTTATGTATCTTTTGTAATACTGTTCCAGGCTTCCTAAGGCAGTTTTCATAAGACAACAATCAGATAACTGTAAAGTGGGCGCCCGTTTGTTTTAATTATGTTTTCAAGGAGGCAGTAGTATTGCTCTTGGGCTGGAAAAGCATATCGTATTGTATCCCTCAGAATTTCTCTGTTCTCTTGTTCAGAGCAATCCTCTTGCTCATCATTACCTGATAATGATAATGGAATAAAGGGATAATGGAATAAAGATTACAGTCATCACTTTTGTGGATGACAAACAGCTAGGAAAACTTGGGTAAAACTTTGACTAACAGTAAATTTGCTGAAATAAAGTTTCAAAGGTTTGCAAATGTGTTTGATGAGCAATTGAAATAATGAGATGACATTTTTTATATTAAAGGCATCTGTATATAAGATTATATAACTGAAAACTGAACAGAACAGTTAGTTTCAGAGTCAAAAATATTTTGTGTTTGTTGTTTGGGGAAAAAAAAAAGGAAAACAAAACATTGAAAGTGTTCTATTTCAGTACTTGCATTAAAAAAAATAAAAAATCATCAAACTGTGAACATATGATTTTCCAGACTGAAGCTTTCTGGATGTGTAAGTTATTTTGAAAGAAAGTATTAGAGTAAATAGGCTAAAATGAAAAGAATGAAATTCATAAATCACTATTCTAGTGCTTGGAAAAAAAGAGAGCAAGAGCAGAAAATAGAGAATATCTGAAGTGTATTCTTTAGTACTAAAATATGGCAGCGATAGAAGTGCTCTTTCACAAAAGAGATTTAAAATATGATTACGAGAAAGATCTGTGAGTTACATTTATACAAGACAGAAGAGTATCTTTACACGACTTCTTTGATGTTGTGAATATTCAGAATTCATGTTATATGTTACTTGCTCAGCTTGCTTGGAGGTTTTAAAAACAGGTTAGAAAATAACACAGGTTAGAAAAACACTTGTTAAATTTTCATTCTGGTTCAGTGCAAGGAGATGGACAGGGTTGACATGGATTTACGCAATTGTTCTGCAGCCATGAAAACACTTATGTATGGTATGAGTGGGAATGCTTGACTGCTTCATTGTATCTGTCATCAAGGATCAAAGTCCAGCACAGTGTTCCTGTGGTTCCGTGTATCTGTCCGTGTTCAGATTTAATGTTGCGATGTTTCCTTATGTAATCTGTGCGGTATCATTCCTGTCCTCTTTTTTTGGGCATTTCTATGACATGAATAATTAAGACTTCGTTAAAAAACATTCTTCGTACGATTAAAGAAGGTACAGATTGGCTGACAAAAGCTGTAACTGAAGGTTTTATTCTGTGTGCCCTGACCTCTTATTTGCCACCTCTCTTATTGCCTATGTGACATGAACACCTGAAGACAAGCTTACCTTTTCTTTCTGCTTTGAAAATGTGTGTTGTATTCATCATATAATTGTGATGTGAGGTGTAAAAACATAACCTAAGGAGATATTTTTTTAATGTATCTATACAACAGATACCGGAGATGGCCGGGGGAGAGTAAAAAAAAAATAAATAAAAAAAAAGGTTCAGAGATGTTCTCCCAAATATGACAGTGCTGATACTGCTGGGTTTGACCCTCCTTTTAGGTGGAGTTGAAGAACAGCTGCAATAACAGTACCTTTGTTTCCCAGAAGTGTGTCTCAACTAATGCAGGGTGCAAGCTGAGTGCAAGCTGAAATTGCTCACTGAATATTTTGGAACTAGTGTGGCTGAACTGAGGTCAGGGAACAGGAAGCTTCATTTCCACGGCCCTAGACCTCATGTAGCCTGGGACTGTATGTAGTATAACACAAACCATGGATAGAACTAAAAGTAGTATAAGTGTTATTACTAAAAAGGACTTATTCACACTGAGTTCTCTATGAAGAAAACCTTAAGAAATGGGTGAATTTTTCATTGCCTCTCTAAATTCTTTTGAAGGACAGTGGTAAATGTGCAACACTGGCACCTTTTTGGTTGTTCAGTTTGAGGTGGAAGGGGAAGAGAATCTATAAGAAAAAGCAGAGCAGTGGTAACTGAGACTGTATACAACATGTGTTCCCCAGCACAAAGGCCTAAAAGCTGCATCTAAGAGAACGCTTTTTTAACAGTCTTGGTATTATTCTGTGCTGTTGTAGGGCTCTCAGACACTGGCAAGTGGATATTTTGACTAATTGGATTAAAAATGAATCTATTGTAATTTATGGTGGTAAAATTAGTAACTGAATTGGAATATTGGAGTAATTTCTCCATTTCATGATGACACTTTGAGTTAGTAGGCTCGCCCAAAACGATATTTGTATTTGAGGAGAATCTGTAGTGCTTTGCTGTGTACAAGTATCTGCCCTGGTTTTGCAGATGTTAGGTATTTGTCCATATGGTTTATGTGTCTGTTGGAAAGGATTTATAGAAAAATAAACTTGCTTGGCTATGTATTAATATGCACTAATTCTTTCAGCCACCACTTAGAGTTTGAAAACTATTGGATAGCAGTATATTAATGATTCACTTCTGTCGAAGATAATTTATAGTGAAGCTTCAAATGATTTATGTGGATCATTATTTGCATGTGGAAATTAATTATGCCGTTTTGACTTGTTTACACTGCAGCAAGATACCCTGATACTTTTCTTTTGTTTTAATTGTTCAATTATTATATCATTAAGATAATTTGAGGAAGAACTATTAGTGGTTTTCAAAGAGTGATATAGTCCTTTGTTATTCAGGAAGCAACTATGAAAAACAGTTATTTTTTTAACTTGTAATATTAACTATAGTGTAGATTATTAAAAGTTAAACTCTTTAGAACTCTATTAAGCAGTAATATTCACCCATATTTGCACAGATGTTTCCCAATTCTACTCCTAGCTCTGCAGTTATGACAGTTGGTAATGAGTGTGGCTGAAAAAATGTACATGAATGTTCTGCAATGATGCATTCACTGCTTAGCATTTCCCTAAACTTAGGTACCCCACTATTCATTAATCTTCCTTTCTTCTGGACACATACAGTCCAGAAATGCTACCAAAAATCTGTGGTAATGTTCTTAGTATTTTGATAATTTATCTCAGCCATTGTTCTCTGAGATCTTTGCTTCATTCTTTTAATTTAAATGGGGAACATGCTGCCATGTTTCTGTTCTGGTTTTGTTGGGGGGCTTTTTCAGAGTTTTTGGGTTGTTTTGTGTGGGGTTTTTCTTGTTTTGGTGTTGTTTGGTTTGGTTTTGGATTCTAAGTCTGATCTCAGCCCCTTTTTTCAATACTTGTCTGAACACAGTTGCTTTTTAATTTTTATTCTAAACTTCCTCTGTCAAAAATCAGCTATATTAGCTTTCCTGCTATCTCATGTAGTTTCATGTAAATGTCCTTATCACCTGCACTTCTTTGACTTGTCCTCCTTTTTATATTTGTCTTGATATTCATGTATAAGCCTGTTGTCTTTTGCTTTTAAAGTCCACTAAGTTAATGAAACATGAAAGAGCAGTAAATGAACAGGTCTATGAGAACTGTACATGGGGTTTCCTAAATTATATATCCTTATGTGGATTTGTTTTCTTGTAGTAGTCAAATACAATATAGTCATGTTATTCATTATCTCTCAATTTAGATTATGAATAAGATATGCATGGATTTGCAGTCCTTAGTTTTTTAGTCACAGAAAAACACTTTTATGCACAAGATGTGTAATCAGATGAGAAAGGGCTTGTTGCATTTCTGATGTTTTCTGAAACACTGATGAATTTTCCTAGCTCTTACATGGTTTAGACACAAAAGCTAGATGAAGAATTATTTGAATAATTATAAAGCATCATCTTTTAGGGAAGAAGGTCAATTTAAACTTGCAGGTATGGTGTGGTGGTTCAGATTTCATACATACTGTAGCTTATTTATAGTGCAGTTTCATAGCTTCATAATATAGTAAATGTGATGGTTGTTTGGTTTTTTTTCATGTAGCTAAACAGAGCAACCAGTTCTAGCAAAAAGCATGGGATGTGATGGCAAAATATAACTGCATATGAGGAAGAGAGCAGGAGTGCAGCAGATTAATTAAATTGACATTAGTTTCTTTTCACTCATGAGCATATTTAAAAGCTCCGTAGCATCAGAAGAGGAAGGTCTTACTCATTTTCTTCCTCACTTTTTCTTTTCTTTCTATCGAGTTTTTTCCCCTCCTTCCTCTGTTCCCTCACTTTCTGTTCTTACCCCATTCAACAGTTCTGATATTTCTTTGAGAAAAAATTGTTAATGCATTATGGTAGCTTGCTAATGTTCATTGTCCCATGTGAATTCCAAGACAGAAATTTTGGTTACAGAACATTTCTTGTTTAAAGAAAGAATTCTTAAGGCTTTAAGTGCAGATGACATATTGTTGAAAACCAGTTTAACATTTTTACATATGATTACACATGCTGGTTCTATGTTTGTCACTATGGTTCTGTTTTCAAATTTCTGTGTGTGTCAGCTGTGTTTGAAATTTACTGCCACAGGCTGTGATATTTTATTCTAGAAAATTGGTAAAGTATATTCATTTCCTCTAACTTGGTCGAAAATAGAAGTGGAAAAAAATCACTTCTAGCTAAGAGAGAAGAGAACATACTTACTGTTCCTTTGTCATGGCATCAATGGCAATTTTAATTTTGAAGGCATGTCTCCCTATTGTCAAAAGGAAATGTGTCTTTAGTAGCAGGAAAGGAGTAACATTAAGGAAATCTTTGAAATTCTTTCTTTTCATTAAAAATAATTATTTCATAAAAGTCTTTTTTTTGTAAACTGTCCCACAAGTTTGTTTTATAAGTGAGCTGAACATGTAATGGAAAACATTGTATTAAACCTCATATATAACAATTGTACCAAAAGGCTGTTTTAATACTGCTCGGGTAAAGAGTCAACCATTCACAAGTTAAAAAAATGCCTGAATTACATTGTTGCAGCCTCTAACAGGACCAACAAAGAACCTGTGGCCCTGGACTGGAACATGTTGGGTACACATAGATTCTAAAGAAAACTCAATTTAAAATTCTAAGTTTCTCTAAATGTTAACACAAAACTTGCAAGGAGACATTTCAACAACAGCAAAAATATATTTTTAGTCTAATGTTTTGTCCCAAATTTAAGTTCTTGTGCTAATGCTGGGAAACACTGGTGATTATCAGCAAAGCCATTATAAGAATTCTCATAGCGTAGGGAGCCAAATATATTTTTGGCAAATTTACTCAATAAGTGTGCTGGCAACCTGAAGGCATACAAATCCAAAGTAGCTGCATCTGAGGGAAATCTGCATACAGAAAGAAGCAGAAATTTTCTATGGAACACTGTTATGTTGCTGTCTTATCATGATTCATTCCATATTCTAAAAAATTGTGCTGCTGTCTCACTAGGGAATGAGGGGCTGGTGAATAGTGCCACAAAAAGGGACCCAGGGGCCCTGGTTGAGGGCAGATTGAATATGAGTCAGCAGTGCCCTGGTAACTAGGAGGGCCAACCATGTCCCGGGGGGCATCAGGTAAAGCATCTCCAGCCAGTCAAGGGAGGGGATTGTCACACTCTGCTCTGCACTGGGGCAGCCTCACCTTGAATATTGTGTGTAGTTTTGGGTGCCACAATATAAGAAAGATATTAAGCCATTAGAGAGTGTCCAAAGGAGGGCAATGAAGATAGTGAAGGGCCTTGAGGGGAAGCTGTATGAGGAGCATCTGAGGTCACTTGGTCTGTTCAGCCTGGAGAAGAGGAGACTGAGGAGAGACCTCATTGCAGTTACAACTTCTTTGTGGTTGGAAGAGGAGGCAGGCACTGATCTCTTCTCTGTGGTTACCAGTGACAGGACCCAAGGGAATGGCCTGAAGTTGTGTCAGGGGAGGTTTAGGTTGTATATTAGAAAAAGGTTCTTCGGTGTGATGGACTGGAACAGGCTCCCCAGGGAAGTGGTCACAGCACCAAGTCTGACAGAGTTCAAAGGGCATTTGGATGATACTCTTGGGAACATGGTTTGAGTCTTGGGAGTGGTCCTGTGAAGGCTAAGAGTTGGACTTGATGATTCTGATGGGTCCCTTCCAGCTCAGCATATTCTATGATTCTGTAATAGTGAAAGCAAAGGCCGTGCACATAAAGCAAAACAGGAAATTAATTCACTGCTTCCCATGGGCAGGCAGATGTTCAACCATCTCCAGGAGAGCAGGGCCCCATCATGCATAATGGTTACTTGAGAAAACAAATGCAATCACAGAATCAGTTAGGTTAGAAAATACCTCAGAGATCATCAAGTCCAACCTTTGACTGAATATCACTGTGTCAACTACCATCATGTCAACATCACTCTGAACATCCCTACTTTCACCTTTCTTCCTCCCACTTTATATACTGATGTCATATTGTGGGAAATATCACCGTGGTCTGTTGGGGGCAACTGTCCCAGCTGTGCTTCCTCCCGGTTTTCCATGCACCCTCAGCCTCCTTGCCAGCATGGCAGTATGAAAGCAGAAGAGGCATTGACTCTGTCTAAACACTGCTCAGCAGTAACAAAAACATCTCTATTTTATCAGCCTTGTGTTCAGCACAAATCAAAGACATAGCCCCATTCTAGCCAGTGTGAAGAAAATTAACTCTACCCGAACCAAAATAAGCACAAAACCCCATCAGTACATAGGCTGAGTATTTCGGGTTTGTATAAAGCAGAATGTCATCAGCTTTAGGACTGCTTCTCCAGCTGAATTCTCTTAAGTTAAGGGATATTTATGTAGTCTTTTCTTCCAAAGGTGTGATGCCTGCCAAAAGTGTCCATGACAATGGGGTTGGAAGTAGATAATCTTGAAGGTTCCATTCAATCCAAACCATTCTATTATTCTATGATCATTACAGAATAACACTCATTTTTCATTTCTTCTAGATAAAGATCTTGACAAGCTCTTAACACTCTTAAAAAGTCCAGAGAAGCCAACCAGCTGGACAGAAAATTGTAGAAAACAGTTCTGCAAAGTCATGAAAGCCAGATCGGATAGTATCAGTGGACCAAGTGAGTATGACTTAATGAGTTTAACAAAGGGAGCAAACAGGAGACCACTAGTAAGCACTCCTCTTTAAAATTTCATTGGTACAAGCAATCAATAATTTTGCATTGATTTTGAAAACTGTTTCAGTGGGATTTTCCTGAGAAAACAGAGTTTATGCTTTATGTCCTATTTTTCTCTCTTTATGACCATAATTCCTCTGTATTTTCAGTGATATTTGACACAGAAAGAGGGCTCAAATATGAGTCTTTGTTTCAGATCTCTAAAAGGTCCATTATTGACATGCTGAGAAAATGAAAAAGAGCCTGAAAGAAAGCATACATTTCTCAGAGATCAGTGAATGACTTAAAATGGGTTAGGAAATTATATTAAAGGTCAACTTCAGTAAAAACTTTCATAATTAAGCCATCCTATACATCAAAGTACCCACTCATTCAGCTTTTTCTGAAATTTTATATGTATTTTCTAGTGAACAGTGGTGTCATGCAGGAGCATTAGTACAGATCAGTTTAAAAAAAAACAAAACAGCCAAAGCAGAAAAACTGATCATCCATATGACATAAATTGTCAGAAATCAGATGTAATAATTCACTTGCAATACCATATAAACATGTGCAGCAATAAAGACACTAGGTGTTTTCAGAAATTGTTGACTTCCATTTCCATAACAATTCTCATTATGGTCAGATGATCAGTACATAGTTTAACTTCTTGTTTGCAGATGCCAAAGGCTGGCCTTTATATTATGTAGGTATGCAATTAATACAACTGACAGTAAAAAAGGATGAAGGATCTTTTATACGGGATAAAAGTAACCCAGCATTTTTGTTTTACATAAGAGATTTGAATTTTATGATAAATTATATAGCCATGTAAAAGTTATAGGGAAGTTTCACAGGATCACAGAATATGCTGAGTTGGAAGGGATCCATAACGATCATCAAGTCCAGCTTCTGGCCCTGCACAGGACCATACCCAAGAATCACACCATGTGCCTGAGAGTATCATCCAAACACTTCTTGAACTCTGGCAGGCTTGGTGCTGTGACCACTTCCCTGGGGAGCCTATTCCAGTGCCCAACCACCCTCTGGGTGAAGAACCTTTTTAAAGTATCTAACCTAAACCTCCCCTGACACAAGATTAAGTTATTTATACAGGAACTGATATATATTTGTCATTTGTATAATGTGGTTAAAGTCAGTAATTATTGAATGATTCTAAATTCTGAGCTTTCTGTTCTGTTTGCTTGAAACAAGCTTGAGTCTGTAGTCTTAGGTAATTGTCAATTAGAGCTTTCACCTTTCATTTGGAAGAATGTGTATGTAGACAGAATACATATGTATTTGTATGTAATGCATATATGCACTTAATAATATACATTATATTGTACCCATCCATAAATTCACTTATTCAGGCAGCTTTGTGAAACAGGTATAACAATAGAGATCATCACCATTCAAAAATATCTGGATGTATTTTATATAAGCTTCTGCTAGTGTAAAGAAAATAAATTGAAGAGTAGCAAAGAAAAAACCCTAGATTTTTATATCAAAACTGTATTTTTGCTTTGCTTGCGTGACTCTGATCTAGTAGTTCAGTGAGGAGTTTTTTGATCTTATATATTGTGAAGCACAAATAATTTCATCTTTGTAAAATCAATTTTATTTGAAAACAGCATTTTTTCTAAACTGATCTCATCTGGTATTATATGAAAATTTTGTTGGAAATTGTTCATCTGTGTTTCAGCATCTAGAAGGACTTGCTGAAAAAAACATATTTTTTTTCAACAGCATACATTTAAAGTAGGTGGCTTAGAAAATAAAGGAAAAGTATTTCCTTTTGCGTTTTGTAGTTATCTGTACGTAGCCTCAAAACTTTTGTAGTTTGTTTTCTGTAACTGTTGAAGGTACTGGCTAGAATGAGGAATTAAAGAGAGCGATTAAGATTTATTTACCCAATGCAAAAAATCATACTTGCTTCTGGATAACTCTTTCCAGCTGAAATGGAATTGGAAGTTGAAGTCAGCAAGAAAGTATCTGTGGAATTGTTGTTAAGGCTCACATGGACATCTGCAAGTGCTTTCACAAACAATACAAAAAGTTCAGTGTGAAAGTAAAAACAGAATAGTATAATGAAACAGAAAATAAATAAGGAAAGACACACTCCAAAACAATAGTAATGTGAACTCAATGTAAGTACTCCTAATTTAATGTGGATACAAAGCTCTTCAGATGTTGTATATCTGTTTGTAGATATTCCAGAAGCTGCAAAATATCTGCCAGCTCTGTGGTTTGAGACAACATCATATTGATTGAGTCCATTTTAAGAGAGACAGATGTGCTGCTATAGATCTTTTGCAGCATGTGAAGCTCCCCCAAATTTCAGAGGACTGAGAGACTTCAGTCCAGATGCCCAGAAATCAAAACTTTCTGTATAATTACAGATGGAGCAGTCTCCAAGGTTTACAGAACAAAGAAGCATACTTGAGCTTCCTGTACTGGGCCCTTTCTAAGGGAGACTGACATTAACAGGAGTTGAACCAGAACATAATGAGCAAAGACACACTCTACAGTCATTGAATCCAGTGTTGGTGTGTATTGATTTATTAAAAATAAATTGTGATAATCCTGGTGTCAGGATTATCAGATGCTGAATCTATAGAACCTGCTTGAACTTCATCAGAAAATTCATGAGCAAACTGTATAGTATTTCTAAATTCACTCTTCTGGTGTTGATTTCTCTCACATTGACTTGGTCAATACATTGGTGATAAATGCCCTGGTAATGCATTACTTTTGGAAATGTCCATCTTTATCCTTGGATTGACATTTTCTCTGCCAAAGCATCACCTTTAACTGTAGCTTTTAAGTACTTTCTGTGCTCAAACACAGTTCCAGTTTTGAAAGGCTTTATTGAGCTGCTAAAAGGAGATACAAACCTTCTTCTTTTTAATGTGTCAGGACTGAAAGTGTCGGATTTTTCTTGATTGTCTAAGAGCAAAACATATTGTAGAAAACCAGCTTCTACATTCTGCTGTTCTAAGCACAGTAAGCTAAGGCAAATATGTTCTTCCAGTCATTCCTTCTATAAAGGTGCCACGGATTTGTAAATGCTAGGCATATAGCTGTTTGTTGCATATGTCTTTGGGTCACTTACCAGCTAGCGAACCCTGGATAGAATCTTTGGTTAGGTTAGGTCTTGACATCTTTTGGACTGCTCTTTACAATACTGGTGGCCTTCCTGAAGCATTTTTAGTACATTTAGTGGCATCTAAGCTTTAACAGAAAGAGAAACAGGCAAGTCAGCTCCACTCAGAAAAAACTTAGATTTATGTAGAAAGTTATTAGCCTGTGTGAATCTGGGCTTAGTATATTGCATGTTCAAATTTTTTACATGACTGGGAAGTGTTTTGTTGTCTGTGCTTGTTTTTTTTGTTTGGGGTTTTGTTTGTTTGTTTGTTTTGAACAAGAATCTCAGCTTGACTATTTTAGCTGTGCCTTTTTCAATTATCTCCCCCTTTTTGTCCTTTAGGTGTGGCAGAAGGCATTTTTGTTATTTTCAACTCCAGAAACTTTTTTCATCTGTTCCCAGTGTTGTATCAACAGCTGACTTCCGGGCAGATTCAATATCCTTAATCCTTTCCTCTCTTAGGAGACTTTAAACCCAAAGCAAGATAATTTAAGGATGTTGCAGAGATATTATCAATTATGTACTAACTTTCTTCCCTTCATAATGAGAGATGCTCAGTCCCCAAATCCTAATAATTCTTCTCAGGCTTTCTATCCATATGTGGATGGGGGTAGGGATAGTGAACTCAGCTTAAATTGCTTTATCCATGTTGTAATTCAGAATTTCCATCATCCCTGAGGATCTGGATTTAGACCACCAGTATTCTTTAGGGCCTGTTAATTTACTTCCCGGTTGTTTTTTTCTTAAAACAACCAACCAAGAAAAGAAAAGATAGCTGCTGTTGAAATTGTGGGAGATTGTACTGGAAAACATAATATTTTTCTTAGTTTTTACAAGAGAAATGGTTGATGGAGCAGAGCAGTTACGATCAACACAGTGTTCTGGAATTCATTAATATTTTGTGAGCTCTGCATCATCTGAGATAACTCTATCAAAACATGTTGACAAAAAATCTTTTGAGTCAGTGTCATTGTTTGTGATGTATTTGTGCTGCAGCCTCTAACACTTGCGGCAAAAAGTTGAAAGTAACTGCGTAATTTTCCCCATAGCATAAAGAACCAATAAGACGGATATTTTCATTAGGTATGACTGTTGTGTGCTGTTGTGGTGGTTTTAATTCAAGATAACAAAATGCTAAACTGTGGCCATTTATCGAAGTAGCCTAATGGGGCATTGTAAATGTAGTTTATATCAAGGTATACTGCACAGCTACCAGAATCTCAACAAGGAGGGTATCTCATTCATCACCCTTCAGTTTGTATATAGAATTAAAGATAAGAGGGACTTTAGTTTTTGATGGAAAGGTTTTTCTGGGTTCAGAGACAATGAAATACTATATTTTAATATTTTGCCTCAGTCTTCACTGTCCATCTCTCTTCCCATGCTTCTCAAATGGATGCATTGCAAGACAGGGACTGGGGGAGCAAAGTCTCTTCCAGCATAAGAGATCAGATTCATAACCATCTGAGGAACCTGATTGTACATAAGTCAATGGGACCTTATGAGATGCATCCCAGAGTCCTGAGGGAATTGTCTGATGTACTTGCCAAGCCACTATCCGTGATCTTTGAAAAGTCATGGTGGGTAGGTGAAGTCTGGAAAAAGGGAAATATTGTACCCATCTTCAAAAATGGTAGGAAGGAGAACTACCAACCTGTCAGCCTCACCTCTATGCCTGGGAAGATTATGGAATAGAACCTAAAGAAGCTATGCTGAAGCACATGCAGGACAGGGAGGTGATTCAAGAAAGCCAGCACAGCTTCACTGAGGGAAAGTCCTGCCTAACCAATCTAGTGGCCCTTTGTGATGGAGCAGGTATATCAATGGACAAGGGAAGAGCTATGGATGTCACCTTTATGGACTCTAAATTGGAGAGTTATGGATTTGTTGGGTGGACTTAGCAAAATGCCCTGCATCCACAGTGTAGTGGTTGATGGTTTTATGGCCACACGGAGGTCAATGGTAAGTGGTATCCCTCAGGGATCTGTATTCAGACCAGGGCTGTTAAGTATATTCGTCAGTGACGTAGACAGTTGCATCAATGAAGTTGAGTGCAGAGTCAGAATTAGAGTGGAACAGTGGGTCTTTCATGTTATGCAGGAAGAGCAATTTCAGATCAAAACTTGTTTCTGTCCCCCAAACCAGTTTGGAGCCACTTCCAAACAAATATCCTGTAAGCAGTGTGAGTGCACGTGAATGTGCATGCAGGTGTGTAAGGATTATGGCATTTAGTGCTTGAGTTTCAAAGAATTGCTTAGCAGTTGAGCTGTCACTTTTCTTATTAACTCAAGCACTAAACTGAAGTATTTAATTACTAGGTCAAGTATATGGATACCTTCCAACAAAAAGGGAAGAAATGTACAGTGTCCTGACTTGGTTTTAAATTTTCTGAATTGTGGGGTATTTTAGTCTTAACATAGTTCCCATTTATTATTATAGTATGGCATATTTCAGTAGTCACCACACTAATAGTCATACAGTAAACATATAGCTAGTTAAAAATTTTGTTTCATTTCTGCTCTTTACTATCTATTGCTCCAGGAATAGATACATTTGGACATTTTACACAAATATTTGATGCACTGTTTGTGGGCCAAGTTCCACTAAGCATATTAGTGAAGATTAGTGAGTTTGTTTATTCTCCCAAAATGAATAAATTGATACCCTTTTGTAAAATAAATTGCCGTTTCTAGCCCCATGTGGTTTATTAACAATGATTAAAAATAGCTATGTTATACTTAATCAGCAGTTTCTTTTCACTGTAAGATTGCATGAGAATATAAATTACACATGTAATTTTTTTGTTTTAATTTTGTAGTCCTTTGTAATGAAAAATTAATTTTGTTACTGTTAGGTTGGCAATTCTAACTGTAAATCCATGTTTAGCTGTTGTACTGAAACTTCTTTAGTATTACCAAAATTCAACCTTGTAAAAACTTTTTATGGACTCAATTCAGTGTAAATTAATTCGTGTAAATGTTTTAGGCAAGTAATCAAAAAAAAAATCATGATTTAATGTCTGTATGTTAGCTTAAAATGGTTGGAAGAAGAGTTAATTATTTTTTGGCATAACAAGCATCAAACTCTGGGTGCAGGTTCTGTCTTTCTCTGCCTCGTCATTCCCAAAAGAGCTTGCTCTGCAGGCTCCTATAATAGTTTCCTGGTCAACATGGCAAATTCAAGTGGCTTTCTCCATTCCCACCTCCACCACAGATTGCTGTGCCTTACTTGTGCTACTACATCTCCTCATACAGTTATCTGCTTAAACAGAATTAGAATTAAAATTAGATGATTTTTAAGATCCCTTCTGACCTGGGCCATTCTGTGATTCTATGAATTATTCAGTTTAAGGCCAGAAAAATCACTTTCATGGAGTTATGTGAAAGAATGGAAAGAACAGGAACTGAAGCTACATTTGTATTAAATTGAAGTGCTGCCAAGGAAATGGTAACATGCAGCCTGTAAACAGGAAATCCCATAGGCAGCAACATTCGTTGCTCTCTAAATATGCTCCCTTGCTTTGCATTATTGTGAAAAGAAGGTTATGTCACTATGTTTTAAATCCTGTTTATCGAGACAACAGCAGCTGTTCATTGTTCGTAACTGAAATTCTTGATAAGGCTTACCTCATATGGACCTCCTCCATGCAGTGTGGGTAAAGGCTTCCTTGTATCCTTTGCTTAAACTTGTGTGGTGTCATGTACTCAGTTGCCATAGCCTCACACTTTCAGAATTGAGGTATCAGGAACAGTTTTGATAATGATTGGTCGCTGAGAGTTCTTGCTAACTTCCTGGCTCACGTTCTCTAGGTGGGAGATTAGATTTCCTCCATAGTTGAACAGATGTCAGTATCTCACTTATCTGTACAGTATGTGCAGACTCAGCTCCATAGCAAAAATTGAATAAGAACATTATGGTCATCATTAAATACAGAATTTTCCAAAGGAAATGCTCCTATTGCATAATTTTAAGTGGCTAATTTTTATCTTGTGATGGCATAGGTAGTTTTATATTGTGTTTTTTTTGGAAACAGCCCTTAAAACTTCCTGTATTTTGTTTGCATAATTTTGGGGTCGTGTCAGTTTTTTTGTTGTATGTGAGTTTTTGGGTTTAGTTGGGGGTTTTTGGTTTTTGTTTGTTTTGGTTTTTTTTTTTCTTTCCTGTCTAGATACACAGACAAATGTGGTAAGATATTCTAGTTTAATTATAGTTAATTTTCATTTCATATTCAAACTATGTAACGAATTCTTAAGTAATCCTTGGAGGATATAAAGATAATATGGGATTCTTTTTCTGTTTACACTGAATATATTCTCAGTGAAGCTATTAAAATTTAATTTAAGTTAGGAATAGTGTTAGGAATGCAAAAGCACAATGCATGCTTTGAGTTGTCCCTCCTATAAAAACATGAATAAATATGCCAGAATTTAAATAGCTTTACTTTTTCACATATTGTCATTTTGTTAGGTAATGTAGTTCCACATTGTGTTCATTTCCTCTAATGTTTTAATGGGTTTTTACATTTTGCAGTTTTGGGAGAATTAATTGAAAAGTTCGTGTCACATCTTTCTGAAAGCGGAACAGACTGTTATTTCAGCACTGGAAACTATAAAGGTCAGTTTCCTAATAATTTATTGGCATGCAGCCTTTGCATGTTTAAATTACTTTTCTTCTAAATGTAACTGTAGCATTGTGGGGCTTGTTTAAAATGTTCTTTAACAGCTCAGAAATTCATTACTTTACTGGTGGAAAATACATCACTTTGGAGCAAAAGATAATGTGCTTGAGTAGAGTACAGATTATTATTAGTGATGGGCTTTCACATTTCAATGTGTGTAATGGAAAGATGGAGATGCAGAACAGGTGAGGGTATGATTCAAAGTATTTGGTGACACCTAGTATAGTATGACTTGCAAAGCTGGTGACATAAATATTTAAGAAAGCATAAACAATCTGGCTCATCTTTTGAAAGCCCCACAATATATAATCAACTGAAAGGTATGCAATTTATATTGCATTAAAGGATATATATTAAAGAACTGTTATTGTTGTTAGAATAATTTGAGTGTTAGTTTTGTACAGATTTCGTGCTTACAGGCAAGAATAAAGGATGAATGATAAAGTTGATTTATTCTGAGTGTAAAGTAATGCATTTTAATACTTTGAAGCACTGCCAATATTAGAATATTTAGAAGCAATGTTAATATCTGCTGGAAAATGCCCTTTCACTCTTCACTGGTTGTCCAGAACTCCTCTTAGGTTGTAGTTCAGCCATTTAGAGTACTTATTCTGCCACTAACTGTGGAGAACTAAGCCTGCTTTGGGGAAAGTCTGTTATTTATACTGATATTTTATTCTCCCATCCATGCAAATAGAGTATCCTTGGAGACTTCAGGCTTGCCTTTGAAGTTTCAAAGCATAAAACCCCTTTAGTAATTCAGAGGTTCTCTTTCTTTTATGTAGTGGCCTTTACCTTCTGAAAGCCTGCGAACAGAATATCCTCAATTTTATCTGAGAGTCTGTCTCTTAATGAAGAGAGTTCCTGAAGTGACTGTTATTTCTATTACAATTTTTTTTTTCTTAAAAGATCCTGGAAGTGTTTTGTGTTGTCCTGCATTAGTTGGTCATTTACTTTTCAACTTCTCTTGAGGCATAATGGTCAATTAAATAACTTCATGGACTCATAAGGCGCGCTAATTACATATTTCCAACACTTCCTAATTCAAATGATGATTTTGATTTTTCATTTAAAAGCTCACAAAGTGTCTCTATGTTGTAAATGGTTTATCTGACACCTAGACTGGCCCTCTTGCTCCTCTACTTACATCCCTTTTTTCAGGTCACAGTTCAAAGTACCAAGCATTCTTCAGTCAAATGGAAGGCCTCGGTGTGATTTTCTTTTCTGCCCTGGGGAATGCATATTTTGCATTTCTTTGGAGAAAAGTATAGCCTGCAGACCTAACTATTCAAGTGTATCTTAGTGTTTGCTGATTAAAAAAAAAACAAACAGGAAAACCCATGTGGTTTGAATAAGGCAAAAACTAATCTTCTAGAGAAAGAACAAACATCTGACTGTGCAACCTCCAAATGGATGCCTTACCCAACAAATAGAGCAATCCTGCTCTTAATCATGATAGCTAAGTGCTTCCATAAAATGTGAAAGAACTCTTAAGGAAGATAAGCAGTAGGCCCTACTATGTTCATTTAGCTGTTGAGTACCTTAGTTTTAATGCACTCCTCTCAATCTTTTGGTCAAAGCTAAGATTTAAAACATGTTCAAGAAGGTTGAACCTTGAAGTTCTAATTTCGCCATGAACCACTAATTGGGTGGACATGGCAAGAACACTGCATTATTTATCTAAAATTTAATGCCAACTTTGAAGAAAGGCCAGATTTGAAAATCCTGTGGCAATTGCATACATTAATTTAATATTTGAGAATGAAAAATCCCAAACAATAGGTACAGAAACAAAACTAACATAGTAAAAGTATCGGTTTTCTTGAGCTTGAAAACAAAAGTCTGGCTCTAAAATTGAATCTGTGATCATACTCCAGTCTGAAAGAGTAAAAGAGCTTGATTGTAAAAATTGGTTGTGTAGCTAAATTTACACTCATTTCAGGTTCTCTTTTATATCATAAAATATACAGTTAGGCATTCCTATGAAGGTAGGTTAATGTGTTTTGAGAACCCAAGTCTGCATTACACTTCCTATATTTTTACCAGAGGGATAAACAGAACATACTCAAATCTTTATTAGATCTGATTTGTTTAAAAATTAGGTTTCTCACTGATGGAATAATGAGTGATCAGATTTTTGTACATTTCCCAGGGTTTTCTGCTAATCTTTATGAATTGGAGAATTATTGAATGCCATGTTATTTCACAGTATCTTTTTCATGTACTCTTCCATAAGAGCCATCTAAGCTAAATCCTAGAACTACTGTTACAGTGAAGACATTTTTCTCTATTAGGTAAAGCTAATGAGTTATTAGAGGGTAACATCTTTCTAGCTCCACATGTGAGTAAGCCAAACATGCACTTCATAATTGCATGTGTCCACTATTCTCTGAAATAAATTTGAGTCTGAGGAACTGAAAAACAGGTTGTATTAGTTGTTTAATGAAGAGAAATCATATTTTTCATGAAAGTAGATTCAGTACAGCACACCAACATTCAGTTTTTGTCATGTTTCTTGACATGAAAAATTGATTATCTTAAAAAATGACAGCTTTGTAAACCTGTAGCTAGTTGTAATTAGAATAACACAGTCATCCATCTGCTGTGGAACCCCTCAGGATTTGTCTATTATGAAATTGGAAATATGGAAAAATCAAATTAGTTTGGGTTGTTATCATTTTCAAGATGAGAGAAGGAAAAATATCTGATAAACCCCTACGCAGTTGCAATGTTTAATTATAAACTAACTAAAATCTTACATGAAGTTTACTTTCTGCCAGCAGCAATGATACTGCTGTGATGTGATCAGATGACTGGATCTGTGTGTTATATGTTAATGATCTCTGTCTCTCCCCTTTCCTAGAATTAATACTTTCTAGTTTACTTTCATTTTTTGTTCTTCTTAATAAAACCCAAAACATTGAAAACCAAATCATTGATGTCCAGCTGTAAGAGGCAAGAAAATGGCAAGAAAATGGAATTTGTTATGGTAGTAAAAGACTACGTGTTTTGCTTTAGGGATATGAAGTTCCTAAAATAGCCTCGTGCTCTTTCTGTTAGCAAATTCCAGTCAGTGCAAAAGAAATTCTCTGTGGAAATGTCAAACTTTTTTTGAGGTTTCAACAAACCCCTTTGTCAGAGAAATTCCATATGCTGAGTCATCTAATATGTTAGTGTCTGTGCTTCTTAACTGATCACCATGTGTTTCACACTTTCCAAACTTGGGAATGCTGCAAGCTTTGGTAATCGGTAGGTTTTTTTGGTAGTTCTTCTTTTGCAGATGAGCTTGTAGTTGAGTTCTCTGTTTCTGGACTTTGTCTCTAAAGCAGCTCTGCCATGTACTGCCAAAGGGACAGAACCTCAGGGATTTCAGCTCTTGACTATAAACCTCAAGTGTCACGGTATGTTCCCTCTTCTAGATGAGGCTTAGTTCTCCAAATGAACAAAATCTCATATGGCTTTTCTACCGTTAGTCTACCATAGCTCTTAGTCTTTGAAGGATCAGGTGGGTCAGGTAATGAACTGAGAAATTTTAAAAACACCAGTGAGAAGGCAACACTATAGAGCTGTTCAGAAGGAGTCTCAAATGAGAAATACAGGATTACAACCTCAAACGGGTCTTAAAGGGAAGGAAAAGGAAGGACATTCTTAATTCTTCCTACATCATTTGATGAGTCCACTTCTTTACAGACTGTTCTCCACTTTAAAGATGCTATTAGCAGAAAGCATTTGGCCCATTGCCAGTTTAGATAATGGTCTGAAAATGTGGACCATTCTTAATCAGGCTGTTGCCAAAAATAGCTTGAGTATTTCTGATGGCCAATATATAAAGAAGTTCTAGATATGAATATTTTGATCTTGTACTGTTATGACAAGTGTACTGATGACATAACATGTACTTTCAATGGTCAAGGTGGAATTGCACGAGTTTACCTAGCTCTCGAGAAGCCAGCAATGTTCTTCAGCAGTTATTCTTGGATCTTGTTTACATTTTCTCCATGCACAATTCAAATACAAATATACCATAGTAATACTTTTCTTTGAAATAAGATTTTTTATAGACTATTCTAACAATGAATATGAGATTCAGACTGTTAGAAGTGCACTAGATGAGTAGCCTGGTGGAGGAGGTGACACTATCAGAAAATCGTAGCAAAATAACAGAACTGAATATAGAAATTCATGACTCTTTCTCTGCCCCAAGTGCAAATAATGTTTTAAAATAGAAAACTTTCATAAGAACATCAGAATGAGAGAGGATAGGTACTGACAAAACATAAAGATTTATATTGACTGCTTGACACCTACTCATGGACAGCATCAATGCTTAGGTACCTGTTCAAGAATAAGAAAAAAAACTACTCTTTTTTAACAACAACAACAAATTAAAAAAATAAATTTATGTGTTCCACAATTTCAGTTTATAAGGACCAAGCCAAGAACTAGAGATTTGACAGCAAACATACCTACATACTCTTAAGATTTTTGAAGCATTGGCAGGAATTATGCAGGTGGCTCTGGCTGTCATGGGATTTTCAGAATCCAGAATGTTTGCAGAATTGTTGTTTGCACAATTTTTATTTGCATAGTTCCTTTGAACCAAGTCTTTTCCATCCATACAAAGAAAATTAATCTTTCTGTCCATCACCAAAGTTAAAATTTAGCATTCATTAACATTTTCTAAAGATTATTTATATAGACATAAAAACATTTGGCTGGGGCACCAGGGAGTGAAAAAGTTAGATCAGTAAGGTGAGTGACAGCTTTAGTAACCTCCTTCACTTAACACAAAAGGGAAGCCAGTGGTTTCTTTGAGGTAACAGCACTTTAAACAGGGAAATAAATATTATCTCAAGACCATACAAGTTGTATGAAACATGCTGTAAAGCTGTTTCAGCTTGGCATCCTCTCATTTCAGCATGAATGCAGTGTAGCCCGTTTTTTGACTTAAACACATAAAAGCTTCATCACAGTAAGAGGGAAAATGAATAAGAAAGCAATCTTTCATATAAGTTCTAAAGTTAATTGAAGTCTAATCATAAAGAGTACTACAGGACTGTGCATGCCAGTTAACTTACCGTGAAGTGTTTATAGATTGAAGTGTTTATAGATTGAGTTTAATAATATGTAGTTTCCTTTGGAAATCATGCCTTATGGTTGTCTGGTTTTGGACTCCTGAACACTACAAAACATTTTGAAAAGTACTGCCCATTGAGGTGCTTTTTATTATAACAATATTTTTAAATTGTAAATCAGCTCCTAGAGAATTCTGGTATCCTTCAAATCACTAGTTTAATTTGGGCTCAATTTCTATTTTACAGTTGTTTACATTTTTAAAGAAAAAAGTATAAAGTATCTGTTCAATATATATTTTTTGTTTTATTAAATAAATAAAAAGGAAGCTGCCAAAGCATGCTTTTCATTCCATTTAATAATAGCCAGAGTGCTGTATCATGTTGTTATTAATTCACAGTTCAGAGAGGTGTTCTGGCCTTTGAGGATAAATGACATCATCCCTGCCTTTTGTTATTAAACCCATTGTGTTTCAAGGCACTTATATCAGGTGTATTAAAAAATATCTGTCGAATAAGTTTTGTAGAAAATTAACTAAGTATATTAAATCAGACATATAGGTATCATTACAATAGTGCAGTCACAATATATTCCTGCAAGCATACTGGTCAACCTTTTATCCATGGATTCCAATATGCAATATTGAAATACTCCACTTGTTTTTAATAACATTTTTCTAAGTTTAATAGAGCATTTAAGGTTTCTAGGTCCAGTTTTTAATCAGTAGAAAGTGATCCTTTGTGTATTCTAAATGACTTTATAATGTTCTGAAGACTTGTCTTCCTAGTCTGTTAACAGTCTCGGTAAACAAAATGGAAAATAAAAGCTTTTTACCCAGAACAGTTTGCATGTTCCCACTGTGAGTTGTGGATTAGCTGAGTACAGAGCTATGATTATGTCAAATACAGCGGTGTCTGAAAGCAAGAGTTTTTGCCTTGTTAAGGTACTCTGACATAGAGAATTATTATTCAATCCAAACTCTTTGTTAATTTTCTCCTTTTTCACAATACAGGAGAAAATATCAAAAGGAAAACTGATAGGGAGAAAACCCTTTTCAGCAACTAAGAAATTATTACAACAGAGAAAAAAGGACAATCAGTGAAGTCAGTTGCATTCTTTTAGTATTAATGGGAAATAAGCATTCTGTACTTGCTGTAAACTGTTACAAAATGGAAACTGCTCAGACTGTGGATTATGATACAGCTATTCCTCATTACACCCTTGCTGGACTGGGATCTTAGCTCCTGCATTGCCATCTGCAGGAGGATCCACCTCAAAACAGAGGTGCTTTATGGCTCAGAGCTTATTGTACTCCTTGCATCTCTCCTGCCATTAAACATGGTGGTGTTAGGACTGAATTGGCTATTAGCCATAGCCAACTCATTCAAATTCCCCCTATTTTCCAGGATGTAAGTATGCTCCTTGCCTTCACAGCTGCACACAGGAGCTTGAAAATTAATTGACTTACTATGGTAATACCAGACTGAGTAAACAGGTAACTTGGAACAAGAGCTGTAAAGTTATTAACTGTTTCAGTTATTTCTGTGGGTTTTTAACTGAAATGCCCTTTAATTTTATATGTATTCTTCCAAATATTGCATTGCTGATATGCTATGCAAAAGATATTTGAATTTCCATTCTTTGGATTAAAACAAAACCTCTGTGATGTGTGTTTACTGTTTCAATCCCATCAGATTATTGAATATATTAATTTTACTCAAAGATCAGTTGATTTTTCTTGAGTATAAAGGTGTTTGTCAGAAGTACATGGTTAATTCCTCATGACCTAACACTTGAAATTATTGTCCTCAGTGAAAGTTGTAAAATAGAGTGGTTTTTTTCTTGCCATACTTCCTCTGCTGAATTTTATTGCTTCATTGTTGAGGGTAATTCTGCTGTATTATTTTCTTCATAAAAATTGCAATGTACCTCAACTTGTCTGAGCAGACTGCTTCTTCAATACCTTAGTCCCTGTTTGCTTACCAGTAACACAGAGCATAGAGTGTTTACCTGAATGAGGAGCCAGGGAACCCTTCAATTTGATTTCTCTATCTGTCTGAGGTTATAGATAAAACACATATTAACTTACTGTGTGATCTGCTTAATCAAATTTTTACATTTATAATATACATGAGTCTATTTTAACTTCTGCTGCTGTATCTATTACTTAACTTTAAACAAATGTCAGTTATTAGGGGTTTTTATTTGTTTCATTTTTTGCTGTTTTTTAAGAAGCACTTTCAAAGTTATTAAAAGTTTAGGCTCTCAGCTTTCTAACTCATACTATTATTAGACTGTCTATGATTTTTGTCTATGGTATAGTTATATGAGATGATACATGTACATGATAGAAAAAATGTCCATTTTTAATTGAATTTAGAGTTTAAAATTTTAAGAAAATGCTACAATAGAGTTTGCTTTAATTTTTCTAACTTCGATTTTTAATTCAAACAAATACAGAAAATGGAGTGTGTGTTACTGTATGAAAAAAACTGCACAGAAATACAGGATTTTTTAAATCCATCAGTTACAGAGTTTTCAGTGATTCATATAAAAATAGAATTTTCTTTAATAAAGTTGGAATTACAGCTAAGAAACTTTAAGACCACTGGAATGGAAGAAAGTAGATTAGAATATGTTGCCTGTCTGATTTCTAGGTGAGAAAGGATAAAGTTCCACTAAGAAATGGGGCTGAAAAAGATGTTGCTCACTTCAGTCATGCTGTTAAGCTAATGACCATACTAACTGTGAGGATTTCCTTAAAAAGGTGATTTTCATTAAAAAAAAAATGAAGAATACAGGTTCTTGATGTGTCCTTTTCAAACTCTGCTAAACTAATTTTGACTAAGAAACTGTTCTCCAGAATTGGTATTCATACATAAAAGAAGCTTTACATTAGTATTCAGTTAAAATCATATGTCTCATAATGCTTAATTTATTTCATTTTGTTTTAGTCATGGATGCAGATGTGAAGAAAGCAAGCCTTTCATCTGTGCAGCAACTTGGTGTTGAAATGACAGTCAGGTACATGGTGTTAAAATATTCCCTAGAGTATTTCTAGGATTTGTTTGATTTTCATGGAATGATTTTAATGATACTTAATCCATCAACTCATTATTTTATACCATTTAAATCCAAGGTAAACTTCAAGAAAATTAATTCTAACTGTAAATGAAAAAGGTATTAGGACATAATTAAATTATCTTTACAGATTATATATGTTATTATTCTTTATTTTTGCAAAGACTAATTGTAACTTGCTAGTAAGATTTACTGTAAAATTGCATTATCCTGAATTATGTGTCTTTTTTCCCCTTGCATTTCTTCTCTAAATGGTTCTGTTTAGCTAAGCTTAGTTATGTGCCATTTAAACATTTTATTTGGCTGGTAATTTGCAGAGCTGTGATGAAGGAAAAGTTAAGATGCCTGTACTTCCACAGATTGCTATCTTTAGCATTAATATTTGAATTCTGATTATAATAATTATATGTACAATACACCTATACTGAATTCTAAATATCATATGTAAAGAAAAAAAGTCATGTCTATTAGAGTACTTGCTTCTCCCCACCAGTCTCTAAAACTGAACTAAAAGAGTTTAGGTGAGGAATTGTTACACTGAGTAGCAGTTGTTTAGTGTACATCCTTCCTATACATTTATTTGTATATGTACAATACAGTGTTAGTGATGAACAATGCTATGACAGCTTAACTTGGACAGGCTTATTAAATATGAGTTCTTGCTTTCTAGGAAATAAAAAAAAATATTTAAACAGTTTTCGTTCTTAACTTTTTGTGCTAGATATGGAAAATATTTAAACTTGCTAAAAGGAGATGCTGAAAATGATCTGTGTTTCGTGTTGATGAATTCTGAGAAATTTCTGAAACAACAACAAAGAACTGTGGTATCTTCGCTTTGTATCCTTTGTTGATTGTATAAATTATATTGCCTAAAAATTCCAGTGGAATTTAGTCTTTCTTTGGGCTTTTGATAGTGGTGTAGATGTGTATGGAAATTTCTTTATGGAAAGAAAAATTTTTAAAAAGCAGCACTTTTACTTTGAAATTTTGTTAAGTTAAAATGCACACCCAACACACTCATGAAAATGTTCACCCTTTTGTTCCCATTCTTTTTTAGAAGCGCACTTCTCATTCATTTTTGTCATGAACTGTTTTGGACTGGGATCACATCTTTGCGTGTGGTAAAGTGTCTGTAGCAATGCAGCTTTGAGCATTACTGAGTATTTGTGGTACTCCCACAATACCAACACTGTTAATGGTATTGCCTGTGTAATGAAAAGTGAATGTAATCTGATCAACAGGAATGTTTTGATTTCTGACTCTTTTAGATCTAATGTGGAATTTGTTTTTAATAGAACACATACACCTTTCCAACAAGCTTTGCTATATTCTTCTTGTATTAGACTTACATATCGCTGTTAAATTACCCTTCAAATATTTTAGTCAGAATATGCTTAATCTCTTGTTTAAAGCTTTTCTTTTACTTTGGTTTTTTTCACATAATTTTAACAACTCATGTTTTCCTCCTCCACTGTTCTCCTTTCTTGTACTTTTTAAGCATACTTGCTTTGGTGCATTTGCTTGGGTTTTGTTTACTTTAGCTTGAGTACTTACGGACTCAAAAAAAGTTAGTGTATGGGGAAAACAGCTTAAATTGTTTGGTTTTTTTTAATTCAGTTTGAGAGACAATTATGCCTCAAGATGCTGCCTTTTGTGCAGCTCTATTCCCCTTGGCCCATTTCTAACAAACCAGCTCTTGCCTCTGTGAGCACAGCCTGGGGAGAAGGGCAGTGGTTCCTGCAGGGCAGTGAGGAGGAGATCTCTGCCCGAGTTCCTTAACCTTCTCGTCCAGGCTTCTTGCAGGAGCACTATGCTGGCTATGACTGGTTTGTGTCTTCCATCTTCCTCATAATGTCAGGGGACCGGGAGAAGACACTGACGTTTCTTCAGCAATTTTCACATCTTCTTGTTTCAGCATTTCTCTGGCTACCAAGACTGCATTTATCTGTAAGAATCTAAAATCTATGTCTTTTGGAAAGGCAACTTTGAAAGTTTATAAAGGAAACTTGATAAATTTCCTTAGTTTGGGGTGTTTTTTTTGGATTTTAATGCATTAATTTTTCATTAAAGTCTCCTAACTAAATATGTTACCCTGAAAAATTATCTTGGAAAAATACAGATTTGACAGTTGCTCAAATTGTCGTTTAAAAGGAGTGAAATAGCAGGTGGACTGATGGTAAAGACAATCTTACTGAATCTGAGAGCTGGCAGTAAAGCAAACTTTGTTAGTGGCATTAAATTCTGTGCGAAGACTGCAATACTGTCGAATGACCTTTTTTAAATTATTACAGTGTACAAGTCCATTAATCTGATTTTTTTTGTAAAAGTATCAGTTTTGAAATTTACATAATATATTAGAATGTATTTAGTAAATTTTAAAAATTATTACTGCACAAAAATACTGTATGATTGACAATTTTAAATCATCAGTGTTTTGGATCAAGTTTATAGTATAGAAAACATAATTTCTATCTTTCATTAGTGTGTTTCCATCCATTTAAAATAAAACCCTTTGTACATTTTTATGTTACCTTGAATGTTTTAATCATAAACTCTAAACCAGCTGTAGTCTCTACTAGAGAACTCTGGGGTATAAGAAGCATGGAGTAGATTCTGTACCTCTTCTGCATACAGAATAATGTATGCCTTAATATCAGTTGATCTGTCTTGTCACCAGAAGCGATGACCATATTGGTCCACTCACAGCACTGAATCTGTCCCTTAGGTAGTTCCAGCACAATGGAATTTGTGCTGAAATTTGCTCCACTGTGTGAATATAACTGTCCTGAAAGGCACTGGTGCCAAGGATTCACTGCCTCGAAACTGGGCATTGATATCCAGAGCCTTCCATATTGTTAAAACCTCTGCTGCTTTTATTGCACAAAATAGAATTTCACTCATAACCTCCACTCATACTACAAAGAAATGTACACATAGAAAATAATTCCAAATACCATAGAAGTTCCACTCCACTAGTAAATAGGGGAGAGGGGGGAATCTAACAGAAATTGGTCTTTTTTTTTCCTTCTGTTCCTTTGTTTAAAATATAACAATGGTTTCTCCAACCCTTCGACAATTAAAGCACATGTGCAATAAAGAAGTAGATTGCTAATGCAAAGGGATAATCAGGATATATTTAGGAATACTTTTCTTTAGTTTTACTACAGGTTTTTATTGAGGGTAGTATTTCCTTTTTTGTTTATTTTGTTTCCTGTCTCTAAAGTACTTGGAATGACTTATGTTACATGTGAAAGTATATATTTTTATATATTGTTCTCAGCAAAGTATTAGAAAATAACAAATTTTTGTAGCCTGTAATGCTATTCCTCAATTTTGTTGTTGTTGATGTTGTTAACCAGATTCACCTGCCTGTTACAACAGTGGAGTATGGCATCCATCCAGTCTATTTTTGCAGTGCTCACCATATTGAAATGTTGCTGAAAGCTGAGTTGCCACTTGTCTGTTCAGCCTTCCACATGACTGGTTTCACTCCATCCCAGGTAACTGATCAAAGTATATTGAAGGATCATCAACCTTTTGATTTAAATCCTCAAAATCAAGAACATTGAGGAGCTACCGGGTTTTTTCTTTGCAGCACTTGTGTGGTGGTTATGAAACTGGGGGTGAGAGATGGTATTGAACACATAGTGACTTAGAGCATCTGAAAATAGAAAGCAACTGACTGAAAGAATAATGACAGTGTACTGGAGCTGATGACCTCCTATTACATGTTCATGCAGAAAACTTCATGAAAATAATATATACTAAATCCTCAGATTTAGCATTAAAACCAAACAGAACATCTTATTCCCTGGAATAATTTTCCAAAGGAGGGAAATGAGTAATTTGGAATAGTTATAGAATAGGAAGCAGTTCCAGTGATATTAGAGGAAAACTAATTTTATATGAGCTACCATATCTATTACAACCAGGTAACACAATATGCTTTTATATTAAAGAGATGTTACTAAAGAAGAATAGTTATCTGTAATGTTAGCTTTCATTCTGTATGCTTACAACAACTTGTTGGTAGTATGGAATGCTGTGTATGAAGCATTACTTAAAAAGACTGCAGTTGTGATGAAGCATAAAGAGCTTCATGAAGTAATGAGTTAGATTGCCAATGCAAAGGACATCTCACCACAGTAAGAAAGCTTATTGCTGTGCTGAGGCAAGGAAAATGCTTTTCATCTTATGCCTTCAAACTTCTTTTTTGCTGCAAGATTTGCAGCTGAAGAGACTTCTTATGGGGGCAGATGCCAGTGTGGTTCAGACATTGCTTAAAATAGTCAGCTTGGGGCTTGGTCTTTGAGGGGAGAAGATTGGCACATGAAGTAATTTATCTTAGCATAGGAATGAGCTTGTAATAAGGTTCTTTCTTTTGGGGTGGGAAAACACACGGGGTCAGTCACTCTTTCAGCTATTCTTGTGCAAATTACACTATGATTTTTTTTAATTGTGTGCACTCAATAATAGACTAGTTACTGCTCTAAACTGCTGACGAGGATTTTTTCATTTATTTATCATGTTACTGAAATGCCACTGGTGGGTGCCACAGTTTCTTCTGCATGATTTTGCAGTTCTGTTGAAGAAATGAACTCTGAACTGTAGAAACAGTTCTGATATATTTAAGTGATTGTGTGCATCAATAAATAACTCAGAACAGATTTACTGCCCAAGTATGACTGTTGTCATCTAATTAGAATCCTGGTATTTCTCCTGCTGCATATTTTTAAACACTTTAAGGACTGATTAGCAGAAGATTTGTGGTCTAGAACTAAATTAAATGTGCAGTATACATCTTAATACATCGTAATTTAGAACAGGAAAAAGGAGTCACTAAGTGTGTTCCATACCCACTTCATTAAATGAAAATGTGTCTTAGGGAAGGGCCTAACATTAATTTATAAGACAAAGAACTAATTTAAAAGAAAAACAACATTGAACACACCTTCATCACTGTCATTACCCTTTAGACCACATTTAAAACAAAGTCTTGGAAAAAAAATGAGCATTGTTTTCATTGGACTTTGAGTTTTATGTCTCAACTTTAGGAATTGCTGGAATATATTCAGATAAGTGAAACGCATGGATACAGGGTGTTACATTTAGCTGAACTCACTAGAAGTCTAGTTCAGAGGCTGTGCTTTAAAAAATGGTGATTCTTGGCTTCTTTTGTATATCATCCCTTTAATTTTTATAACTTGGGTAATATTATAGGAAAAAGGTTCTGTGTTATAGAAAAGAGGTAAAGCTGATCAATTATAACTGAACGCCTACAGTGATTTAATTATGTATCATTTCATTCTCATCTAGATTTGTCTGCAATGGATAACTCAGTGTTTCTGGAATTACATGGACTGGAGTGAGATCTGTCACTACATTGCTATATGTATTTTACTTGGTCCTGATTATCAAATATATATGTGTATTGCTGTGTTCAGACACCTACAGCAAGACATTCTGAAGCACACTGAAGCCCAAGATCTTCAGGTTTTTCTTAAAGTAATGGTTTCTTTTTTAATTTTTCAATTGCTGAGGAGAAGCAAGGCTCTCAATACTGAAAATATATACGTTATTTAATCTGAAACTCTCACTGAATTTCACTTAGTTGTTTTAAGTGAGTGGAATAATATTTTAATCTTATTCTTTCCCTGGCAGGAAAGTGTGGTATGGTATTTTCCAGAGAATACCTTTCCTGCATTTTGTCTTAATCAGTTCTCTTCATAAGCAAAGTAAATAGCACATTAAGTCATGAAAGCTTTTGATTCAGTTTTCTGTATGTGGACCCAATCTCATTAAGATAGATGCTCTCCAGAAAAGGTGGGTTTACACAGTGGCCTCTTACTGAAGCTTGAAGAGATGTGGCACCAAGCTCAGTGAGCTATTATATTGAAGAGATGCCAATTACTGTACAACCAGCCACACAATTTCATATTCTTTCCATATTATAAATTATGTTTTGGTTTTGGGTTTTATGCAGGGTACTGCTTAGCTATAGCTGCAGTCATAAATGGAAACAATATTTTACTCTTCTTCACAGAGACATTTTTGCCATTTTCTCTGGTCTTTTTTCTCCTGTCAGAATTCTTTTAAGAGATAGATATCTGCATCTTAGTCTGTCCTAAGTTTTTGTCTGGTTTGTATCCAACTTACATATTCTTAAATGTGAATATCAGCTGAATCAGTTTCCTTGAAAATGTTTGGTACACAGTGTAATAAATGTATTGTTTCTTTCCCCTGGTTTTGAACAGTGTGGCCTAAGAACTACATCTGATGGCATCACTGGATAGTATATGTAAATTATAGAAGAGAGAATTTGTATGTTGCTACTTAGAGTATACACAGGCCAAAGATTTGGCACGGTATTACTAAATTAATGAGAAAAAGATGTATATTAATGCAGTAGTGAAATATCTAGCATTCATTGAGTGACTAGTGCAGAAAAAAAAGGAGTTCATAGCATACTTAAAATGTACTCTTGCTTCTGATGGCTTTTAATTAATTGAAGTTTAAAAAAAAAAAATAGACCCATACAATGATTTGGGTTGAAAAGGAACCAAAAGACCATCTAGTTCCAACCCCCTGCCAAGGGCAGGGACACCTTCCACTAGACCAGGTTGCTCAAAGCTCCACCCAGCCAGGCCCTGAACACTTTCAGGGCTGGGGCATCCACAGCTACTCTGAGCAACCTGTTCCAGTCTCACCATCCTCACAGTAAAGTTCCTCCTAATATTTAGTCTAAACCTACTCTATCTTTGAGTTTGAAGCCATTTCCCCTTGTCCTGTCAATACATGCCATTCAATTTCAGCTATATATATATATATGATATATATATTTTATATTCCTCTCCAGTCAGCCTTCTCACAGTGCATGAAGAGCAGCTTGGAAGGTAAAATCGTACTTTTGCTTGTGTGCAGGAGAGGAGAAGCACAAAGCCCATTTTGAATTCCTGTTCAGATGCCAAAGTGCAGCCTTCCAAGCCTGAGTATATGTTCTCACTTGTGATGATGCAGAAATATTCAGTCTGCTTTTATTTCAGCACTTCATAAAGATCTTCCTTTATCAGTGATTTTAAAAATATGCAACAGTATTGCTAAAAATACTGTTAATCTCCTGATTTTCTTGAAAATCTCGCTGGATATAAAAGCCACACTAACAAACTTATCATGCCCTGTGCTGGTGTAGAAATCTTCTTTCAAAAAAATATTTTAGTACCTGGCTTTCCCTTCTTAAATCTTACTTTGTTTTTCCTAGAATTTTTCAATGGCATGTTCTCCAAAAATGAGATAAACCATGTCTACATGAAATAAAACTATCTGATACCAAGTCTGTAATTAGAAAAAACTTTCTGAAAACAGATATTGCCAAATCTGTATTTCTAAGTAAAATGTAATAAAATCTATTTTAAACACCCAAGCTGTGATGAGCAGAACAAAATGAGCTATCTTTAGAAGCTTGGAATTCATTAAATTTGAGTTGTGCATCTTTTTTTCCTAGCTAATAAATGCTTTCTCTGTGTGCATTTTTTCAGGAAGAAGCACTCCATGGATTTCGAGTGAGTGATTACTTAGATTATATGGAAACCTTGGAGACGATCTACAGACCTATGCTGCTGAAAGACATGAGGACCATAAGAACACAGAATACGTAGATGAAGCAAACAAGCTCCAGTTTTGGTTGCATCTTTGAAAAGGATGCTGACTGATACATCAATCTCACCTAAAATCAGCCTGGCTGTTTAAATGTACATACTGTAAAATAAAGAAGGAGAGTTTTCAGAATATAGTTTTTCAAAAGGAAATACCTTAAGTTTGATGACTAAATTTTCCCAGACAGGCTATGTGCACAGCCTCATTTTCGCTTAGCAGAAGGCAACTTCAGAACCCCCTGTAGGATGCTGAAGTGTCTTCCTTATAAAGCGTTGAACCTCTTCCCAGCTCACTGTATCATCATCATCTTCCTGTGGCACAGTCCTAAAACCTTTGATTTTTGTTAGAGTCTGACAAAGGGTTTTTTGGTTTTTTATATTTAGAAACAATTGCTAATGTGTATTCATGTGCATGAAGAGTCAACAAATGGAAAACAAATTGTGGATAATGTCAAGAAAAAGGGATGTTTGAATGCATGCAATGAAAAAATACTTGATATTTCTGTCTCTTTTTAAAAAAATAAATAATTTTGTCATAAAACATAATTAGTTTTCCTGTCTGAATGAAATTAGAATCTTTAAAAATTATTATTATTTTCCAGAGATATGAATAGCAGACACTCAGAGATTTCTCATTCACTTTGCAGAGAGTGTATGTCACATGGAAAGAAAATCTAAAATTAGAACAGTTATTGAAATTTATTCTCAAATTTCTTATATTAATGTATTTATATGGAAAAATGGAGCAAAACTGTGGTCTGTTTGCTTCATCCCCTACCCATCACAAGACAAGCATCTTTTCCTCCTTTGCACCCACCCTATATTTTTTTAGATTGTTTTAATTTTGCAAGATATTTTTTTCCCCTCCTCACTTCTGTGTTTTGTTGGCCTCTTCTGTTCAGGGCTTTTCAGATGTACTTAAAGGTATTCTCTCAGTAAATGCAATAATTCCCCTTTCTCTCTACCCTGTATTTTTCATTTTCTGCTACAACAGGCATTATACTGAAACAACTTTATTCTGTTTCTCATATACTACCACAACACACCTGTAGAGCTTTATGTAGAACTGTTTTGAGAGTTACTCAAGTTCACTGTCTGAGTATTGGGAAGGTTGAAAGAGTTCAGACAGTGGGATTAAGTTGGCCTACAAGGCCAACAGGTTGGATATCAGGAAAAGGTTTTTTACCAAGTACCAAGACTGAGTTCAAGAAGTGTTTGGACAATACTCTCAAGCACATGGTGTAACTTTTGGAGATGGTCCTGTGCAGGGCCAGGAGTTGGACTCAATGATCCTTGTGGGTCCCTTTCAACTCATATTTTCTGTGATTCTGTAAGGTTTAGAGTCTGTCTTGGAGCAGAACTTCTGGGAGAATTTCAGAGCAGAAGCATCCATGCATGAATTGAGATGCGCTTGTCTGGTTTTTTCTCCTGTGCTGTACTAGGCACAGAAGTGGCATTTGTTGCATGCTGGCCCACAGCCTTCCCCTAGGAGTTACAGTACTGATCTTCTGTAATACTCATTTCTTTTTACTTGCCTAGCCTCAATCTAAACTTACCAGCACCTGGATTTACAAAGTCTTTCCACAAAACTGCCCAGTCATTTTTTAGTGTCATCAAGCTCTTAAACAGCTTTTTGTAAACAAGATTACTTTTGGCTTGGTCTTGAACAGTATGCCTGTTCTTGCCATGAGGTACTCATTTTCCCTGAATAAAGTTGCAACAATTATTCTGAAGTCTCTTGACATTTGTGCTTCCTCCTTCAAATACTGGGTGTTTTTAAAAGGCAAATACTGAATATATATTTTTATTAGGAGATCTGTGCATTCTTAGGATTTCAGTTTCATTTCAGCCAAATGGTTGGACCACTTCAAACTGAAGTGAAAGACCCTGTTTCTGCAGTTACCTTTAAAGACTTTTTCATTTTCATTACTAAATGTCTGGAATCCCAAAATATTTTGATTAGAATTCATAATATAATAAATGTTTTAGAAGTCCAACAGAAATCACAAATGTTGAGTTTAGACTTATTCAATATTATTACAACATTCATACAAGACAAACTCAATATTGCTGTAAAGTGCCTGAAAAACAACTTTGCTAGATAAAATGAATATGCATACAGAAATTGAACACATACACAAATTCAAATTATAAAACACATAAGAATCCACAGTGGAATTTCTGAAATTATATGCAACCTGACAGTAAACACTTACTAAGGTTTTGCCACTCATTTTTATTTTACTGACTCTGCATTTCATAAGTTCGGGAGTTTAGCTTTTTTAGCTGTCTAGCAAAAGTATGTTTTAAATATTTTTGGACTTTTGTGAACTCTGTTAACTCATCTACATTAATAAAAAAGGCTGGCAAGTATGAGGAAAGAATTATGACAAGAACTGATGGAACCAAGTATTTGCCTGCCACAGAGGCCAAAGAATGTTATCAATCCTATATCTATTCTTTTAACCTTAATAGCATTCTTTCTCTTTTTTTTAAATAACTTTTTTTTACGTATATCTCAAAACAGCCAAGTAACAAACAACCAGATGGTGAATAACACTAGAACACTAATGTATATGTGTTTCTAGAAATTCCATGCATTTTTAAAGAGACCATGGTTGATTACCAATTATGAAGTCATCAGCTCCTTTAGCAGCAGCAGAAATTTGTCAGGAAATTTGGCTCTTGTGCTAGGCATATGAGTAACCCAGGGACTCTTACCATATAAATAGCTGCCATTTTGTATTCCTTATTCCCCAACAAACAAGAGGGAGGCACTGCAGAGTTGACCTTTAATATTAACAACTTTCATCAATACTGCATCCAATCAACCCAAAAAGGTACGATACTCAATAACCAGGAAGAGGAATCAAATACAAATAGAAAGCAAACAGCCTGACTGCCAACTGCTGCTACTGATACAAGCACTTTTAGCATTGCCTCCAGCAATTCACTCAGCCGTAGTTTCCCCATCTGCAGAACAGCTACATTTTCATACAGTCCACGTAGGTACTGAGATGTTTAATTAGAGAACATCCATAAAACACTTATTGCATGAAAATTCTATGCAAATCCTAAATTCTTAATACTTGCTAATAATATAAGATTCCATTGTGCCCTATGACAGAACTAGGACATTGACACATGCTACAAGTAGACTGAAATAGAGCTGGAAGTGATAGTAATCAGGAAAACCAATGTCATCTTCTTTGGATCAATGAGAGTCTAAAAACAAATGACCATTTTAGCAACAGATACCTGAAGACACGCTCACATATTATATTACAGGCAGTTTGAAGACTCCTTCATCCAGCTTTGCTGGTTTATATATAAATTTCTCCATTTGGTTCCAAATTTTCTTTCAGGGAATTATTCTACTGACATGTAGACAGTTTCTATCTCTAAATCTATTTGTATTTTTCCAGTTGTCTCTTCTAGTTTCTTTTCCCCTGCTTTCCATCTTGATTATATATACCTCTCTCAGGCTTTCTCTCTCATTTTCAGCTGTCTCATTGTTTCAAATCCCCAGTGACAGTCCCAGCACTAGAGGACAAGAAGTGTTTTCTTGCTTGTACCTAAAATGTGTAACTAAACATGACTTAAAATAAACATAATTGTGCAAAACTCCCAATACAAGACACTAAATAAATCCTGTGGATTTATTTAGTGGAAAAAAAATCTGGAAAAGCTGAGAAGCCAGTTGTAGGAAGACATGAAACTCCCAAATAAGCTGTCAGCAGTCCTGACCCAGGTTCCTACTATAGGCTGATAAGCACTGTTGACTCTGTGTCATATCCCCCTGACCATCAGCTGAGATGCCATACTGAACAGAAACATCTGTGTTATTTCTAAAAGACATCCAGTTTCCACACTACCTCCTTCAACTAGCCTCTGCAGCATGACTCAGCCTGTTGGGATAAAAAAAATCAGTAATATATGAAAATATTTTTCACCAGTTGGTGTCTGTCCTGTTGCCTTTTGACAAGTTATTTTACTTCCGGAAACTTTGAGTACCTGTCTAAAAAAAAATACAATAATGCTTGTTTTTGTAAAAAAATGACAGTTCTGCAGGTGGAAACACTTTCCCCATTACTATATATAGTGTTCATGCAACAGAGAAATACTGGCAGTGAAAGCAATTAGAACCTTTAAAACAAAATACTTTAGACATGGTAAGAAAAAATAGATCAGTGGTAAATAGTTATTCTCTAAACTCTCTAGGCTGTTTTAAGATGTCAACTCAATCACTAGGTCAACAGATAAACAGTCTCAGCTTCTCTAATCCATTTTTTTGCTGTCTTAAAGTACTTTCTAGCTAATCTATAGCAATAATCAATAGGTTTCTAGAGGAGCTAAGTTTGTGTAACACTAAAAGATCCCAGTAAATAGGCTGAATTTCAGTATAACATACTATCAATTAATGACAACAGATCACAACACAGAATAAAAGCAGAGGAACTGCTGAGCTGATCTTCAAAAGGAAGGTGGGAAATGCCAGAATAAAACAAAGCTATGGAGTCAGATAATGCACAGTACTGACACTGCTTTGTGGCCAATCTGCATTCCATCACCTCCAGCATGAGAATCATCCTTTATAGCTTGCCCTGATGAACATGTACTCCCTTCAATCATTTACATTTTTGTTACAGAGATGATACTTCAAGGATGGCAAGAAATTTGGCAATCAGAATGGAGTTAGCATCAGTAGAGTTTCAGAATATTTGTTCTCTCTGTCCCTACTAAGAGCAATGCTCTGATTACTGCAGGTCCCTCACTCACTAGTGAGTTACAGCAGCAGATTGCCAGGAAAGAAAACTGTGAGCCTGTAAGCATTTGAGAAGAAAGGTACATTACTGGCCATTGTTACTGAAAACCAACTACTGAAAGCAACTCCTTTCTTGAGGAGAAGGGTTGGTTCATCAGACTTTCCCACACTGGTGCAAGAACACATTAACAGGAGTTGCAGTGCAACAGTATCAGAATCTGCAACAAATCCAGTGAAGTGGGTGAAATTATAACATTGTCTCTCAGAGCGTGCTGGTAACAGTGAGGGTCCTTAGAAGTACAGTGTAATTAAGTCCATTGGAGAGAAGATTGCTTGGTTAGATTGTTTGAAGGTAGATTTACTCGCTGTCTGTGATCACCTACCTGGAGAAGATATTACTGATAACATCTTTTTAATCTAGCCAAACATCTTCCCCCTCACCCCACCCCCCAAAGAAGAAAAGCATATCACCAACAAGAATGTATGAGATGTCGGAATGAGGAGCTATGGTAACAAACTGGGAAATGTCATTTTACAGTGCAGATAACTAACCAGTAGAACACAGTTACTTTTTAAATAATAAAGCAGCAGACCATTATTTTCAGTCATGATCTGATTTCATGAGACACATGCAATTCTAGAACACCTAATCCTAAAATATATAATCTATTCCAAGTTCCACAGCCCAAGTTATACAGTGAGTTAACTGTGTGATCTTACCTTTTAGTACCTAAAATATATTTTAAAAAATAATAATTTAGGTACTATCAGTGGCGCGTGATCTCTTTCAGTTCTCTTTGATTTATTTTAGGCAAATCATTAAAAAATAGCCCCAAAACCAACACAAAGAAGTAGAGATGGAGAACTCTCAGACAGAACAGAGAAAAAAGGTATGTGAAGAACTGAAGAATGGCAATGACAGCATACAATTTCCCTTTAAAATTATCTATATACCTATATGCCACATTGGACTAGAACTGAAGAGAGAATTTTAACTAGTTTGAGCATAAAAAAATCAAAACCTGTTTAACATGCAACCTTGTATTTGTGCCAGAAGAAGTTACTAGCATTTATTTCCCATAAAGAAATTGTTTGGAGAGCTGCAGTGTTTGTACTGTTTCTACAAGTCAGTGGACTACTATATTCATGACACTTCTTCTAGCATTTTGTTTATTAACTGATCACATGTAAGTAGACAGAGGCACAGCTCCTCAAAGCTAGCTTACTCAGCCTAGTTTCCAATAATTTAAAATGCCTTTTCCATATACACAGATGATGTCCTTTCATATTTCATTTTTGTTCAAAATCTAAGCTAAAGGAAAACAGGTTTTTTTTTTTTTTATTTCAGATCATGAATGAGTTACCAGTTTTATTACTTCACCTAACAAGAACTGATTCAAAAAGTTTTGCATACTCAGCAGAGTACCAGGGAAAAATACCTTCCCTGTTCCTCTGATACCAAACTATCATTAAATTAAAAAAACCCCAGAGCTCCAGAGCATAATGCTGTTTGATTGTTTCATCATAAAAAACACAAAAAGTCTTAGAGCATAATTCCAAATGCAGTGGTGCATAGGGAGGTATCCCCATGGTCTGAAAAATTAGTTTAGATGGGGTTAAATTGAGAACTGACACTTGACTAATATCTCATCAAGTCAGTTTTCTGTTCAGCAATAAAATGAGACAAGGAGAGTACATGAAATTGGCTTAGAGTGAAGAACAGGGAAAGTAGGTTTTTTTGGAGCAGTTTTTTTTTAAGGAAATAAACACCATAGAAATAAAAAACACCATAGAAATAAAAACTCCAGAGGAAATAAACTATTTGAAAGAAATCAATGTTTGCTCTCCCAAAAGATTTCATCTGCTCTTGGTATTTCCTGTCCTCTAACTCAAACCCTATCATTGGTATCAGATTCACCCATGTTGTGGGAATTAGCTCCTTTTAAAATAGACTCATCTTTGAAAATGCTGCTTTAGTCTAATTCATAAGTCAACACAATAATCCATTTGAACTTCTCTCCCCTCAAAATTATTGATGGTTTAGATAATGTAAATTTTCTGGAGTTATCAAAGTTACTTTCTGCAACACAATTTTTACCTAGAAGGCAAATTGCAAGTATTTTTCTTTTAGGTCAACCTTTTCTTGATTTGTAGAACCCACTGTTTTGAACGCTGTTGTGATGTGTATACGATCACAATTTCTGTCATAGACTTTTTAAGTAAAGATTTCTAGTCCAAAATAATTTATTCCCCATGCTGATTCAGGATTTAGTTAAAATGTTATTTTTCCCCTAGCTCTAAATCAACAGAGAAAAGACTCCTGATAGAAAATAGGAAACCAAATTTTGGAACAAATACAACTTTGGCAAGGGATTCCTTATGAGGGAAATTATAGACCCATGAAGCCAGTTAGACCATCTGTCTAAATCACTTTGGAGTCATTCAGATATTTGTAGGAAATTCATTTTGTACAAAACCTGGAAGTAAAGGGAAACCATAGTCTCTAGATACACCAACCCTTTCAGACTCCCATGAAAATTAACGTTAATGAATTTTCAGCAAAATCACTTGGAGTCACGCAGCTTTCTCCCTTAGAGAAACTAATTTTATACCCTGAGTAATTGCCTTCACCTTCAACATGCAGTAGATTTGAAGCTTCCAAAGCATCCTGAACTGCAGGAGTGGAAGAACCTCAGTGTAGTGTTTAACAACCATTGTTCTGTTTTTATCCAGCAACACTGCTGCAGCCCACCACTATGGCTATTCTTAGTGCCAGCTGGTTTTCATTTGTCAGGATAGAGTTTTAAACAGCTATTGACAACATGATGCACTACTAAACACACTATGCTGAAGAAAACAGTAAGATCTCCTATCCTGAAGCTGCTAGCTCATTCTCTGTGGTTAATAGTAATGGAACTGTTAGCCACAACATTTTGACAACAGATTTCATCAAATACTTTTCAAAAGCACAGTGATTCTTTACAGAGTAGCAAACCCTCTTAAATGCCTTCCATAAAAATAGTCCCCCTCTCCATCAGTGCTGCCATCTGAAATAACAAGGAATTATTTAAAATATAATACTCATTGCAGAAAGAGCATAATGAAGAGCTCCTGGGATATGCTTTTATGTACAGCTAAAACAGTTTAACATGTTGCTACCTTCTATAGTCCCTGCCCCAATGTTAAATACTCCCACTACTTGCACCACTTTGATTCTTACCAGATCCTTCCAGTAGCTGGTTTATATAATTAAAATAGCAGAAGGACAGCATCTCATTTTGTGGGGGTTGTTTTCTAGATGCTCAGGTGGGCAGTGGGAGCCCCATCAGCTTTGCAAGGTGAACCTGTAACATGAGTAATAGCGTACACATGGAAAAATCTCTCCTCCACTTGTGTCACAAGCAGTTAAACCATCATTTGTTACAGCAGAGAAGATGAAACTGTCAAAACCCCAATGTAAGAATAGTTTGTTTCCCCCCCACATGAATGTATTCCTACTATAAATTTCAGCTACTGAAGAAGTGTGAAAGATTTAAAGAAATACATTAACATTCTTTATGGTATAGTGTGGTCTGGATCGTAAGCAGACAGTTTGACTTGACTTTAAAGAGCATAGGAGGTAAAAGTCAGAACTGGTCTTCCAAATGAGCCTTTCAACAGATAGACAGTGGCAATAAAATAGAAAAAAAACCAAATGCTCTCTCATTTTCTAACCAAGAAAATGAGCTCAGCACCTGCAATACAACAAAAGTTTTCCTTTGGAAAAATCCTAGTTGAGATCCCCAGCAAATGTTCTTTGTCACTTAGCTTTTCTTTCAGCTTGCTCATTGAACTGTCATTTTACTCCAGTGTGTATCACAGTTGTCAATGTCAATCCTTAAGGTCCTTGTATACTCATATCATTTACACCTTCTTAAAAAACAACCATAAAGTTACAGAATTATTGAAGTAGTATAAAATCACAAATTTATTTTAAAGGGTTTGTTATCTTCAAGCAGAAGGATGCACTCAAACTAGTAACTTTAAAGGAGTACTTGAACCATTACTTGCAAATTCCAGGTTGATGACAGTACGGTAATTGGAGAACTTCCCTTTTATAAAGAAGGTGTTCAGAGCTTGCATTTTCTCATTGAGACTGGAACTGGCACTGGCCATAGGATCCTTGCACAAGGCTTTGCTCAGCCTGCTATGGTTTAAAAGTTGTCAGAGCTCCTAACAGAAATCTGTCTGGAAGCTTGTACCAAAGTGAATACTTTAAATATAGTCTATAACTGTGTGTTACTTGCTTAAAAGTATGAGCAGTATGGGAAACTCCACATACATGTTTTCAAAAGTCCTGTGTCAGCAGAGCTGTGCTTAGTTCCTGACTCCTCATCCCTCCTCAGAGGCAATGCCATGCAATTCACAAGTACTCCATTCTGCATATCCACAACTGTACAACACTGAAAAGAATGCTTGTCCCCCTTCACCTTAGGTCGTCCTGCAAGATCTTCAGGAAAGAGCCTTCTCCTTAGTATTCATACTAGCAGTTTCTATTACAATTTCAAAACATTTCAGAACATGGGACATGAAGAATTCCTTGAAATACAGTCGCAGTCTCATGGTTTGCGTTTATGAAAAAGTCAGTCACAAAAAGATTGTGCTGCTCACAAAGACTGAGGAATCTAGCTGCACTTTATCATTGTAGAAAAATATTCCTCTCTGCCATATACTAAAGGCCAATGTTGACACATTTTTGTTTTATTTAACCCCAATGACAATTTCACCAAGATTAGATTAAGCTATTTGAAAATTTAACTTCAAAAGTTTCATCTGTGAATAGAGAAAACCATGCTAAGAAGTGCTAAATCTTTCCTATAAAAAAGTAGATCGAGGAATTTAGGCTAGATGTGATGGTTAATATGTAGAGTTATTTCATCTGGTTGAAGAAATTAAAGCATTGGGTGTTCTGCTTGCAAATGAAATTTTAACATTATAAGATCAGTGCACAACAAGTCAAGGCATTCAGTTCAAAACTGTAGCTTGGAAAAGTATGTACTTTTTTCTCTTGACCTCAAACTAACACTATTGTAAGATACACCATTACTGTTAACAAAGAACAAGTTTGGTTTGTCAAGGTTTTTTTAGAAATATCTTGCTTTTATTATTTCCAGAGCAACTGGCCTAATAAGATCGCAGTTTTTCTTCTGATAGAGCTGAATGTTAGGTAATACTTCTAGTCAGGTGTCAATACGGAGAATGAGAGATTGTAATATTCAGCAGAACTTCTAGCAAACATGCTTTGATCATTTGTGAGGTGACTGTGCAGTTTGGTAGATCATAATTATTATCAGTTAGAAGTTCAATTCTTTCCACAAAGTAATCAGCCAACAAAGATTAGCTTGTTATGCAAATACAGGCAGTGAACACTGTGTGCACAGTGGTGTAGCAAAGATGTTTCACTGGCAGTGAGCTACTTAAGGTACAGAGAGAAATCAGAACTTAAAACAGTAAATGTAATAATAAAAAACAATTAGAAGCAGTGTAAACATTAGGTATGAGACTAAGGAATTAGAAAAGAAATAACGATCAAATTAGTATGCCAGCATGGAGCCGGAATGCAAGGCCCTTCATAAAATAATCAGAGCACAACAGAGACCATCTGAATTTAAAATCGCAGTTTCAATGGATATGAAAGCATCATCCACTTGCAACAACAATCAGCCCCTAGGGGTACATGAAATCAACAGAGTTCTTACCCTACTGTAGAATGATGTTTTCTGTGGAATGCTTTACTGTGTTTACACAGCCAACAACTTCTTGACAGGACCTTTTTGTCAAAAGTAGTAGTGTATTGGCTTCAGGCAGCTCTTTTGAAACGTCTTAGAGTGAAGAAATTTCTATAAATGTACAGCAGGTATTTTGAAAACCCTACTTGCCTTACCTGAGATCAAGCTCTTCGCACTCTGGCTGCTCTGAAAGTGGTGGCAACCTTACCAAAGGCAAAGAAGAAAGTACTCATCTGCTCACACCAGATAAGTTGCCCAGGCTGAAAGCTAACAAGGCATGGCCTGGCCCCATTTGGGAAGCCTTTCAGAGACATGAATGCACTTGTGCCCATGCTATGTGCATATAACTTTCAGGCAAGAGTGATCAGCTTTGAATTAGCACATCATTGCACATCTCCTTGTCAATTTAGCCAATTCCAATCTCACTGAGAAACTATAAACTCTGAATGCCTTCTTAGAAAATGGAAGTACTCAAATAGTTCCAGATTTTTAAAACAGGAAAAAGAAATTCAACTGGAACTCCCAATTGTATGTGTTTGTTTAGGTAAAGCTACTCCAACAGCATTCCAAGAGACAGTAAATTCTGAAAACTAGCTTAAAGAAACATACTTGTTTCAAAGTTTGAGGCACTTAGCACCTGACATCCAATTCTTTCTTGTAGGCATTTGAATGGCCATGTGTACTCAGATCCTTCTGAAAGGTTTTTTTGTATCTTTAGAAGGAGGTAAGCCTTTAAAAATGGTGTTTGGATGTCTCACTGCCAACTATGGGCATGTGTCCTAAGAATTTGCTCAATTTCTTTACAATATTTTGGTCATTCTGTCAGTCCGAGATACTGATACATTTATCATCCCATATATAGCTGCAAATTGTTTACTGCTTTACAATATGATCTTCTTCAGGCTTTATCCAAAAGCCACCAATAATCTATATCTCAACTGCTTGTGTTAATTCAGGAGACTGTTTTCTTTCTGACTCTCTTCAAATTGTGACTAACCCCACCCTCCCACTCTGCAAGAGCCATTTGTTTCTTTGTGAATAGAGTCTTAGAGAGAATCTGTTCTGAAATGCAGCAATGAAGCACTCTATCTAGTCTAGAGATTAAAGATACAAAAGCTTTTAACCAGCAAAAGCATCAAAGGAGAGTTCAGACTGGAAAAAAGCTAACCCTGTTCACTAACATGTCCATGTTCAGCTTGATAGGGAACACGTTCCCTTCTGTATGTTAGACTGAAACTGAAACACTAGTCTTAGAACCTGATATAGATGAGATGTTCACAAAAAAGGAATTACAGACAAATTAATTGCAAAATACCTTCATTACTCAAATTTCCAAGTAAACACCAGAAGTTAATTGGAGAAGGAGTGAAATTAACCCAAAAAAAGTTCTCAGACTTTATAGTCCTCAGACAAATGAAAATGGGAATAGACAGTGATCTTTTGCTCATTCTCTTCTGTTCCATACATCTAATACCAATAAGAGAAAGGTATTTGTACTTCATGATTGTGATGACATTATAATACAGTCCATTTCCCATAATAACAAAAGAATTAAGATCCAACTGCCTATCAATATTTTGGTTAATCTGCCTTTGATATTGTACATACCACTGCTGATCTCTGATCTAACTCTGTAGACATTTCAGCCTGTGAAACTTTAGATAGGAAGATCTCCAAACGGAACCCAAACTCTAAAATTTACACATGACTCTTCTGTAATTCCTAGATCTGTACTATATAATACCTAAGTTTTAGGTATAATCTCAGCCTGCCTGCCTGTGCACAGAAGAGGTCAGTAAAAGAAATTTATACCAACTAATACTGCTACATGTATGACATATCTGAAGAAACTCTAAGGATCTGTTATTTCAGAACCTAAGGCCACAGTTTTTACTAGGAACACTTTTTCAGCTTCACTTCTTTTTCTGTACTGTTTGTGCACATGACAGTGATCCTTATATGTACTGCTCCAGTTTCCCTCAAGCCCAGTTTGCCCATAACACCAGGACTGCATCCAGGCTCATGAATATCTGTAGTTTAAAGTAGTAGAGATTAATTAATTTCAGGTCAGAGTTCTCTGACTTAAGTTTATAACTAATGGCCCACCCAAAATTATATTAGCACTTAGACAAACACTTCTTTAAGTAGCATTTATCCTCATTGTCTCTCTGCTTTATCTCTGGGAACCAGGCAGGAGCATGCAGAGGCGCAGGCTGTGTGAGACTCTATTTGTAAGGGGCTCCATGATGGTATATGCCACTTTCAACATGGGTTCAAGCCTGCTGAGTTCCCAGTAGATCACTGGAAACACAGAAGTTTTGAATTTTTTGATAAAATGTCTTTCTGAATCTTTGCCAAAACTGAGCTTGGTATTTTGCATTCAAAGCTAATATTTTAAAAATCAAAAAGTAGCAAGGCAGGTGCTGGAGCAGCTTACCATGGGAACACACCAAGAACAATAAGATATATTTTGGCCATCTCATCCAGGTGTCTGTATAAATGAATGCTACAGTTTCTTTTTGCCTCCTATTTTGTGTCCCCCCCCCGCCCCGTATTGCATATGCTAGAAGTTATTTTTTTTCCTTCCAATATCTCTTTTCTGTAGGAGTGAGAGAGCAGCAGCATGGTGATCTGGCAGTTGGCCAAGGTCAACCCAATACAACCTGTTTTTTTCTGATATTGCCAATCACCTGTTTCCTGGACTTTAAGAGGAAGTAAAATACTTTGTCTTTAATTGTTACAACTTCTTTGCTTTCCTCCCACACAGAAAAATGGACAACTATTTCTGGTATTTTCCATGTATTTTTAGCACTGGAGTAAATAATGTAACTGGTTTGGTTTGTTTGTTTTGCTTTTTTTTAACAGATAACATTTACCTCATACCCATCCTTTCAGATTGTTACTTTCACAGTGTACTGATGGATGCTGTGATGCAACTTCCACTGTTTTTGTGGTATAAATGGCCACATTCAGCTTAAGGCAATTTAAGAATTAACAGCAGAAAATCTCATTTATTCTAACCCATTTCAAAGGATAAACCAAATTGTAATGCATGATCAGCTGAACAGATAACTAACAGGATTTGCCACAGTGGCTGTATTAAGAGGGCATTATTTCAAAACACAGAGAAAAATAATGTCTATGACAGTGAATACAGACTGAAATTTTGAAGCCCTTCCCAAAGTCCTGTTGCATTCAGGTTTAATATTCAGTTCTCAAAGACATATAGCCAGACTAATTGATAAAAAGATAATCAACCAAACTTTAACCAAATACTCAGGTAGGATTTTCTCTAGTGGCAATACTGGTGTGTATATTAGTACAGTAGAGGATACCACACTGATCAACTCTGCATGTTCATTTCTGAAGTATGGAAACAGCAAACTCAGTAATTTGTCTTGCAGATTTGCAAAAACAGTCAAAAGACACATGTAGAGTGAGTTATACTAAATTTTCACAGGCAGATACACAATCCTATTTATCATTAAGCTACCTGAACCCTGCACACAGTACTTGGCAAAAGATTTAACACAAGTTTCCTGGCTTTCCTTACCCCTTTTCAGAATAAAGGTTTTTTCCAGCAGGAGATTCCTGTTGTCAACCCTCTTCAGGATACACACCTCAGTTCCACTACTGCCTATTCAGTCAGTACAGGTAAGCCAAAGGAAGTTTTTTATTATGCTCTAAAACCAGTTTCTCTCCAGGTTGCATCCAGACTAGTAGTCATCTGTGTTTGTAGTCTGAGGGGCCCTCATGGTCCTGTGCCTATACTTTCGAGGCTTTTGTTACCATTCCAGAACTGTCATTTGACATCCTTAATGATTCTAAATTATGTTTGCCCCGAGGTGCAGCCTCAGCTTACCTTATTGCAGGCTGGTACACATGCATATTATGGGGCAGCTGAAATTTCATTCTGTATAGCAGTGACTCATTAAAAGAATCTATCAGTACAAAGCATACATTTATTATCATTTATATTGCCATGGAAGAATGTCATTTCCCAAATATATAAACTTTCCCAGACCCTGAGCAGTTAATGGCTCTCAGCAACATTTGATATAACTGATCAAAGAGTATCTGGAAAGAAGAGGTTCCACTGGTATTTCCGTTTTGCAAAACACCCTGTGCTCACCTTGACCCCAAAGCCTTTGTCTCTCCCCTGTCCAGCTGAGGGAAGGAGTGATAAAGTAATTTTCTGTGGTCACCTGGCACCCAGCCAGGGTTAACCCAACCACACTGGTCTGGAAAAAAAACAGAAGTATCTTACAAATCTTATCTCATTGGACAGTAATTATTCTGTTTAAAAGTTATGTTACTGGTGCAAACCCTTTTGTCTTAAACAAAGCAATACTGGGTACACCACAGCAGCCCTTAATTCTGTCTACACACATAGCGCCAGGGGAGTTACTACCACAATCCGTTGCCATAGGCCAGTGATTACAGTTCAGGAGGATTCTTTCCTTGTTGATGCATCGTGCCAGGTATTGAAATAAGACTGAGTAGCAGCAAATTGAGCTATATGCCAGCATGGGGGGAACTTTAATGAGAACAGAAGCTCCTCTGCATCAGCAATATTCTCAGCAAATTTTCCTCTTTTTTCCATGGGTATCAGAGCAGTGGAAAAGCTTCCCCAGCTATATTCTTGAATAGAAACAGACAAACTCTTCTGTTAGACCCCATAAGGAGTCTACTATCACCCATTAAGCATTGTATACCTTCTTTCCCCCTTAGAAAAATCAGAAGGTTTTGATCCCTTCCTTTTTAATTCTGCTTCCCCTTCCCCACTGTTCTCACACAAATAGCAAATGAGTGGGATATACCTGCTCTGGAGTAGATCCTACTCATTACCCTACCACCACTGTTACCTGAGCTGTGACTAAAAGTTACTGGCAAGTCAACAGGCACTAGTGAGGTTCTGAGGTATATCAGCCAGGCAGCAGTGCTTTCAGCACCTACTATCAGAACTGAACTTTCAGCCATTTAGAATTCATTCTAAGTTCACGCTGGCCTCTGATAAAATCAGGGTAATTTCCCCATCAACTTCAAAAGCGTTGATAATTCACTTTTTGTTCTAACACCTTTATTTGTATGTAAAAGGTAAGATTTAGTGGCATATCATTCACATGCTCAGCAGTACTTGCTGTAGGGAAAGCACTGAGGAAACTAACCAAAAAGAATAATCATCTTATTATTATCACTTTGTTATTTTAGCAGCATGCTAAGAGTTGCACATGTAAAAAGATTACAAAAAAGCATTGCAAAGCTCTAACACTTCAGTTTGCTTCAGATATCCAAGTAACCTTTACTAATTGCATTGATTGTTAGAAAACGGAAATCCCTAAATGAGCAATGGAGTATTACCAACATTTTTTTTCACCTTTACAAGAAAAGCAAAGCACTTGTTTCAAAAGATTTAATTAAAGGTGCATTAAGCCGGAAGTATCAGAAAGAAATATGTTATTAACATTCCAGTTCCACTTTAATGCTACTGACTTTAACAGTATGTCAGTAACAAATCCAAATTTTTCATTACAAAATAATGAAAAAAAACCCAGCCAGTAATTCAATCCATCCTTATTTAGCACAAAGTTCTTTTGCTTTATTCATATGTCGCTGTCTGTTCTTTCTATTCTGCAATCCTGCCTGCAATGATTAGCTCTAATTCAGTCCTAAGCTCTGAACCAGACATTAACATGCCACACCTGCACCCAGAACAAGGTCAGCTCTGCCAAGGCTTGGATTTTTGAAGGTCCCAGAGGGTTAATTCATTCTAGACTTTTCAAAGTCATCTTACATAAGTCTACTATGCACCATGATGTGGAATAAAACGATCTATTCGTCTGTGAGGATGCCTGGTAATCTAATAGCTATTAGTGAGAAAGAGGGGAGACTTCATGAGCAATATATCAATGTTGTGTGTGCAGTCTGTCAGAGGAAATTCCTGTTGGTCACGAGAATTGATCACTCTTCAACTGATAGTAACTTGGTGCTTTAGCCTCTTTGAGATATTTACGATCATTCTCTGGGCTCTCAGAAATATCTGAAACATAATCTCCTTTAAGAAAGTAACAGCCACTGTCAGAAGCTCATACTTTGAGAAAGGAGGAAAAGAGAATATGTGCATTTTGCCTGACACTGTGGTCCTGAACAGTAGCTTTCTTTGTTCATGACTGATAGGCAATGAGCCTCTTCTTATAGAATGTCACTTTTGATGAATTGATTTGGTATTGCAAAACTAACATAGACAGCTAAAAACCCAGACAAAGAAAAAAAGGAACTGTTCCTATTGCTTTCCCAGTCCATGTAAGAGTTGGTGTCATGCTTCAGGGACCTTTCATTTACAAGTTGTCCATTATCTGTTGTGAACAGAATTGACTCTCTGTAGATCAAACCTCCTTATCCTCATTCAGAATCAGACTAGCCTTAACCAAATATATAGAAAGATTACATTTCTGTAAGTAGAAGTTAAGATTCTGGACATGATCAGTGCACCAGAAATCATTACAATACATGGATAAAAGTATGAAAAATTTAAAGATTTCCTACCCTCCTCAATTCTAACAGAAGTTACAAGTGAAAATTTCTGTAGTGTTTTAGCATTTTAGGAAGAATGAGAAATCATAGCTTTTTTCATATTGTTAAGTTCTGATTTATTTTTGTAATAACAATGAAGCTTATGTTTATCCCTAGAGTTGATATTGTGTAAAACTGCAGAGACTCTCAGATACTTAAAAATTCTTATGAATCACCATTTAAGGATCAAAATTTTATTGCTGAGACATTTCCCAGACTTTCTTGTGAGCAATGCTCAATCTACCTCACCTAAACAGAAGTGATATTCCACAGTAGCACAGCATTATGAGGTCACTGTGGGTTTCAAACACTAGGCTGTTTTACTCTTAAAAACTAGTCAGAGGTATAAATGGACCTCATGAAAAAAGTCCCCAACTTATGCTTCTTCTTCCCAGAAGTTGTGCAGATTTCTACATGTCTCATGTGATTCTGTAACTGGCATGATTCTCAACTAAACTACATAAAACTATTTCTTTTTCCCATTTAGTTATTTCTTCATGCTTCACAATTGACAGCATTGTTCCCCTTGTTATTCATTCAGGAGAAACTGGAGAGTAAGACATTTATAAAACCCTCTCAAAGACCTTTGCTGGGAAATATTTACTCTTGCTTTTTCTTTCCTTTCTTTATCTTCAGTGAAATCAAGAGCAACCCTAAAAACAGAACCTATTTGGTATCCCAGAGTCCATATAAAACCCTCCCCTGAGGCTAAGTTGTTGCTTCCTGCTGTAGGTATTACTGTATGCAGACACCTTCAACAATTCCTTTTAGCAAGTATTACTACACTAAAACTTCCTACTTCCTTGGATAAGTATGAAAAAATAAAAAAACCCCGAAACTTTTGGTTCACTGATGTCCAAGTATTAAAACTTTTCATAAAGCACAAAGCACAGATACAGAGTTCTATTTCAACAGAGCCTTTTGGGACAATGTAATTTCTATTCTACAACAGCAGACAAGGAATGATGCATCTATGCTGTCTCCTGGCAGAGCTGATTACAGTACATCTTTTAAACCTGTTATCAACTCATGCTGAATACTGATGCTTTTCTGTTCAGGCTAGCACAATTTGATGAGGAAATCACCCTTTCCTGACTTTAATTCAGCTCATTGGAACTTTCTAGTGCATTGAGCTGCTGCTGTCCTCTCAGGGCCGCATTTGTGGGCAGAAAACAGGTGGCAGACAGGTCTAAGTGCAATTCCTTCCCACAGTTTCCTTGCCCACTACAGTACATGCAGGCTAGACATTTACCAACTCTTACAGATGCCACCTTTGTGTGAGAGAGATCTTTCCTGAAAGAAGCAATATATGGTACTGCACTGCAATGAATTCCCATTTTGTCTGCCTATTAGGGGCAAATATCTCACCTCTTATAAACCCTCATAACTTTTTTCTCCCCATCTCCTCCTCCCTTCAAAATCAATCCTACATTGATTTACTGTTACAGAGAATATTGTCTCTTTCCTATAACTCCATTTTTCCTTCAAGAAAAGATGAGAAAATTTCCAGCAAGATAGATGAAACGTTAAATCTCAGCAGAGACAATGCTCTGTTGACATGAAGTGTTCAGTGTTTCATCAAAATATCTGGCAAAAGATTAACAAAAATTAACCTGTATGAGGATTTGCTCCTAGGAGTGCAATGAGGATTAAAACTGAACACTGGTTTTAATATTAAGAGAAATGTGTGAAGATACATAAACAAGTAAATGTCATGGTATTCTGATAAAAAATGTGATGCCTTAGGTATATAAACAAAGCAAAACAGATATTCTATCTGCCTTGCCCTGAAATACAGATATGTAATGCAGACAGTCTGCCTATCACAATGCAGTTAGCAGAAAGGCAGAAGGGCTAGATAAAAGCTGAAATAGGCTACAACTTGAAAAACATCCGGAACAGGTTTTTTAAAAGCCCATTAAGAAGAATAGGCTATTAAAAATATTCTGAAGTGCTTTTCTGCACTTTTGTAAAAGTTCAGACTTTACACTTCAGTCCCAGAAATGAGTAGGAAAAAAGAGCAAAGGGCTTATCTTTTCTGTTCTTAGCCTCACTACAAGCTTCATTAGTAAAAGCCTAGTCTCCATTCAAGAACCACAAATTGAATTCGGCTGAAGAGATGTAACGTATTTGGCCTCTAGTTCTCTTAAATTCAATAAATAGACACTTTAACCACTATGAAAATTGTTTCATGCCACATCTAGAAAGCACGGCCCACATCACAAATTATATTTCATTAGAAAGGCAAGTAATGTCCTACTGTTTTTAGGGAAGCAATGTCATGGCTTCAGACTTACGTGGTATTTCTGATTTAGCTAATGAGGGCACTATAAACCCAAAGGTTGCTAGCATTGTAAGGAAGTGAAGTTGACTTACTCATTGCTTTTGATTTGCTCTGGAACTGTTATTCTGCGTCTGGATGAATTAATAGATCTGCAAGAAATTAATCTCACTAGGGTGAGTAAAGATGGCACAGACTGTTTTGTTCTCACCATTTCAAAAATGATTCTTCCCTGCTGGGTTTTATTGTCAGAAACCAAGTGAACAGTTTTCTTCTATTTGAAGTGCAGTTAAAAGATTTTCACCTTGAGATGAAAGGAAAACTAGCCAAACCTCATAATTTGGAAGCTAAATTAAATGATAATAGGGACCATGTTTTTTCACTGTCACTACAACTGTAACCTACCAGGCCCTCAAGGACTCCACTGATGGACAGACACATATCATCTGTGTACAGAAATGTGACAATGTCCTTACTAAGATGAAACCCTAGATACTGGGTATGAAACAAGTCCACTTCCACAGAAAACTTCGTCTGCAGTCACCTTTTTTATTGTTGCAGTTGAATAATAAATAAATCAGTCAAAGGATATGGTCTTGTCCTATTTAGTCACTGATAGACATGTATATGTATCATCTGTATGGACAAAATGTCACATAAAAGGACAACATCTCCTGTGTTAGCATTGCTTGTTGGTTCACATGCTCTACGTAGTGATTACATAGTCCTACCACACACAATGTTCCCATTCTATTCCATGTTGATAGCAAAGAGGTGGACTATGATACACTTATCACATTTCACCAACAAAAGTTAACATGCATAGTAAGAAAAGATCTGCTCACTGCTACCCAAGATCAAAGTAGTAGATGTGACATCAAATACTTTGACTGTAAACATCTGCTCAGGGAAAATGCACTGGTTCTGGACATTCAGGCAAATGTTTACTTGTCTCTTTACTGCTCTGTGGGGGCCTTTCCTCATCTCTGCCCAAAACCCAAACTGCCACATAGTCAAAGAGCCATGCAACTTGATCCCAAATTCATCCAGTGATACTCAACATACATTCCTACCTTCAAAAGTTCTAATGAGGTGGATGGATGATCTTGAGGGAATTGAAATGCAAGTGTTCAAGCATTCCTGAAAGGACAACATAAATGCTCTGAACAAATGTAGCTGTAGGCACGTTAAGGATTAAGGGACATTAAAACACCAATAAGAAAACAAGTTTTACAGAAAAACCACAAATCTTCAGGATAAACAAGTGATTCACAATCAAGTACTTCACCATAGCAGAGACCACACAGCTCACCCAACTATCCATACCTCACTCTGTTTGATCTATACCTAAATCTTAACATAAGGATCAAGCATTAAAGGACTGTCATGCTGCCTGATGGCCATAGTTAATTGGCATCCTTAAGAAAAGTGGAAACCAGCACTATATTCCTTTTTATGGAAACATATCTGCTTGAACTCTGCCATTCTTTGGTAGTTTGCATTTTTCCACTACTTTAATAAGCTACTCACTTTCAGAAATCCCAACTGCTATGTACCTCTGCACTGTAATCGATTTACCTTTTAAGCTGTGTTCAATTAAACTAAACACTAAGTTGACTGGTTGTCTCAGATCTCTCACTAAAATGGAATCTTTCGTTGTTTTTCTTCTTGTTACTGAGTTTTTCCTTTTCTGGTTTTTTTTTTTTCTTTTCTCTTTCTCCAAGAGGTAAAATTTCCTATTTTCTTTATTAAACCTTTAAACAGGTTTTCAGTGTGCTCCATTGTGGACATTTAAGTTCTTCAACAGATTCCTGCTCTTGCACTCACAGGCTGTGCCTGTTCTAGCACAGGAGGGAGCCAATAGTTCACAGTGGACTAATAACCCTCCATGGCTCATTCTTATATCGAAATGCATTTCGCAGGTATAACCTATTTTCTTTTTTTAATTTATCTATAAATACATGAACTTACAAGAGGAGAACTTCAACACACAGCTGTTACATGTACTAGCATAAAGTGGAAATCATTGCCCAAACTGCAACTTCTTTTTTTTTTTTAACCCAGACACTAATAGAAATTCTCCTTCAGAAGAGGAGTCATTTTACACTTACCTTGTTCCTACTCATACATCAGAAAATTTGGATTATGCTCCTAGGTTCAGGGGTTTGTTTTTTCTTTTTGGTTTTGGTTTTTGTTGCTGTTATTTTCTTTTTTTCATGAAAAGAAAATGCTCTTGTATTAAGGATCACTGTTTTTAATTAGTCATAGGATTCCTGCTATGCCAAACATTTTGTTTTATTGCTCTAAAGAGCAGAAATATAATCTTCCTCCTTTAATCTTTCACAGTCAAGCAAAATGCCCCACTTGATACGTATTTTTCAAAATTTCATCTGCTACTTATAAGACAACAAAATTTCCACTGACATATCTGTCTCCATGTCCCTTGGGGAAAATATGGTGTGTATATGAGAATAGGCACAATAGATGAAGAGAAAAGAATATGTTCAGCAATCTTGCATTATGGTGACTTGGCAGTGATTCCATACATGACCTGATAGAAGTTACTTAAACTTAATGGCTACATTCTGTCTATGACAGAAAGTTAATGCTCTTCTGCCTTACAATAGAATTATGAGACTAAACTAATAAAAAGGCCTTTTCAGATAAGTGCAAACATATTCTCACCAGGAAGGAAAAAAAAAAAAGATATTTGAAATCTTTGAGGGGGAAAAAAAAAAGAAAAAAAAAAGGAACCATTCTCATTATCTGACATGGCAGATGACAGCATGTATTTGTTTTCATAAAAAATAGTATTTCCCAGCAGCTTACTAGAAAGAGGAACTTTATGTAGTACAGTTAAAAGACTTTTCTCCTGACAAAACCTTCTGCAAGAAGCATTCCTCCCTAAGATTTTGGTCCATTAAACAACATATAGAAATTCTCCCTAGAACATTTTTTGCACCAACAAAAGAGGAATAATAGCTAATATTTTTCTTCTCTCTAAGAGAGATCAGCTGAGACACTACCCACCATTTGCAAGAGGTGGAAAAGAGAACAGCTCGCTGGATTGAAGAAATAAAATATAAGCAGAAGGCAATTATCTAATATTTACTTATTATAGGCTCGGTCTTTCTGCACAGTATGTCCAAAGTTATCTTCCACTCTAAGAGGTAAGTCCAAGGCTCTAGCACAAAACATACTACCTGTTTTCAAATGAAATATAAATTGCTAACACAGAATCACAGAATATGCTGACTCAAAAGGGACCCACAAGGATGATCGAGTCCAACTCCTGACACTGCACAGGAACATCCCCAAGACATGTGCCCAAGAGTATCATCCAAACACTTGAACTCTGTCAGGCTTGGTGCTGTGACCACTTCCCTGTACCAAATCACCCTCATGGAGAAGAACCTTTTTCTAACATCCAACCTAATCCTCCCCTGACACAACTTCAGGCCATTCCCTTGGGTCCTGTCACTGGTAACCACAGAGGAGAGAACAGTGCCTGCCCCTATTTTTCCCTTCATAAGGAAGTTTCAGACTGCAGTGAGGTCTCCCCTCAGTCTCCTCTTCTCCAGGCTGAACAGACCAAGTGACCTCAGATGTTCCTCACATAGCTTCTCCTCAAGACCCTTCACCATCCTCATTGCTCTCCTTTGAATGCTCTCTAACAGTTTAATATCTTTCTTATATTATGGTGCCCAAAACTGCACACAATATTCAAGGTAAGGCCACACCAGCACAGAGCAGAGCAGGACAATTCCCTCCCTCGCCTGGCTGGCAAAGCTTTGCCTGATGCCCCTGAGGACAAGGTTGGTCCTCCTGGCTGCCAGGGCACTGCTGACTCATATTCAGCTTGCCATAGACTAGCACTCCCAGGTCCCTTTCTGTGGTACTGCTTTCCAGTACTTTTCTTTTATACTCAAATGGTATCTCTCATAGCTTATAGGTACCTTTTAAAGCTTCATGACTTTCCAACCTACCAAATTGAATTAGATCAGAGATTCTTTGAAAGCATATCAAGGTTTCTGCAGGGCCCATCAGACTATTTCACATCATTGCTACATGAATTTGCTCTGTTTTGTTTTCTGAGTAATACTTTCATTAATTCCTATTTATTCTAACCCCAAGATCCCTTACAAAAATTTCTTCCTAAAACTCAACATTCCTGTACTTCATGACATATGAATCATTTATACAGCACCTTCCCCATTTTAAAGCCTGTATCATGTCAATTAGATGAACACTTGTGTACTGAGAGAATTTTTGCTTTTCCAACCCAAGAAAGCCCACAACATTCTTATTCAGCCAATCTGTGCAGGCACAAGAATAGTTTTAAAGTTCTACAGCACTTTCACTTGCTCACTTAAAGTATGCAGAGAAAGAAAAAGGAACAAAAACATCTTCAGAAAGAAGAAAAAAACACCAAACAACAAACAAACACAGAAGAGGTTGTAAGTATTTCACCTAGAATACTAGAGACTTCTGAAAAGCAAGTATGTAATCCATACCTAACCTCAAAAACCTGAGAGATTTAAGAAATAGGTTTTTGGTGCATTTTTTTGTTTGTTTGTTTGTTTTTTCCTGTGAGATCTGTTTTAAGTTGCTGCTGTGGAGCACTCTAGTGTGGTGCACAGGGGAACAGAGACCTGGGAGGAGCCCACAGCTAATGCCACAGTGGCTGATGAGAACTGGGTGAGGCCAGAGACAATGTCAGCCAACCACCCCAACACCTATCAAAGAAGCCACTGGGGAGCATAAGTAGTCAGGGTGCGGAGTGTCAAAAAGGGCATGGAATGACAGCCAGGACAGAAAGTTGCACAGGAAGGGCACTGATACCCAGATAGTTCAACCAGGGAGAAATATTGTCAACTCAGCAGAAAGCCACTGCCTCTCCAAGCTCTGCACTGCCATTAGTAGGTGTGTGCACTATCCAGCTACCCAGAGAGAGCTCCAGTGGGAACTATCACCCAGGTTTAGACTGGATATTATGAAAAATTATTCACCAAAAGGATTATCATGCATTGGGACAGGCTTCCCAGGGAAGTGGTTGAGTCACCACCCCTTGATGTATTTAAAAGATGCGTAGATGCACTTAGAGACATGGTTTAGTGATGGACTTGGCAGTGCTGGGTTAATGGTTGGACTCAATGATCTTAAAGGCCTCTTCCAACCTAAATTATTCTGTTATTTGCAACCTATTGAAATGCATGATTTCTCATCAGTTAACAAATTTCCTTTCATATCATTCTATGCCCTCGGATTTTTCTGATTAGGGTGTAAACCTTCAGGGATGAATATAGAGTAGTTTGATATCTGCAGAGATTCTTAAGCCTATACTTAAATAACATCTCCTTCCCCAGACCTGTAAAAATGCACTTCAGTGTAGCATCCAAGCATTTTCCACAGTCCCTGATTTTATAAACCTGCTGCATAAACAGTGTCCAATCTTTCACTGGCTGCAGAATTTTTTATTTTAGTGGGGTGGATTTAGCTTATCCTTAGTGAAGGGGGTTGAATTTCAAGCCCTGTCAATGACCAGTTCAAAATGTTCCTGCACTGCACTGGCCCAGCAGACAGTGAGCTCTGTCTTTATCATGGTCAAACTCTCATGTAGAAACCTTTCTTTTGCTTGAGCCAAGTTTTGGGACAAGGTTTTCACCTTGAAACTTCAGGTATCAAGGAATGGCTTTGAAAATACAGTCTGGACAATGCTGAATCCCCAGCTTTGTCTTGATGTTCTGTGGGAAGCCAATAAGCACATAAAAAAAGTTGTTCTGATGTGCACTTTGAGGTCTAACTCCTTAACCAATATAAAAGCTAGTACCTCAGTGTGGGAAGAGGTGGGGATCGTTGTGGAAGAATGAAAATATAAAACATTGCAGATATTGCAAATCCATCACTCAAAGTCACAAATGTGTCTGCTACCAGATTCAATTACTATAATTGTTCTGAAACATCCCATACTGGAAAAACTAAACACACCATCTCTCCTTTAGAATGAGGTACAGAAAAGAGCTATGTTACTGCCACTGTGCCTGTTATCTACCCAGCCTTTTCATAAGTAATTTATCAAGACTGTTTTATGTGTCCCAGGGTAAGAGCCAGGCACTATGAATGTCAGGGTCCACTGACAAAGTAGATAATGCAATACCTTTTATTGGGCCAACAAATAAAATATTATGTTTTAGCTTTCAGGCCAAAAAAGCTCTGTCTTTTGGATGTTGTCAGAATTTCCAGAGTGTGGCATTTAAATGAGGCAACTGATTTAAATCATTTCAACTGTGTAACATCAATCACATCCTAGGACTACAGCAAAAAGAAAAGTCTCCTGGGAGAAAGAAACAGGCAAGATGTTCATAAGCCCTCTTTCCCATTTTATAGAACCTGTCCTGATAAGTCGAACTCTAAAATTATTATATGCTTTTCTTCAAAGGTATTGCGTAGGCTGTGTAAAAACTGTCAAAATGAGAATCAAGTGTTGAGATACACAAGGAGAAATTACAATGCCTAATTAATTTGCAAGTGACTCAGGAAACCTTAAAAAGAAGCAGAAATTTCTTAGAACATCTTCTGACGAAACTGATGAACAAATATTGAGAGAAACAAAATAGAGACAGAATGAAGCAACGGAGCTCCAGTTAATTTAATATGAACTAACCTAGCTAGAGGAAAACTAAAGGCCTTCAGCAGGAAAAAACCCCACAAAGACCAAACAAAACTAAAAAAAAACCCAAAAAAACAAAAAAAACCCACCACAACAACCAAATAACAAAAATTCCAGCAGGCCAACTGCCCTGATCTAAGGAATCAGTTATATGAATGACAAAGTTCTTATGCATGACTAGGTTTTTTTGGTGAAGGTGGGTGACTGAAGAACATTGTCAGTAAAGGTTCAAGAATGGGAAATGCAAGAATAAAATTTTAAAATTTCTGAAATGGTTCTGAGGGCATCTTCCTTGCTGCCTTTGACTGAAACTTTGAAAACTATAATCACCACAATTGTAGATGAAGTTTTTACTTGTTTTACTCAAAAGTGTAATATAAAACATTTAACTACCTCCTGAAACAGTATATAAGAACTGCAGAAGCTGAGAAGAGAGACCTTTTGAGCTCTAGGCCTCTGTCAAGGAGGAGAGCTGGGGAAAGAATTATAGACAAAATGCTGACAGGGGCCCCTCTGTAACTTCACAGAAAAGAAGGTGCAGTTGGCCAGGGAAACTATTGTGAGGGCATACATTGCTCCTCTCTCTTGCAAAAATACAAGTTTCCTTAGGAAAGGATTGCTCTTAGACCTTCAGCTAGTAAAATATCTCAAGTTTCTTTTCCAGCAATTTTCTTTCTCTGATGCATCTTTGGGGAGTTAGAATACCATTTCATTGTTAATAACTCTTGATGCTACATGTGAAAATAATTATTCTCATCCTCCTTTACAGCAACAAGTGAGTCCGATATATAGCTGCCACTGTTGATTGCTTTATGACTCATTTAATACTTTTACATCTCTTCCATAAGTGTCCTCAAATCCCTTTCTCTTCTCATAAGATTTAATTCCACTGCAGACCCCAAGATGAAGACAAATCACTGTACATTTTAAACCTTTTTCGATGGCAAATTAGTACTCTCTGTGCTAAAAGACACCAGTAGGCATTCTTTAAACAAGCTTCTTTTGTCTTTAGTTCCCAGAGTAATGGAAGAACTATAGCTAGCAATAGGCAGTCGCTTTAAAACAATGATGTAGGGACACTAGCTCACCAGTACCTTGGCTTAAACGATTTATGGAACCCTCTAAACCATGAAACTACTTAACCTATGCTATACAAAGGGTAATTTTATAGCTTGAATGCATGAGAACATTCTGTGTCTTTACAGTGAAAGCAGGAGATGTGTTTGTCTAACATCTCAGACTCAAAAATCTGTTGCTAAATTAGAAAAAGTTAAAAAATGTAAAGTACATGAGCAATATTCAGTATCTTATTTTTTGTAATTTGTATATTAACCTTTTAAATTATTTGTAATAAGTTACAAAAGTCCTTTCCAACTAGTGAACTAGTGGTCATTTCTTCCTATTTTCTTATATCAGTTTCTTTGACATTACCTATCCATTTTCTAATGTATTACTTATGTTGTCATAGTGTTGATAATAATTAAAAAAATACCATATTAAGAAATACAACTGTCTTTCTAAACATGGAAGCAAATGCCACCTGTGAATTCATGCAGAATTTTACATTTTCAGAATTCTTTGTACACTCTGAATAATTATTTACCCAAGCGACAATACTAAGAAAACAATTGTGTCGTATTATTCTTATTCCAAGCATGGATGCAGTGCAAGAGAGGAAAAATAGGGTAACAAAGCAAAGTGGGCAGAGACACTGTTACTAAAGAATATACACAATGTCCAACTCAATACCTAGTTTGTTTTGCAGCTGCACTCCTTAGGAATTACATTATTTTACTTGTCACCCAGCATTTATCTGCTTATTTGCAGGACTTTGGAGTCTCTAAGTACAAGCCTAGAAACTGCAGTTAGGCAGAGGATAACTTTTTTAAGCCTGGATGTAAATCTCTTCCCCCATTCACATGCATCTCATAGGTGGCAAACGTCTACTGTCTATTTTTAAGATGGACTATTAGAAGCACAAGCAGAAATTTTGAGGTAAAATCCTCTTCTTTATCCCAACTACATCTGAGCTCAGCTTTACAGAACAGCTGCCCTGTCTCCTTTACTTGTTAAGAGTTTAGCAACATTTTCATTTTTGGTGAAAAAGGAAGCAGTATGCTTCATGTACTGGTCTGGGCACACAATCACAAGTCTCACTTCAGTCTTCTTTCAAAGACCACTCCACTCCTCTTGATGGTAATAAGCACCTGGATTTTCAGGTTGGTGAGAATTAACCCTCTTATGCCTGCCTGGTCCCTTTGGTAAGTCTGAAAGTGTGGTGATGGTACAGGAGTATGGCACCACAAAGACTTCCAGGATACAAAGTTCAGCTTGGAAAACAAACAGCAGCAGAACTGCAAGAACTGTTTGTTACGCTTGCAGATAGGTCCAATCAAATTAAATCAGTTGTCCCTTCAGCCACAGAAGTGCTACTATGATGAAAAACAAAGGTATGTCACTAAAAACAAACTGAACAAAAAATATTTTCCTATAAACAGTGTTGGTTTGTTTTGCTGTTTGTTTTCTCCACAGCTTCTGAATCAGTTAAAAGACATGATAGACAAAAACTATAATATGATAAAAATGGAAGACTCGAAAGAAAAAAACAAAAGCAACATCTTCAGGTTACACACTCAGCCAGATTTTCAAATAGAACAGCTAGCTCTCTGGAAGATCAGATGATTCTAATTATTTTGGTAAGGTTGTCTTTGATCCAACTGAAAATTTGCCCTACTTTTTTAGCACTGATTAAAACATTAGGACATGCAATATTCTGTTATAACTTGAGGCAAAATATTTCTCAGTCCACATAAAAAAAGGTACATCTACATTAAGGATATTTAATGTGGTATCTTCTAAAGCCTGCATAAAAAACATTTCTAAACTTCTTAACAAAACAGCATGATTGTGTACTTGCACCTGATTTCAGTGCCATAATTTAGGGACAAATTTTGATGCCCTGCAGAGATGCAATACACCCATGCAGACCTAGGTCTCAAAGTTTCTCATCTCCACCCAAGTACTCAACTCTTTCTTTTCTAAGGATGACTTTGAGAGAGATTATTATTTACTTCCTCAATGCTTTCAGCATTTGGTATCATTATAGTCTAGAAAAACATACCAAAGTACTCAAATTTAAAAATAAGCAGATTTTAAATAAAAAATAGATAATACTTGAAACAACCTAACCAAATAAGGGTTTTCTTAACATCTTCACATCAATAACTTATGCCTTCTTGATCAATCATGCCTATCAAATACTGATTATCAAGTTTAGTGAATTTCTGTTAGCCAGTGACCTATGAAACATGAATGAACAGACAGAATCTTGTCATCTGATGTTACACACCATGATTCCCATTATCACTTATGTTTCACAAAAGTGGGTTTAAGGCTTATCTTCAGAGTCCAAGTTTGAATCTTTTTCTGCATACATAAAAATATCAACTGTATTCAGTCACCCTTCCTGAAAGCCTAACTTATCTTTCATTGTTAACATCGAAGCACTAAAGTTTAGACAAAAAACAGAGACTTAAAACCAGGGTGAAAGTCCTTGAGGAACAGTAGAATTTTGCACCAAATGCTGTAGTATCTTAAATTTAAGCATAGTATACTTCAGACAATAAAGGTTTTCATATAGGTTGGTTTAGATTCAGATTATACCAGTCTGTACAATTCAACAACGGTTACTATTTCCCAGCAAACTATTTTAAAAAGTTTCAATCTACTCCAAATATTAAGATAAAGTGGCAAAACTTTGTATTTCCTAAAAAGATTTTACAAATACTCAAATTCATTGAAAACTTTATCTGTCATAAAAGCAATGCAGACTTTTCTACAAGGTATTTTACAGTTTAATAAAATTACTGAAACTCCCATTGGACACATAGATATTTTTATATGACTGTTCAGTCCTTGACCACTAAAATATTTGAGAAAGGAAAACAAAATAATAGATGTTCCAATCTGCTGAAGGGCTTCAGACTTGCTTGTTGACCTGATCTCAGACCTACTAGCACTGTCTTCTTCTGAACAGCCCTTCCCTGCTTATAAATGAAGTTGTATGCTTCCAGGCACAGATTCGAAAGGTCACACAAAATTACTTTTGCCTGTACAGTACTCCAAATCCTCTATGCTTTACATCTGTCCCATGTGCCTGTCACTCATGCTTCTGAACTTTACTTAACTTTAGCACCTGCTGAGCATTAGCACCTGGTGAACATAACAATTTGTTTGATGAAAGTAGAGACACAGCCATCATGAATGTGTGACAGCAGCTTTCAAGACAATACTCACTCAACAGACTTCAGAGTTTTAGTACTAACATTAAAAAGTGATTTAGTTTCCACATCTTCAAAGAGCATACACTTCCAGTCTGAACAAAATTAAGTTTACATTAAGAGAAACATTTAAAAAGAGAGATTCCAGTGTCCTCTTGTGACATTGGAGGGGGATGCTGAAAAAAAGAATAAAAGGGAAACCTTTTGCTGAAAAAAGAGTAAAAGGGAAACAATTTTAACAATGCTGAACACTTAAAATACAACAGGGATACTTTTTTTTCTTATATTGCTACTAGTTTCTAACACTGAAAAACATTCTTTAAAACATCCAAATAGAATGTTAATGTAGGAGATTTTTATTTCAAAATAAACTCTTGAAATTGGAGAGTCAACAACTGGGTTGGTATCATAGTCAACATTTGTGTTATAGCTCCTTCCTTCCCTCTTACATCTTCTGTCGAAGGAAAACTCAAATTGTTAAAATTCACTACCACATCAGAACACCACCACCACCCCAAAAGGAAAAACAATCATCACCTAACTTCAAAATCTTTGTCTTCTAGCAAGTGCTGAAAGAAAATGCTGTTCCTATTCTTGTACCACAGTCCCAAATCTTAAAATCACAGTCTGTACTTTTGTCTGAGAGTGGTATCCAAGTCAAAATCACTTTCTATCTCCTTCCAGAGTCTGGAATCACTTCTTCTCAAGCACTTCACTCTCAAGATCTAAATTTCCAATCATAGTTGTATCTATCTCTGACAGAAACAGGAGTTTGTCAGAAATGCAAGATTTCATGTCCCATCCATCTTGAAGTTTTAAAATCTCAACTTCCCATCTGAGGACTGTCATCAGAGATTGCACCAGCAAATGAGATTTAAGAGAATTTAAAACTTCATCATTATTTTAAATTACTTCCTTCTGCAACACTAACAAGAGAACATTTTAAATCCATGGGTGGGATTGCTTTTATTCTCCCTCAGTTTTGAAATACATATTAAAAAGCAGATTTCTTTCATATACTTGTGCAAGCAATGATCCTTGAATGTTAATGGTGTTCTGTTTGTAACTGCTTTTATCTTCCAAATCATAGTTGCTGTCTGCAAAGCAACAGAACACGCTGAATCCATTTCAAAGAAAACTGTGACAAAATGACTCATACACCTGCCAGAGTAAAAAAGGATACATTTTTGTTGAACAAAAAAAGAAGTCATCCCCCCACCCCAGCAATACCACTGTTAATTGCTGTATTGTTTCAAGAAACAAAAAGTCAGTGAAAATAGCACAAACTGTTGGAAGTTAATTGCAAGAAGCTTAAGCCAATTGTTTGAGCACTTGTATTTCACAGTGCAGAGATTTCAGGAAAACAAATTCTTTAGAAAAGCAAAGATTCAAGAGCCAGAAATCAATCAGTTTACTTCACATGCACTCACTGTAGGTTTAAGTAACTACTGCAGCAGAAACTGTTACTTGAAATACAAGAGTAACTGATTCTGACAGAAATACATTTCTTGGGGAAACCAGAGTTGCAGCAGCATCCACACCACTGTGTCTTCACACCAAATGTGCTGCCAGGCACCAGGTGCAGTAACTCCCCTCCTATCCCTTGCTTCAGACCACAGCCCCTCTTGCTTGTGATTTCTATAAGCATCTGGAATAAACTTCTGCTCAGTTGTGATTAAACCCATGAGGATAGGCTGGGGAAAATTAGGACATTGCTAAATAGGGGACAGGATGTAGACACTTGACCAAAGCAAAAAAAAAGCAAAAAGTAGCCCTCAAATTAGTATTCTGGGAGACCACACTCTTTAGCAGAAAGGCAGACTGTTAGCTTTTTTTTAAATCTTCAAACAATGTTATAACAGCAAATTAAGAATAATCCCTATAAAAAGTGAAATAGCACTGTCACTTTATGATCTGCTTGATTAAAAATCCTGCATTTTCAAATCAAAAAACTAGAAATTAATTGCAAATTAAGAGTAATCCCTTAAGGTCATAGGCATCTGTAGTTTGTCCGTATCAAAGAAAACAGGATTTTATTTTATTTATTTATAACAAGTTCTATCACCTAATTTGGTTTTGGAAAAACACAGACCTAAAGAGTCAAGTGGAAATTCACAATGGCACATTTCCCTAATCTCGGTAGTTCAGTGTGGGCTCTATAAGTACCAGGAAACAAGGGATAATGCTGTAAACTCCTCACCTTTCAGAGTGCTTTGAAAGCACAATAAGGAAAACTGATGTAGCCAATTTGAGGAAAAAAACATGATTATACCATATGCGGTAAAAGAATCATTAAACTTCTACTTAAAAGCAAGTAAGACAGAAGAACCACCAGTGCTGCCCCACCAACCTAAACCAGAAAGGATTGCCAAGCATCAATAACACAATCAAAGCCCTCACAGATGCATTACCTGTTCCACATGAATTCCTTCCTAAGAGAATGTCTATGGTAAAATCCCATCAACTTTAACAGGCCCAAAAGTTCATTCCCTAACAGTACCCTAACTATGTTTTCCAAATTCAGAACTTTACTATGACCTTAACAGAAACAGATTTGTTACAAAAAATTTTCTGGATCAAGCCTAAAGAGATGAGGTTGAGTGGGATTTTTATTTTAAAAAGGAAACAACAGATGATAGATGGCTGTAGATGGAATTGATTGATTCAGTATCTAATTGACAAATTCAGTATCTGAATCATTCAACACAGACTCCATTTTGAGTCAGAAGTGACCAAATCAGAGTAAATTCCATCCGAAAGCAAATGTTCAGCAACACTAAAACCAGCTGAAAGTCCTCCTAAAGCATCCAATTCTCTCCACTTGATAATGAACACAAAACTTACACCATTTCATAGAGCTAGAATTTTACATTAGGAAATCTTAGCGTATATTTAAAGTAAATTGATGCCCTTAAAGCCACATTTCAAAATGAGGTTCCATCTCATTTTTTTTTTCATAGAGCATATAAAATGTAATGAGCTTTCCTAAAAAGTAAAACTCAAGTGATTATAACTTTCACTGTCCCCTCAATAGGCTTACTTCATTCACATTTCAAAGTGAACAAGTTTTTAAGGCTATTAAAATATTAATTCCACACACATGCCCCGTTAGAAATTTACATCTAGGGAGAAGAAAGATACTATTTATCCCCTTAGTAATGGAAAATTAGAAAGAGTTCAATCAAAATCTCTTTCAAGAGCCAGCAGTCAAGATACAGGAAAAAAAAATAAAAAAATCTTTTATCCATTAAGCCGGTGCACAGCTCCAGACAAGCTACACTCCTGTTGTGGTGGTTGCATGACAAAATACACAAATGTGGGCTGCTGTGCAAGGACTGGCAACAATAGAAAATCAAGTTTCATTAGTTCTGCTACTAATGGAACAGTTTGTTTTAGCTTCTAAATGTTATAGAAAAATGTAATGGCTATTAGAAACTTTGAAGATTGCATTTGATCATTAAAGTGTGAAATAGAAAAATTTATGTCTGTTTTAATTGAAAAGTTTAATGCAACCTTTATGGCAGTTATCTCCTAATGTATCTGCAAAGGTCTGCAGAACATTTTTTTGCTATGCACATTTTACATATGCCAGGAGATTCTAACTATGAGAATTAAATGGTGAGGACAGAGACAAATTAATGGAGATTCAATTGAAATGTTCATAATTAACACTTGAGAGTGATCACTTTGTCCTTTTTACCATTCTAGTTGTATAAAACAAGGGGAAAAATAATGCAATCCTAGAGACATCATTTTAGTACTTCTGACAGGAATACCTCTCCACACAATGTATACTTAAAGTGTATATTCGATGGTATGTAGGTCAGCACCTCAAAACTCCACCTGCAGCACTCTAAAAAGTTAATTCTTCTGTTGCAGTTAGTTGAGTCTGTAATTATGCAAGGTAAAACAAGGATAATGAAGCTGCAAGGCCTCAAGTAACATAAAGACAATTGTGCTCTTTGATACACCTGAAGTATAAAATATGTGCAGAAACCACTTTGTCCCCTGAAGACTGTCAGTTATAGGCTCAACGCATGAGGGTCCAAAGATGAAAGCAGATTGATGCAGAAAATTATCCTTAATACTTTCAAATATGTGGATCTATAATTCATAGTTCAGTTCTTGCTGTAAGTATTTTGAGAACAAACAAAAAGCTATTGAAGACAACATAATGACAAAGAGTTTTGTGAAACTACTCTTATTTGTCAACTAGGCCAGAATTTAGGCCATAACTTGTGGCACAGAATATGTAACAGGCTCATCAAAAAATGAACCATATCTGCCAGAAGAAAATAGGCATGAGGTGCATAGACGGAGTATCTACAACTGCAGTAGCCCCTCATGCACCACAAAAATTGTATTCTGTCCTCTCCAGTAGCATCAGAGAAGTTCAATATTCATTTATTAATTGTAAGACTATACTGAATTTAAATCTGAAAACTGAAAAACCAAGTTGCTCAGAGGCCTGTACAATCTGATCTTGAAAGTTTCCATGGATGGTGCATCCACCACCTCTCTGGGCAACCTGTTCCAGTGTTTCACCACTATCACTGTAAAAAAATGTTTGCTTACATTCAGTATAAATCTACCTTCTTTCAGCTAAAGACTGTTGCCCTTTGTTCTGTCACTACAGACCTTGGTAAAACGTCTCTATATTCCTTATGCGCTCCCTGTAAGTGTTGAAATGCCACAATAAGGTCCCCCAGGAGCCTTGGCTTCTCCAGGCTGAACAGCACCAACTCTCTCAGCCTGTCTTCATAGGAGAGGTGCTCCAGCCCCATGAGCATCTTCATGGACCTCCTCTGGACCCGCTTCAGCAGGTCTATGTCCTCCTTATGTTGAGGACCCCAGAGCTGCATGCAGTGGTCCAGGTGGGGTCTCACCAGAGCTGAGCCGAGGGGGAGTATCACCACCCCTGAGATGCTGGCCATGCTGCTTTTGATGCGGCCCAGGATACGATTTGCCTTCTGGGCTCTGAGTGGACATTGCTGAGTCATGTCCAGCTTTTTATCCACCAATAACCCTAAGTCCTTCTCCCCAGGGCTGCTCCCAATCCCTTTATCCCCCAGCCTCTATTTGTGCTTGGAGTTGCTCCGACCCAAGTGCAAGACTTGAAATGTCTCTCTCTATATATATATACATTATCTATATATATATACACACACATTAACTACATATATCTATGTTTATATACATTATCTACATATATCTATATTGTCACAACTCTGTGTCCGAGCACCACCACATTGAGACCCTGTACAACTCACTGGGAGCATAATGTGGGTCACACAATTTCCTAATCATATGCATGGGAGAATTCATATTCCTTTCTCCTCAGACTAGAGATATAGTCAGGAGCAGCTTAACAGGTTTCAATAAAAGCTCTTGTCTTGTGTTACTGGCTCAAGTTGATCAGAAAGACATTGCCTATTGAATTTATTTAGTTTAAAAGTACTTGAAAGAAATAGTATAGGAAATAAACCTCTCTTTGCTATGAAATGTGTTTGCACCATCCAATGGATAAATGATAGCTATGTTACTGAAATCTGTGGGCTCGTTCCTCTATTTGGAACACTGAATACTCTGTGAGAACAGATGTAGTACATTCAAGTTACTAGTTGAGGTCAAAACAAATGTTGCAGCAAAAAAACCCACTTCATTATCTGATAGCTTGTCTACAGCTTATATAAACAAGTTAAGGGAGGTGATTGCTGAACTTAGACAGGTGATTAGATAGATAGATAGATAGCTGTTGGCTGGCACATACTCACAACTTCATTTGAGCTGGCAATTTGAGACTAGGAAATACAATTTACATCCTTACTGTACACAATGGAAAAATGTCATGTTGTATAAAATAAGAGGCAAAAGAGAAAGCAAATGCTGAAGAAAAAATTTCAATAATTAATATAAAAAACCAACTATGACTTAAGGAGTCTAAGCATGTGAGAGAAAAAAATTCATCTTAAAGAAGTGCATAGAAAATAATATTCCTGTAATTTTCTACAGAGGATTCAGAGCTCTAGCATCTCTATTTGATGTTCAGTTTTGTAAATACTAGATACTACTCGTAACCACTGATTTATGTGACAGTGGGACAATAGGAGTAAGTTTTTCATCATATTTAAGGGCTCTAGTGTGAAGCAAAGCAGTGTGGCACCAATTGGTGTGGAAGTCTGTGCACTAGAGATAGAAGGCAGAGAGAGAAGAGGTGGAGAGAGAAGAATAAGAAAAGTAAAAGTGATGACTTATAATTAAAAACACCTAGAAAAAGAAACAAGGTGCTCAGGAGAAAGTATTTGAAGGGAAAAAAAACAAACCCCAAACACAATCTCAAATACATCATATTAAGGGATAGGTCTCAGAGAAGGAAACTGGTAAGAAGACAAAAATTTAATAGGAACATTGGAAGCTGTATACTTCTACAATGTTAATATGAAATGCACAAATGTGTACACAGCACACATATCTACATTGGCACATATGTGATATATAAGCTACCATTATGCCCAAATTTCAGATGGCCACTTTATTTACTAAGGTTAGTTTCAAGCCTGTTATTTAGGTGTCCAGTCAGGGTTAACACAGCATCAATAAAAAGACCATGCTCCGCCAAGGTGTTACGCATTTTTAAAATTCACAGATATGCTGATTTGGTAACATTTTAGCACTGCACTTTCAGCAAAATTACTTCTTATAACCATCTCTTAACATGCTAAGTTCAGTACCTGGAATTGGTAGAAGGGGTTAAAAGTTAGGTATTATTTTATAATTACAATAAAATATTTAAAATGAGAAGTAGACTGAAAAGTAAAAGCAGACACTTTTTCTCTTATAGTATTTTCAGAGTATTTTGGTCTTATACACCAAAAATAGCCTCCTTGTTCATGCATTATTTTTTAAAAAAATTTATTTCAAAAGTTTATTGGGATAAATTAATTTCCCATCAGAAACAGGTTGAGCACTTAATGTTATTTTAAATTATCATGCATCTCTATGTAAGTTTTTGTAAGCTTTTTGTGCATTTTTGGGTAGCTTTTCCACTAAGTTCAAGTTTACATAATTTCAGATCTTTTGTTTTGAAGTCAAATATTAGAGATTCAACATAGCAAAGCAATGACTCACAGCATGCAAAATTCAGATAAGCATTTTTTCAAACTTTTGATTCTGAGAATAGAATTATGCATCTCCATTTAGTGATTTCTTTACTAGTTTTAATAAACTTTAAAATCTTATAAGCTATCCAGAAACCCCTGCCAAGATCAGACCTTCAGTTGGGTAACATTTAAATACCTAGTGAAAGAATCCTTTTCTCAAAGAGCCTGAAACATAGGAGAATCTACTTCTGGTTAGTTAGACTTAACTCCCCTTTCAGTAGAGTTAAATTGATTCCTGAACAATTTATGCCTCCAAGGTTTCTGCCAGGACATCATATAGAAAGCCAAACTCAGAGTTAAATGTCTAACACAGGTGTCACAGAAGTTAGAGATTTAAGCAAGTGCAAAGATCAGGGTCTTTCATGTCAGTAAGATGCAATCTACACAGCAGTTCAGATCATATGTGGGTCAAACTACCTTCTCAAAGTCCCTAACATTTCAGTCTTGAAAGGAGTGGCCTGATGTAAATAACAATCATGACTTAGGAATTTTAGTTAAATGTCTGAAAAGTTCAGTGACAAGCCCCACAAAGTTCAACACAACATATCTTCCAATCAGCCAGGGAACCAGAACAGCCCTCATGCCATACCTAAACCATTTGAGACTCACAAATTAAGCATCCTGACCTGTGAGGGCATCCAAGAGGCATACCCTGAGGAGTAACTCCAGGATTTCCTTAATACTGTTTGCATCAAAAAGCCACAGAAGAATGTGGAGGGGAGAAAGCACATGTATAAACAAAAATTATCTTAAGCAAGTGCCCTAATAAACATGCTAGAGTCAGGCATCCAGCCATGGCTGCTGCTTTCATTTACAGTATACTGCAGATTTTTTGATCAAGTGCTGTTAAATATTGGTCTATAAATTATCCAATTGCTCTGATAACCAGGCTGTAGTACTTATGCTGAACATTTATATCAGCCAAGCACCTACAAGTTCATATAATCACACAAAAATTTCTCTTTGAATCTGGATTAACTAAATTATAGCACACTAGATGATCATATATAGCACTTTTTCCTTCCAAATCCAAAAGACATACATCACAGAAGATGAAGTTACATTGCTTTAAACATGAATATGTAAATAGGTATGTGCATCTGCATTCAGGCTCATTTTATAAACCTAGCATTAAATAAACCAATACCAAGACTTAGGACACCACAAAATAATGCATTTTTCCACATGAAGTTATGTCTGGAGGCCAATTTCCCCCCCATTATTCTTTTCTCTTTGACCAAAAGCTACATTTGAGTCTTTAAGATGAAGAATTTTCCCTTTCAAATCAGTGCAAGTTTCAATGCTGATTTCAGTTTGGGAATGGTGACAGTTTGTGAATTACAGAGTCCTGTACTCTTGTCTGACTCAGATTTATCAGCAAGGTCAGACACGGCAGTGCGGGAACAGCATTGTAATTAGAAAGGTGATTGTTCTGCCTGCTAGGTGTAAATTGTCCCAGCAGTGCACAGTGAAGCCTTTATTTTATGCATAAATTAATTGCAGTAGCAATCAAACTACAGCTGGCAAGGCAGCCAGCTGAGCGTAAATGGAAATTCCAAACTGCCAGTGTTCCTGCTGGAAAAACAATGTCTTCACAACATGAAGCTTCAGCTGTTTGAGGTGACAAACCAGAAAGGGAAAACACCACCTCAAGCACCTGCCTGGAAAGTGAGTAACTGAACAGCTGATACTCTAGATAAAGCCAAAAGCTGAACACAGAAAAATCCCTCAAGACTGGTTATACGAGACAGCAAAAGATCCAATGTTTGAGATTTTATGGTTTTTTTGCAAATTATATTTGAACTACAAAGCCTCTAAATAGGATTGTTAGTTCCTAAGGCTTCTATACTTAGTTATTCCTTCAACCACTTCCTTCTGCTTTTGCATACAGAAATGGACACCAGGTCAAAAGAAAACAATTATACAACAAGGTGGCAGTCCTGTGATACAGGGTTTCCAGCAGCAGCAACAGGAATTTTGATCTGGTTACCTTTTGGGCATACTTTTGCACCCTAATGACACAACCATCCTTTGAACAGACTCACTGAACACATATGAGTGAAAATAAATCTTGAGGAAAAAAAGCTATTATACTTAAAATATGAAACTGAGGTGAGGACCTCAAGTGAACATCCTTCTTTTCCAGAAAAGATGGCTTACTTTGGTTCCTCCCACTCTGGAGAAAAGTATTTTCCCTGCTGTTTGAAAGTTTTGAGAGTGAACAATGGAAGAGGAAAAGAACTGTGTGAATTGGTGCTGTACCTGACCAAGAAAATACCATTGGAAGGTGCAAGATATCACAGTGGAGTTGTAAGTGTAGTCTAGTTGCCCTTCTTCATTATCCTGTAGTAATTACTGCCCCATATTTGTAGGGACTGGTTTAGGTATAACAGGTTTGTTACTCATTCAGAGTTCACAGAGTAGTGAGGGAAGGATGATGCTCCACCATCCAGCAGAAGGCTTAGGAAAATCTAAGACATCTTGACTCCTGCAAAAACGGCTAAGTTTGAATGAGACCTATATTAGGAGATACAGAAATATATGGTTTTATTTCTTTCTTTACTTATGCTAAAGTAAATACTAAAATTCCTTAATAACATTTTGCAAAGAATTTTCTATGTGTTTATGTGTTGCACAACTACATATGCACCTTTAAAGGGCAGCAGTGATTACAAAGTATACTGCGTGTACATTATAGTGCACTCACGCTGTAATTGTGATAGTTTTCATTGCAATACTTCAGTCCAAAAAGTTCAAAACCAATCAGCAGAAGAAAGATAGTATTCCCTTCTGAGCAAAATAGTGTTGTTTTTATAATACTAAAAATCTTTTGACAACTTGTGTCATATGTGTTACATATGATTTTTAGAAGAGATTTGTTTGATCAAATGTATTTGAATAACTATTAGGAAAACAAATTTAATTTGTTTCACAAGGTTTCTTAATTGCAAGAGTGTCTTTGTGAGGTCATATTGCCTAGAAAATGGGATTATCAATAATTTTTTAATTTTTTTTTTACATACAAAAACACTGCTGACAGTCAAAAAGCCAAATTCTTTCAACAGCTATCAACAAGTTGCCAGCAAAAAGGACATTTTGGACACTGATTTTTTAATTTATTTATTTCTTTAAGATATGTATCGGTCTTTTCTATTAAAAGGATCTCATAAATGAGGTTCTCAAACATGTTGTCCACTATGGCCACACAACACCAATCTACCACTTTCCTTCTCTACCAGAGAAGACGGTATAGAAGGGAGTAAAAAGAAATAAACTGCAAATGTCAAAATAAATAAGAGATTTTAAAGTATAAAGCAAAAAAGCAAGATATCATACCCCTCAGAGCTTTATCTTTGTCACCTAACCTGAAGTCAATTTTTACCAAAGCTCTAACCAACTGTTTCTCAATATAGGCTTTGTTACTCTGTTTTATGCCTAAAACCATATATTTTAGCATTTACAAGGTATTAGTGCCCAGGGTGCTCTTCTGCAATGAATTGTATTGTTCTGAAGTGAAGAAATTTTAGAAGACAATTACAGGAAATAACCAGTTAATGAGAAACATGTTACCAAAATAAACATCTTCAAGATATCTTAGATGAAAGACTAATGGTAGATCAAATTAATCATACTGCCATCCAGTTTATCCAGCATTGTGGAGGACTACACAATAATTTTAAAGCAGAAACAGGCTTGAAGTTAGCTTGCAGATGGCCTTGCTCCCTCCACTCAAAAGGCTGTTGAGGATGGTTTTAACAGACATCTGTCCTAGAGACAGGAATCCCAGGGAGGGCTACAGGTTCTGTTTTAGCTTCATAAGAAAGTTGCTTGGCAGAACTGTAAGCTGATGATAATGACATCTCTAAAATGATACTCTGGTATGTCTTCTTTTTCAATCCAATGCCACTTGAAAATCTAATTTCTATTTTTCAGGTTGCCTCAGGATTAAGATTGATTAAATCAATTTTGTTCATTCCAAATGAAGTAGGAGTGACGTTTATTGTCAAGGCAAGAGATAGAGCAGCATCTCTGAAAATCTTTTGGTAGGTGACACAACTTTTTTGTTAAATTGGTTCAGAGGCATTACAGGCCTTTGGGCTTTGAAAGAAGGGTTTGGAATCTCAAAGAGCAGCACAGACTTGAACCACTTATTTCTCATGACTGATCTGAGAGAAAAATTAATGAGCTTTCTATGTTATATTTGATCAGATCACTTAAGCTTGCAAGATGAATTGTCTTACCACACAATGGACAACACTGAGCTAGTAAGAGTGGGCACATTCATTCCAACTGTAAGCAGATTTATTAATGCAAACTTCTGATAGGCATTTGTGTCCAAACATAATGAACAATACCTTTTGACAGGCAATAGTCTTCCTCACTGCCTGGCATACAGCAGTATAATATCCCTAGGCAACAACAGTGTTAATATTTACAGGTATAGTAAATCACTAGTGAATTGAAAATGCATGGGACAATGTTCAGAAATGTAGTTATGCTTTAGGAAGTTTGCAGCTTTGGACAGGTTGTTCCCTCTTCTTCATCTTCTGGATGTTTATATGAAATATGACCTCTTGAGAAAACAAGACAAAAAAATTAAAGGTGATACTTAGACCTAAACATTATGCCTTTCCTTATACAGTAGCAGCTCAGCATTTTCTATCAGTCATGCAAAGCTCTGCTTACTGAACTTGTGTGGCAACAATTTCACACAGTGCTTTGAAAACCTAAAAGCCAACATTGAAAGCTGTGCATGAAGACAATCATTCTGTATTTACTTCATCCTTTTTTTGCCCACAGAGAATGTGCTCCTTTTTATCTATCTCATTCACAGAGTACTTTGAAATACCTGCCTCATATAATCTCAAGAAGGAAAGAACTTTTAAAGAAACAAACCAGCAACAGAATAAAATCTGAAAGGAAGACACAGGTTATCTCTTCTGCTGTTTCGAAGAGTCAGAACCCCAAGGGGAGGGGGCAACATGATATCAATCCTGTGAAAGGGAGATGATCATCCTAAGATCTTAAAAATAAGATGACCACCTCCTCTACAGCATATCCTGTTTAAGACTAAGTATTTGAATGCATATCTTCTATGAACATATTTTATTCTGCCATGTCTAGTCAGACAACTGAATGATTAAATATGTACTTGTCCCTGAACACCTTAAGAGATCATAAGACAGTTCCACTATGTATTATCATCCAGTGTTCCTGAGGCAAGAAAAATGAGAAGAACAAATATTCATTGCATATTCTATATGTTGAAAAATGGGTTGCCACATTAAGAAAGCCCTAGTTTTTTTTTCCCAGGAGACGTATGAGCTTTCAAGACAAATTATGAAAGATTCCGTTTGTCTGCTTTACATCAATAAAAAAAAAAGTAAATTTTTATTTGTAATGATTTCTGAAAGTTAGTTCTAGATTTAGATTAAAAAAAAACCCAGGTCATTACCAAACAAAAATACAAACCCTCTCCCTCCCCTCAAAAGCTCTGAGGAATGTAAATTTAGATTTCAGATTAAGAGTATGAAGCTCAATGAAGAACTCTAGGGACAAGCTCCCTTCTAAGAGCTACCCTGGAGAAAGTGTGACAGCAGTGAAGAGGGACCAGTCTCTGTGTGTATGAAACAAGCAGATTTTAAAGCTCCCTACTTCCTTCTTGATAAAGCTCAAGCATTCTTGCATTAACCACCAAGCAAAATTATCCACTCTTTTCTGCTTATCCTGACCTCATTAGCATCCTGTCGATTGTTTAAGAGAAGAGTCTTTTTCATTGTAAATTCTCTTTCAAACCATACTGCCCCCCAGCCTTGATTCCCTCCAAGGGTCTTTAATTGTGCAGACTACAGGCATTTGACAAGCATGGCAACTGCTTTGATTTAATGCCACAAGATTATTTATGTGCTGCCTTAATTTTAAAGAGCAAACCTGATTAAAACCAAAACGTTGAACTCCCGTATTCTTTAAATAAGCTGCAGAATCATCAGTGCAAAATGGACATTTCCAGCAAAGGGCTGTTTTACTAAGACATTTCAAAGAAAAATAGCAATAAATCATTGCCTGTGTCAATTAAAAATATGCACACTCTCCTGTCATAAAGTAAGATCTTCTAAAAGTCTGGAGCCCTGAAATGCACCTGTTCAATACAGTAAGGAGAAAGGAAATCATTTTAATTAAAAGAAACCTTCTGTCCGCTCTACACTTATGCCTAATTTACACTGCACTGATTATGCAGGTAAAGCAATTAAATTTCAAATGGAAATCATTGTTTTTTGCCATTGTTTGGACTGTAATTATGTGCTTATCAGAACAGTCTAGAAAAAGAAAAATTCTTCAAGTAATTTAAGAGAGGTTGTTATATTACAGCAATGAGCTTGAACAAAATGAATGCAAGCAGTTGGGAAAGAAGGTTTCACTCAGTGTGAATGACTGCAGTCTTATTTCCCTAATGTTGTTTTTAAAGCGCACAAGCCCTTGATCTGAAGCCTGTGACCATGAACTCTCTCATCTTCCTCATGGAGTTTTGACACAAAATAGTAGTTATAAATGTTTTTCTTAAGTAGTCAGCTCTGAATATCTGAAGAAGAGGCAGTGTAGAGGTGAGTTATACAGTATTTTTAGGGTTCCAAAAAGTTTTTATGAGCACATGCAAATTATGACAGGACCATAGATACATAGACACTTCTTAGGGGAAGACAAGTAATTAGTTCATACTAATTATATGCTGTACCTCAGTACATTCGCTTAGGTCATGAAAAATATTTTAATTAAAATAACAAAATAAGAAACAATTAAGAGATGGAAAATAATTTTAATTGAAAACTGCTCAGGAAACATCTTAACTTTCATAGTACTTTAGGCAGTGGATCAGCACCTGAACAGCAGACCTATGAGGATGTGTGATAAGAAGCTGGTTTCTCCAGGCACAAAAGAGCAGAGCAGCCCTGACCTGGGAGGGAGGGAACCCTGCTCACCTAATCAAGGACATGAGTCCCTGCCCTGAGTCCCTCCCTGGACACCCCAAGATATTTTCAACCCCACAGACTGGGGGTGATACCCATCTCAGAGTCAGCAGGAGGCCCTGTCCTGAGATCAGCTACAGACTAAGGGGTAACTGCTGGGGGATACGTATATAGTTCCTAATAATGAACCTTTATCCTCATCAGCCAGGGAGGGGAATAGGATGAGGCCATCAGTGCTGTTTGTGTGATTGCTGAGTGTCTCTGTTTGTATGGGTCTGTGTGGCTGGCTATGTGCATGTGTAAACACGTGTGTGTGTCCACATCTACTGGAAGCACATGCTCAGTCTTGCTGGACCTGGGACATGGAGCTGGGGCAGTATTGGCTCTGTTGGACGGCTGCATAGAGGAAACCCTTCAAGGACAGAACCCAAACCAAGACTGAGGAGTATTCAGCACATGTCCTAAGATTTACTTATAGAAATGTAAAAATTATTTTTGGCAAGGTAGAAAGTAAACTGTAATCTTCACAACAACCTTCCTTTTTCTCATTCTTAACACTGTTTCTAATCCATGGTCCTATTCCCATATACTCCACTTGCCAAAGAGGTGAGAAAATTAAAATGTGGTGAAATCTAGAAATAAATGTTCTAAAAATGGAGATAAACTGTCCCTGTAAGTCAGTCTGTAGCAGGGCACAATTTTACTTCTGTAATCGCACACACGCACAAAATATGTATACACATACACACACTCAAATTTACATGGACAAATACACAGATATATTTCTATATATAAAGAAATCAAATAAGAAAAAGGTGATGCCATTAGTTTGGTAACTGAGTTCATGCCCTCACCACAGACAGGAAGTTTTCAGGTTTTGGATCAAGGACAGATCTGTATGCAGATTGTTATAGGAAAGCAAGCCCACCACAGAGAGCAAAACAAAGAAAATTAGCATAAGCTATATTCTATTTTCAGTTGCTTAGCACAGTTCTATTTTTTCAGCCTGAAAAGGGTTTCAGCATGGCAGGCCAGATCACCTCCTAGCATTATGTGACCTTCCTTCAGGCTGATCACTCAAGTGAAGTCACAAAGTTTCTAGGGCACTTCATTTTAACTGCAGTGGTTTGAGGCTGTTTTATACTGATATTAACAACTTTCCCTGGGTTGCATAAGCATTTCTCATTGTGTTCTCTTGAGTTTACTACAAGTCAAAGTTGCATTAATATATGTAAGGACAACTAGATATGCTCATCTGTGAATCACAGGAAATCAGTAAAACAGAGCAAAGCAAATGTAAAGGACTTGTATGTGAGCTCCCAGTTATTATTTCAATGAAATAAAGTCCTTGTTTTGATTTCCTTACCCAGCTACATATAGTTTGTTCACCTTCACTTATCTGTTCAAATTTCAGCTGCACAGAAATAGTTGAAGCACCACCTAGCACTCAGCAGGGTTTGAATCAGTTATTGAATTTAAGATTGAGTCTTGCTTGGATTTCTATGAACTGGGGATATAAGAGTCAGGACAGATGGCCGTCACTGTAAATCGTGGCCCACTACATCTAATAAAAAGTAGCAGAGACAATGTGTACCTGGCCAGGTACATCTACTTGCATGCCTACTTCATGCTTTGAGTCAGTTCAGTTCTAGCTCTTTAACAAGGGAAAGTTTCTTCTTGGAAACTTCATTGTCAGTGGGACATTAACACAAACAAATCATGTAAATCCTTTCTACATATACATTTGTTCAGCTACATGTGGGATTTATCTTAGTTGCTTAATGTCTGTAATTTGTGAGAGGGACAGGGGTTTCTCAAAAACTGAGCACACCCATGTATTATTGTCCTGTCCCAAAGATGAAAGGTTTTCATCCTGGTAGTCTAACCAGAATGACAACTGCTGAGATTTAAAACAAGCAGCGAGTGTATAGCTAATATTGTTGAAATGAATGACTCCCATAATTTTTTAAGGCAGCCTTGTTTTCCTCAATCAGAAGGAATTCAAAACTGAGCACTATTTAAAAAGCAAACAAATAAGTTATGTCTGAACTAGAACACAGGGAAGAAATGAGGCATGTCACTCCCATTAAGTTATGCTCAGCATACAAAAGAAGAAGACTACTCACTACATTTTTAAAAAAAATGCTCCCAAATGCTTTTACTTGTATATGCTGTACAGGCTTACCTATATTTGCATTTACTTTCTTTCATGTCCTTGCATGAAAGACTCAAATTTACTTTAACCTTGTCTTTTACATAAGAACAGGTTGTATAATAGGAATTTGGAATTTCCTAAAAAGAGTCGTTTGGTAATCATATAAAAGATAATAATCACCAAATAGGTAAAAATCCCACTGCAAGACAGCTACTTTTTCTCAAACACAACTGTTACAGAAAATTGCTTGCAGTTGAGTAGTAAATGTGTCAGGAGAAAGACAAACAAGAGAAGGGCAAGCTCAAGAAATAGTCCTTGATGTACTAGAAAAAAAGAAGCTTCAGCTGTTTGGACACAACTGCCAGATGAACAGTAGCTGCTTCCTAAAGACTGCACTCTTTGGCCTTGTACAGGAAGGGTCAAATAATTTCCAGCAGCAAAATCTTTCTATTTGCAACACATAAGTTAGAACTTGGACAGCTTTCCAGGATCCAGGTCAAACAGATAAGACTGGCAGCTAGAAGTCATATATAAAGATGAAAATGTAAGCCCACTATGTTTCATTACAGTTCTGAATCCAATTGACAATTCCTTAGAAGGAATAAATATGGGAGTTCATAAGACTATTTTTACTGCAGCATTTTCAAAGCTAGGATCACACACAAAAGATTTGGCAGACAAAGAGTAAGTGCTGAATCCATCAGAGTGACTGAACACATCTCAGAAGCAATGTTCCCCTTTATTTCAAACTGACTGCCAGAAACGTTTGAGTACCTTCTTTACAAACCATCACTGTAAAAGAGGCCAAAGGGTTGGGACAGAAGGGAAGACTTTCTGGTATGCGCACTCAGTAGAATCAGATTTTCCTATAATTTTCATGAGGAGAGGGGTCCTGTGACATGACCTTATTGAATAACCCAGGTGAGATGTGATTCTGTTGCTCTCAGTAACATCACGACAGCATTCAACTGCACTGCTTTTGCTCAATATACTGGTCTGTCTCATTACAGGGAATCACAGCTCAGCAATGCAAGGAACTACTTGTTATCTTTAGAAGCCATTATCAAAAACTGGATGATGGAGCTGGTTGTATCATTTATACATTTGTTCAATTACACAATGCCAATCAGACAGAAACAGATGAAAGACAAAGTAGCCCTCAGCTAATCTGACTTTCTTCAGTGTTCTATGAATAGCAAAAATATCTCTGCTGGGGATTATCTGAAGCTGGACCAAACGGAAAGGAAGAAAAAATTGATGGTTCCTGGTAAAGCTCTGATCTAATTCAAACATGATTTTCTGTCTCCCAGCAGAGCTCTTGGATGTTATTTGTTAGATTTTGGAATAATAACAGACACCAAATTCCTATAGGAAAAAAACCCAAAAAACAAATAATGAAGAATAATCCAAGTCCCCAGATGAAAGAAAGGCTTGAAGTCTCCAAATAGATGTAAGGGTATTCTATTTCTCAATCTTTATAGAGATTACCACTTAGAGCATTTCTGTATCATAAAGCTACCAAGTTACCTACCTACTTATTACTTGCTTTTTTATTTTTCCTACTTTTTTTTTTCCTGCTTTGATAGGTATTCCATTTCTCTGTTTTCTATATTCACATTACTCAAATCAAGTTCTTTCCTTTTCCCAAGAAAACCACTGAAAAAGTAGGTAAGTCACCTAAAACTGCACGCTGTCTCTGTCTTTACACACTGTCATTAACTATTCATAACTTGGCTCTCAGTGGCAGGAACTACCTGTTCTTTTTCCACGATTTAGGATTATGCAGTGTGTCCAAGTGAGGAAGAAGGATCATTTCAACTCAAAACCATATGTTTCTTGCTTTTCATATCTCTCTCTCTGCAGACAGGTTACTGCTTGCACTTTCAGTCATAATTTTCGAACATCTTAGGGAATATATCAGAATCATTTTATTATTTACAGATATTCACAAGCAGCTGGCAGGAAATGGTCTTAAAACACATAGCTGTGAGATAAGGACAGTATGTTCCTTTTTGGATTTTGAGCAAAGACATCCAGTATACAGTGGTAGGATAAACATGAAGAGTTACTGAATATAATGATTTGATGCTTGTTTAAAGCATAGTAATGAACAGATAGATCTAGAATACAATACCATAATTCAGTTGGAAGGGACCTATGAAAATCACCTAATCTAACATAAAATCTGTGTAGTCTAAACATCATCTACCCCAAAAGGAACCATAAAAATGTATTTCCTTTCCTACAAAACAGAAATTAAAGCAGGCAAAAGACACTTAAAAAAAATGTCCCATTTCCACCATTAACTGACAGCTGACTTACTACTTTCCTGCTGCTGTTCTTTAGGCTTATTGTTCTGGTTTTGGCTGGGGTAAAGTTAAATTTCTTCATAGAAGCTGATATGGGACTATGTTTTGAATTTGTAATTAAAACACTTGACAATTTAGGGTGTTCTAGTTATTACTGAGCAGTGCTTAGAGTGAAGACCTTTTCTGCCTATCACCCCATCACACACAACACATCCTAATGTGTAGACTATCCATCCAGCACTATCTATTCCATTTGAGATCACAGAATCATAGAATGGTTTGGACTGGAAGGGACCTTAAAGACCATCCGCTTCCAGTCCAATCCTCTCACCACAGGAAGGAACATGTTCTGACTAGACCAGGTTGCTCAAGGCCCCAATCCAATCTAGCCTTGAACACTGCCGGGGTGGGGCATCCACAGCTTCTCTGATACAACTTATATGACCCCACTGGAGGAAAAAAAAACACAATAAAAAAATTTAAAAAATTAATATATATATAAAATCAAACAAATTACCAAAGCATTGATAATGCAGCATTTGCCATTCCTCTCAAGTGTAATTGTACCAGCTGTCATAATGCTGTTGTGTACAGGACTTCATGTTTTCTCTTTGCTCCTAGGGCAAAACTCAGATTTTTCTTAGTGAGATGTCAGGTTTCCAAAAACAGTCTTACCCAAGCTGCCAGCCTCAAGGACAAGAACTTAAACTAAGAGCATAAATGTCAGTCTAGAGGGAGCCTGTATGTTTTCCAAGCTAGAATTTTCTCTGAAAGGCTTTAGGAAGCAGACCCCCATCAAGGTCAAAGATTAAAATATAATCACTTCCATACGTGCTCTATGTATAATACTGCAGTAGTAGTCTGGCATGAATTTATGTCTCCGGTGAGATTTCCCAATTAAAAAAGAGCTTTTCCTGGCAAGTTAAGCACTACTGTGTGCTTTCAGAAGCTTCTCTCTTAGCATGGGCAAAATAATACATTATCAAAGTAAATTCTTTATTCATTAACTCCAAACTGAAAATTCCCTCATGATGAAGCTCTGCAGAGGACTATATGACAGAGATTATGCTATAGAAATACATTGTTTCAGAAGTGTGTCACTGGAGCAGCCTACAAATAAGACTGAGTAATTGCCAGACAAGGGACAACAGGCACAATCTGAAACACAGAACGTTCTGTCTGATATGAAGAAAAACTTCTTCGCCTTGAAGGTGACAGAGCACTGAAGCAGGCTGTCCAGAGAGCTTGTGAGGTCAGCATCTCTGGAGATATTCAAAATCTGCCTGGACATGAACATTTGCAACCTACTTCAAGTGAACATGTTTTAGCAGGGGGTTGGATCAGATGGTCTCCAGAGGTTCCTTCTGAACCCAGTTGTTCTGTGCACACTGAAACCCTTGACAGACCCCAACACTTATCTCCAGCCAAAATCAAAAAATTGCATCTCTGTGGGATGTGTTAGTTTCACCAATAATGAGCTTTTCCCACATTGAAAGTAGGTCTCCCTGACCTCCATCACCTTTATCCCTGGTCTCCAAAAACTGGCATACATGAGTTTCTGCAGCTACTCTACAGGTCTCCCATAAAGATCAACAGCCATTATCTGTTAAGAATTTGCATCACCTTTTAAGGAAAAAGCTCTCTTTGTTCACCTTTTGTTTCCATTTTCTTACTTGCTTCCTTCTAATGAAGTCCTCTCTGTGCTCAGTGCTAGCCCATGCACATCCGCTGAATTCCCCTCACACAGCTCTTTCTGCTCCCTTAATTCCTCACAACATATTCTTTTTGGAGACTGCTCTTCATCATTAATATTTCAGCAGACTTTTTTGTCTGTGTTACTGCATGATGCATTAGTTAAACTCTTCAATTTTCATTAGTTTATTATCTACCATACCATTTCTTTCCTACATTTTTTAGTGAAATCTTTGCCTTCTCCACCCCTCTCTGGACATTACACTCCTAACACAAGAGTGGAGGCCAGAGAGACTGCTACGTTAATTTCTTCTGATACCATTTTCCATTTTATCAAGGAAATCCTCATCACACCAGCGATACAACAAAACAATCTGATCTTACTAGTGTATTCTTTAAAACTGGAAGTGATGTATCACAAAACAATGCAGGATGGAAATGTTTAAATGGAACCTTAGATTCCTAGGGCAAAGCTGACTAAGGGTCAGCAAATGAAACAGAAAACACTAAAGCTGTTTTGCTGCTGGCCGCTGTGGATAACAGTGGTCCCCCTGTGCAAACCCCCTGGCTTGGTACAGAAATTACTCTGTGCAGCACAAGCTTCAATCCCACACCCTACTGCTTTTGCAGGTGTTGTAGTTCATAGATGGGGAACTCTCCTTCCTAATTTCCTCAGCCATTTGCTCATCTGGTTCAATGTCTGCTACTGTGTTTTCTTGCTTGATACAACTGTAATTTCCCCACTTAATTCAGAAAACCTAACAGCTGCAATTCAGAAAATTGTCTCACCTTAAGGAAGCATCTGAATTAAGCAGAACTATGAGCAGGTGTTCATTTCAGTCTTATCATCACCCTCAGTGCACTCATCTTCTCATTTGCTTTCTCTAGCTGAGAGGAGGAGATGTATACCCACTTCCAAAATTTTCTTACTGCAACAACAACAACAAAATCTTCCAAGAGAGTAAGAATTGTACTGACAGATTTGAAAGCAGCCAATTATTATGAACTGCTTTTGCAAAAAAGCAGAAAATGTCTTTCAAACATGAATAAAAATGCATTTGTGGAAGGAAGGTGGGAAAGGAATGGTTCTGTACTTCCAACTTTAACAAGTTACTAAGAAAAGGAATTATATAACCTCCAAGCTATGCTTCACCCAATTCTACTCTAAAATTCCCTCAGTCAAAACAGCTATTGTTTCTTAATTGGCATTCACATATTTTCACCTCACTGATTGCAAGGCAAAAGGTCAGGAATATTTCTATAGAGGCTCAACTGCTGACCTCCACTACTCTGATACCAGGAAGTTCCTGAGGATCAGGAGGTGTCAGTAACCTAAGAGAGCTCAAATACCAGCATCCTGCTGTGTATGTACTGAACAAAAGTATAGTATAAGCGTGGGCAGGGGAAAAGAAGATGCTCTGTGGGTCAATGGATGTTTTCTACTTATTTCAGTACTAGAATGAACTCATCATCTTTCTCAACTTAGCAGAAAGGAGATGTTCAGCATTTGCTGCTGTGCAATCGGCAAATGTGTTCTTTGTTTTAGAACCAGTTTTCATTGGAGAAACAAGAAAAAAATCAAAATATATCTAAAATTAACAACTGCTGTTGATATAAAATGGAGGTAAAAATCTCTTGAAATAAAGCTTACCAGGGCCTTCCTTAGGCTTTTTTTCTTTGTAGTAAGAGAAGGAAGAAATTAATGTAATCCAAAGACCAAGTGAATGACAACTATACATTTCTGTATCTTTGTAAACACTAAATTCCAGCACCCTGATCAGGCTTTCCTTGTATCTATTTTGTAGATGGGGCACTAGAACAGAAAACTGAAGTTGCTTGATGATGGTGAGAAACTACTGATATCAGTAATGGAATATGGATTTCTCACCATTCACTCCCTGTCCTTCCACGCTCTGAGTCACATACAGCCCGAGGAGAAGTAGTCATACTGCCAAGAGCAACCAAGCCGTAGAAATCCCACAATGCCCTGCCACAGGAAAAGGGATAGGATCTTCTTCATCATGCATTTTTAAATTCGTTACATTATGCAGGTTATCCAGATGGCTTGTCAGCAGCACTTTGTCTCATCTCCTTTGCAATTAGAAATCCTGAGAGCTGGGAAGTCTGACAGACCACAGATATTTCACAGGAATCAGTACAATTTATCTTAGGTAGCTTACCGTTTTCTTTTGTGTTCAGAGATCACTCAGGCGAAATCATTGTTTTTCAAGCCTTAGTAAACAGATGCAAGATTGAATACTTAAATTTGCATCACGGACAGAAGCAAATTACTCAGTTACATATTGTGTAAACAGAAAGTGCTTAAATAGCAAGACTTGCATCCTAAACAGAGATGTTCAGTTCCACCAGTTCTCTATGCCAACTCACGTGTTGTTGCTGTGTCTGTTCAAGCATCAGCTGTGCTCCATCATTTTCCAGAGCTCAAATAAAAGCAGTCACCAAGAGCATAGGTGATCCAAGGACAAGAGCGCCTTGTGAGGCATAACCTTTCCTATGGAGAATACTAAAGGAAAGGAAGATTTTTTTGGAGTAGGATGAACTCAATCTTACCTATTAAAACAACTCTACTGGGTTGGAGTTACAATTTTTTTTTTTTCTTTGAACCAAGGAGAATGAAAATTAACTTCCAGTCTAAAGACCTGAACCCACCCTTATCAAGATGTAGCCTGCTCCAATGACTGAAGGACTTAAACATGCAGAGTTGTGACTCTGAATTACTATGCTCTACATCTGGGTATTTAAGAACTAGAAAGGACAAGTCCTAAGACAGACTCATCTAGAGTGCTTCTTGTTGGACAGATTAAGCAATGGCTACCCCTCTTCCAACTATTCCACATGTTTGGATATTTCTGGCATACAATTTTTATCAAATTTACAGGCATCAAACATAAATCCCAGCTACAGATTCTGCTAGATAATAAGATGAATAAGGAAGAAGAATGCCTGAGTTAAACAGTAGACACTTTGTTTATACGATCTTTGATAATTTTTGAAAACTTAAAAGTCAAAGATTAAATATTTAATTAAGAGTAAAAAATTTAAAAAGCCTTTGAACAAAGTTTGGACTTGAACATTAAGATGTCATCGATAACTACCTGTTTTAGTTTCTTCATTGGCCTGATTTTGGTTTAGTGCAGAAAAGAAAAGAAAAAATTAATACTATGATTCAGACCATGAAAAAATTGTTAGCTTGTCTTCAGGCAAGTCACTTAATTTTCTGCCTTAGAAATATGGTTTACACTGTCATTCTGCTTCCATTTTTTCTATTTAGACTTTTACAGGAAAGGAACTGTTTCTCAAGCTTAGTATGGGCCACACTTAGTTCAATTAAGTCTTCTAGATTGGAATTTTATTACTGGTATTTTAAGAGAAAGAATGGTCTAGGTTCTAGGAAAGACCTCAAGACAAAGGAAAGTTATTTCAAAACATAAGCTGTATTCTGTTGCAGTCTTAGGAAGGTGCATGCTTTTAAAGGAAGTGTTTAACCTCAGTGACAAAAAGACTGCACTGCTCAAGAGGGTTGTTTATCAAATGGTGTTACTTATGCCTTCATCCATAAGTGGACTGGGATTTAAATAGCTGATGGGGCTTCAAAGACATTGCATAAAAACTCTGCAACAGCTTCTATTTTTGTGCTCTTTGAAAGTGGATCTCAAAAGGCCTCTGAACTACAAAAATACGTTGTTCATTGTCAAACCTCTCATCTGCAACAAACTACTTCAGGCTCTCTCCAAAGTGTTCTGCAGCAGGATAAGTATTTTCTTCATCTCTCTCTCATTATTTTAATAATTACAAATAAGCTTCAAGACTATGTTTCCACAAATGATTGAAGTTTTGCTATGTTTTGTCAGGATATAGGAGTAGGCAAGAGGCCATAGAAAGGACTGTCATTTTCAGATTGTTGTAGTGTATTTTATATTGGATTTTAATTGCAATGCCATAATATTTTTGTACTTTTCAACAGCATGTTAAGCCAGGCAAATAACATCAGTCAAAAGTGATTCAATCAATCACCCTCCACACACTCCAAGGACAACTGGCTGCAATTGCAGTTTCAGCAGAACACATTCTTCTTCTGTGTAAGGCAGAAGAGACAAAGCACCTGTTGTGGCTGGAGAGGGATGTGGAAAGCTGGCTGCTGTTTATTCTTCTCCCAGCTTTTTATACTGAGCATAATGTCATATGGTATGGAATGTCCCTGTGGTTAGTTGGGGTCAGCTGTCCTGGCTGTGTTCCCTCCCAACACCTTGTGTACCCCCAGCCTCCTCACTGGTGGGGTGGGGCAGAGCAAGAGGCATCAAAGTCTCTTGTAAGCACTGCTCATCAGTATTGAAAGCATCCCTGAGTTATCAATACCATTTCCAGCACAAAACCAGAACATAGCACACTACAAACTACTAGAAAGAATTTAACTTTATCCCATCCAAGCACATAACAACATTGCCTACTCCATAATACAAAACACTAGATTTCCCTTTTGAGCAGATAGAAAAAACTCGTTCTCATGGTTACCATGAATAATATACTTCTGTAACAAGTTGGGAGGCAAAAGTCAAGGAAATTGTTCTCTTCTAAACTTCCGACAACAAGTATGGCTTTTTCTATTTTTACATGTTATCTGTTCCTTTTTGTCTTACGCCCCTCATAAAATCCTGGCTAACAAATGCAAGGTTAATTAACTGCACGTCCTGCCTTATTGAAAGTTAACAATACACAATTATCTACCTGGGATCCTATTGGTATAGAACAGAAGAAACCTAGTTCACCCTCTCAGAAGACAAAGTTTTGATGGGGAAAAAAAAAAATTTTTTTGTTTTACACTGCCTGTAAAGTAAAATTTGTGTAACAGTGAAACTAAACCTCTCAACAGCATACCTTAAAACATTCAAGACTCTTGTTGCAAAAAGGGAGCTTACATTGCTAAATTCAATGCAGAAACACTAATAGGAGTAAGAAACAACCCCTGAATTTTGCCTTCAGAAAGCTTATGTTTACATAGTCAGAGACAATATCTCTGTCACCTGAATAACAGAATTGTTGAGGATGAAAGACACCTCTGGAGACCATCTCGTTCTAACCTCAGCTCAGAAAAATATCACCTCCTTATGGATGGAGGCTCCTTAACCTTTCTTGGCAACTTGTTTCAGTGTCTGATCACCCTGACCACTGCAAAAAAAAAAAAAGAAAAAATCTTTCATTTAAAAATTAGTTTTTTTGGTTTTCAATTTGAACCTCATGCCTCTTGTCCTTTGACTGGATGCTGCTGAGAAGAATCTGGTTGTTTTCTTTACCACCCATCTTTACCCCCATCAGGTATTTATTTGGACAGATTAGATAACTCTGAACCTTCCCTTCTCCAGGCTAAGAATCCTAGCTCTCTCAGCCACTCCTCACGCATCAGGCAATCCAAGCCCTTAACAATTATGGTATTTTTGCTGGGTTCACTCCAGTACAATCTCTCTTGTACTGGGAAGTCCAGTACTGGGCTCAGCACACCAGAGCTGATCAAAGGAGAAAGATCACTTCCCTCAACCTGCTGACGATGCTGTTGCCTTTTGCTGTGAGGGCACATTGCTGGCTCAGGGTCAACACCAGAACCCTATCTGTTCTATTCCATGAAGCTGCTTTCTAGTCTAGCTGAAATACTATGGATCACCATAGAACTACTAATTTTCCCTAAGAGTCCTTTTGTTCTCCTCTCTTTTGTATATACCTAGGATTTTGAAATATCCACTCTGAAATAGGGAGCTGATTACCTTTCTCTCACAGTCATGTGTCATTACCAGTCAACCACTAATCAGTGCTACAATGCATAACAGAATTCATTCTTTAGGTATCCATCATCTCAAAGTATTAATAATGACTCTTGTTTTGATATATTCTTGAGGAGACTGATAACTCATTGGCAAATCCCCATCTTAAGAAGACTGTTCATACACCAGTGTGCACAGTGGGGTTATATTATGTGATATATAGTGTGCTTTTAAAACAACACACACTTCTTGCCTTCTTTTCCTTTCCCAGCCATGGAAACTCCAGTGTATATTTTTGTACAGGTGTTTTCCCACAAGCAATTATATCAAGAACTTTCATCTCTAATAGCATGGTAGAGAAAAGAAAGAAAATCCCTGGAAGCATAAAAAATAATTACATTATTAGCTGAAAACAAGCTTCTCCATCTTGTGTATTCTTTTAGCTGCTCTAGAGACACTCATGACCATGGAGTACAGTTCAACTATTCCCTCTTGGCTGCAAGTACTTTTGGGATAATTCTATTACTATCCATTCTTTATTGACTCACTGCAGTTTTGATTCCATGACATCATGTCTACCTCCCAGGGAAAAAAAAACAAACCACAAGTCTGCAGAAATGTGATGTGTAGGGGGTTGAGTGCTGCACTAGTATCAGCCTGGATCTTGATGAATAACATAAAAAGGTGTCTTCCTTCACAATGTAGCAGTGCACCTCATAAATAAAACAAGGCTACATTATCATATGCAATATAGTCTGAAAAAATTCCACATTGAGATACTCGTAGAAGAGATGAAAAACAAGACATCAGAAATTCCATTTTAGTGCAGGTGGCAGAATTATTTACTGCCACTATGTAATGTTAATCCTATGTTCCTTAAATTCATACTGAGGGATTATGCATTTCTGGCTTTGACACTGCAAAGATAAATTACTCCAAAGGAAATATGTTCTTATAAATGGTCACAGGGTGTGGGGATAGGTAGACTTTTTGCCCACTACTCAAAGGCATTGAACATAGGAGATGGTGAGACAATTTCACAAGACAAACTTATCTTTTACATGTTTATCTAAATGATTTTATCTGTTATTTCTTTTAAAATGCTGACTATTTTGACAAATAAATTCACTGTTAACTACCTCCCCCTTCTCCAAAAAACTTCATTGCCATTTAAGCACTACAAATATTAATTTCTTTTTTCCTCAACACCTTAGTTGTATGCAAAATGGATTTCCTTCCTTTCAGTGTATTACTAAGTTCCCCATATTTTACATGGGATATCTGATATCCAAAATTCTGTGGTGACTTCACACTGCAAGAAAAAAAAAAAAGTAGCGAATTTACGTAACCTTCAATCCTTTTACATCTTTTACATGGATTACTACATTTGTGTGGAAACACAAAACCAAGAAAAAGTGCCTTGCAAAGACTGCCTAACCCAGGGAAGAATGCTCATCACTAAGCACAAAATATATATCACAACTATGAAATCAGCCCTTCAGAATTTAGCTCACAAAGTAACTTTCCTCACAGCAAATTAGCCTACAAGTTTACCTTGCAAAAATACAGAGAAGGGTGGTTTTGTCGGTGAGTCAGGCACTTCTGTATCTGTGATATGGATGTTCTACTAAATTATATTGCCTGTAGAACATACAGAAGTTGAAGGTCAGACAGATAGATGAATTTTTCAGGGGAACCTTGATATGAAAATTACTTTTGTGAGAAGCATCTATGTACAACTACCAGATGCACTAAAGTAAAAGTATTCAATTCCTTTAGATAATCATGAAAGTCTACAGAATGAGTGTTAATTTAATTGCACTGAAAATGGCAAGAAAGATATCAGGGCAGTGATGTCAGTCCTAACTTTCCCTTCCATTCTAGCTCAGAACTTAAATGCATAATACTCCTTCCTCATGCATCACAACATTGGGAAATTCAACTAACTCAAAGCTAGGAACTATATTTTGCCAAATCAGAATTTTCTTTTTCTACTATCAAAGCGATGTGCATGTGGCTCCCTGAGGCATCAGGAGCCGCAAAATATAGTCGAGATCTATAGAGCAGAGCTGAGCAATAAAGGCATAGTGAAAAGGGCAATAAAATTCAATTTGGACAGAAATAAAAATAATAAAAGAAGATTAGTATCATTCTTCCCTGCAGTTGAATGACAGATGAAGAATTAGTTGGGAGCATGTTAGTGGCAAAGGTTGCATAAAGACCTTCTTATTGACATCTGAGGTAAAAATGAAGAGTGAAAGGAATAGTAAATGACACCTACTGAATTAGCTTAAAGTACTGGACTACTTCTGGTACTAATGGGCAGTTTTTAATGTAGGTCAGCATCCCAATGGCAATGCTAGCAGGGAGGAAATAGAATTTGACAAAGCCTCTCCCCATTCACACTCAAAGCAGAATTACAGCAGAGACTAAAATAGACCTGCACTCAGAGTTACACTATTGCAGTGATACAAAACATAATCAACTCAAACCAATACTTTGTTTTAATTTTCTAATTTAAGTATCTTCTTTTACCTATGTTCAACTTGAAAATGAATGATGATGTTTTTATTGTTGGGTGTTGGGTTTTTTTTTGTTTGTTTCTTTAGGTTGTTTTTGTTTGTTTGTTTTTGTTTTTTAATTTGAAAAGTTTGGCACTTAAGGGTCTTTAGCAAAACAAGGTTAATATGTTTTATCTTTCCGTGGAAAATTCTTCTGGTCAACAGCTCTTCCTAAAAGATCTTCAAACTGTAAACCATTTGAGTCGTCACCTACTATTAATAATAAAAAAATAAATTATAGCTATGTATCTAAGATCAGATAAAAAACATTAATATCTCAGATATGGGTCCTCCCTCCTAAAAGCAACTCTCCACAGGAAGTCATCAATTGAAAGGAGGTGTCCACAGGAGATGCTAATAAGTCCATTAACATTTAATATTTTAATGAAGTATCTATAAATAACCATAAAGCTCCTAAAAATTTGTGAAACAAAGAGTGGTGAAACAGTAAATAAGTATGATGAAAGCTTGATCTCAGTACAAAATGTGGTGTCATGGTACTCCACAGGTTAGGTGGGAGCTCAGACATATTTGACACTTTGTCACTCATTAGGCTTCTGTAATTACTGCTTGACACATGCTAATGCAACTAAATTACACAGTGCAACCTCAGCCAGAATCAGCAGTAGCTTGAAAATGTTCTATGTATACACAACCTTTGTTTTAAATAGTTCCAGTCTTAAAATGGTATTTTATTGCTAACAAACAAGAAGCAACCGTTGAAAAATTATACCATAGCTGTACAATCAAAGGACTGCTGTGGAGTGGAGGGTATTGCACAAAAATTTAAATCATGCATCATGACAGAAGCTGCAGCCCACTGCTACAGTCAGGGGGGCCAAGAAATTTTGGGACATGTAAACAGAGGCCAAGACAGCAAATAGGAGTAGGGAAGCAATTGTACTTCCACCTGCAATGTTTGTTGTATTGAGTTTACTTGTCAAGATTTGGATAGCAGGGAGGATGCAAGAGAGGCTTCTATGAGAAAATTCCAGGAAAGTCATGAATTCTGTGTTTTTCTGTATATGCACATAGGCTAAGATTTTTTTCTGATAAATGTGCTTTAGTCATATCTACCATATACTTTAGTCAAACCAAAGCTATCAGGTTCAATATGAAGGAGTTTAAGGGCTCGTAATACAGAGATTTGTTTGAATGACACAATAGCCCCTTCTGAAAATAAATTTAAAAAAATGTCAAAGCATAGTAGATTAGTACAAGGCAGAGCAGAAGAGCTTAGAAACTTTTCACATCCCTTATGAAAGAGCTTCTGCAAAATGCCTCTCATTGGCAAGATGGAAAAGACTTATAGCACTTCTATTGAACCCTTTCTCTGTACAAGCTAGTTTATGTCCTCTGAGGAACAGCCCTGGCTCCTATTGCAGAAAGTATCCAAGGAGCTCACTGAATGATTTGTGCAGTAATTCTCTAAAGATGGTGCAAGCAAACAGGAAGTCAGGCTGTGCTTCCAGACCTCCCAGCCTAGGAGGATGTAGTTGTTGCAGGAGCAGAGTAGTGTCAGTGGGGAAGAGGTTCCTGGCTATAGCTGAGCCTTTCTTAGTTTCTTTTACCTATCAGGTGGATGAAGTATCTTAGCTTGTCCCAAGGTCTGTATGTTAATCTTTTCTTTTTCCATCAGTTTCACTCAGTGACCTAAGCACTAGGTTTGAACTACCAAAACCAGCCACAACAGGAATAGCAACTCCTTAACATGTCCAAGTTGAGTATTTTGCTAAATTAAAGACTTGTTTATGGGCCTGGTAGAGAAGGTAGAGTATAGCTAGAGGTTACAACCAGAGATGAAGCTCTGGTTGTAGATGAATTTGGACACTGTAAATGAACTTGAGTGTGAACACAATAGACAAGGTAAAAAAAAGCATTAGCTCTGTAGAACAGGAAGCAATAGTAGCCCAGTGGCAAACCCCTTCTGCCTCCTTACTTGCACTGGAAATCTGGGGTTAACAAGGCTTGCACAGTACAACAATGGTGCCTACAGCAACACCTTTGCAAATGATTCCTTCTTGCCTGGGTTCACAGAGTTGGCACAGGTTGTCCTGGTCACCAGAGAAGCCCTGTGAGATGCCACATATATGGTGCACTGCCTTCTCAATATATTATATGCCATATAGCTATGTAGAGATATATATCCTTTTGCATACCATAACACCACTAAATACATTAAACTATCAATAACGTAATTTAAATTACCCACTTCTATAACCTTGCATTACAGAGTTCATCTGTAACATAATATATTCTAGTTGTGGCCTCTGCAAATAATTCTGCCTATAAATTGCATATAAACCCACATATTTGTGGCATATGTAAATTAAATACTCACAACAATCATGCAAAAATAAAATCTAATTTTCCAAGATTTCATACTTTTTTCTTCTTTCTCAAGATTCAAATTTACAGCAGAAAATTAACATGCATTGTTTTATTTAAAAGTGCATGATACTAAGCATATGCAGTAATCCTTTCTCCTGTTTTACTGCTGTCACATAACTTATAAATAAATACACAATTCTTGCCATTGAAGGGATCTTTTGAGAAATAATTTGCTGATGTATTGATTTACAATTGATGCAGACTTCTTGCTTGCTGTTTCATCCAGTGAATACCTTTTCCAGGTTAAATGCAGATTTGACATGCAGAAATATATGAAAAAGATTACTGCTAAATTTGGTGTGAATCTCTGCAGAGTATATACTAAAATGTAAAAATTCTGGGATTGACAATTGTTTTTTGAAAAGTACATTAAAAATTACATTAATATTTCTGTCTCAGAGTTTATAAATGGGTGAGAATATAGGAAGAAAATGACTAAGTGGGAGAAAATTATTTGAATTTTACAGGGTTGAAAGGAACCAGGAGTGTTGCATGAATTAAGCATAATATAATTCTACAGTCTGAAAGAAACACCCTAATAATAAATTTACAAGTTAGAAATTTAAGAGTTAACAAGATCAAGACCTAAGCTAACAAAAATAGTGGATCTGTTTGTTTCAACATGATCAGTGAGAAAAACTAAATGATTAGCGAGGTTTCAAGGCTGCTTCTGAAAAAATCAAAGAGAATTCTGCCATGCTACTCAGCAATACCTCATTTTTTATTCTGAACACTCTCCCCACTATTTTTTCCTATGTAATTCAATGATTCAGCTCACCATATTCCTGAACAATGTTAATCTTACTGTAACACAGGTTCTCCATTACTTCATAGAAGAGCCTTCATTACAAGCCTTTTGCATACTGCTCACCAACTTTCTAACCAGTAATCATGCAATTGATTTAGTGGTGAACTATGATTTTAAACTCCAAGGTCCAACAGCTGCCCCAGTTGCATGAAAGGAAGAGCTGATGTAGTCCTGGGCTGAAGTTTTGCAATGATGTACTTCAAACAGGGATGCCCTGACCAAGAGTATAATAAGAGTATTTATAGCTACATAAAACTTAGCACCATCCCAGAATTTGAATAGTCTCCTACTATTAGATGCACTTAGAGAAGGAATTCCTTACAGGTTAAAAAAAAAAAGGCAGAAAGAGATTGTGTCTTTTGGTGTCCCATACCAGCTATAACTACAGACATCACAGGAGAAGAAGTGTAATGTGACATTAATTCTTAAACAGCAGTAAGAACACATGAAAAAGTGAAGCATCTTGAAAATTTAAAGGAAAGTGCAACCAGGTCTCTGTTGAAACCAGCTGCTCATTTCTCAGTGTGTCTTTCAAATTTATTTTTTAAAACTGATCACAAGAGGAAAACCAAACCTTGTTAGCTGAAGCTCACACTTACCATCAAGTATTAGAAGGTGTGCAGTAAATTGGTACAAGTAATAAGTTTGCAGAGGCTACACATATTTATGTTTATATTTTTGTATTGGGAAGCCAAGACTGTTTAGGAACTTGAACTGTAAATCCACACATGTACTCCTTTCTCTCACTGGTCACACCTTGTCCTTTCCATTTGCTTCTGGTAAAAATCTGCATCACCTCAAGACATTTGATCTTTAAGAGATGTCTGGAAAGAATACTACTTTCATGTACTCAAAATTCCCAAAAGCCTTTACATCAACAACATACAAGACAATGTTATGGGTGTATGAAAAACGAACCTTGGGAGATAGCATGATTATCTGACCTATAAACATTAGTTTGAAAACTTCTGCTGAAGAGCAATACAGAAAAAAATTTTTAGGAAGCTCTGCAAAGAAAAAAAAATATTGCTGAACTTCCAAGAGCAGTCAGAAATTGGGGGTAAGAGAAGGCAAGAGAACTGCCAGTCAGTAGACATTTATCTATTCACCATTTGCTCCCACAGCTATAAAAGAGTGAAAGTCTGAAACCACATGGTATAGTAGAAAAGCTAGAAATGCACTGGTGAATCACTGTCTTAAAAAAAAAAAAGAAAATAACTGACAGTAATTGTGGTTTAAACACACTGTTAGGCAAAATAGTGTGACTTTCCTACTGATTGACAGTAACTCATGGGAAGAATACAATAGATGAGGATGGAGGTATTATGTGGCACTACTTATCTTTGCCCATTCATATACACTTGAGGGAACAGAAGTAGAAAAATTCCAAATTCCAACCTTTTAAAAAATTGTACTTCTATGAAGAAATATCTCCCATGTAGCTTTTATTGCCCTCTTCTCCCAAGCTAATGTTCTATTCCCTTTTTTGCAACTAGGTTTTCAGTTCAGGCTCACCATATGCAAGTATTGCTGCTAAAGGCATCTACAGGCAGCAGGGTTGTCCCAGACTTTAGGATTTGGATCAATAACATTTGCTACAGGAGGATCCACATTAAAGCCTATCTGAGTCAGATCTGTTTGGTTGCTGACATTTCCCTGAGAAAAGGCATGATAATCCAGAAAATACCAACAGCTAAAAAAATATGACAGGAGAAAGAGTCATTTCTTACCATGAAAAGAAGCTACCAAAATAAGTAATGGCTATTACTAAAATAAAAATTATCTTGCATGAATCACATTAGGGAAGATTATTGCTAAACCAACAAACATACCTATACTCACAAAGATTACAGTCCACCTGCAGGCAAATTTCAGGGCTTTTTCCCCCTCAAAAATCCAATTTCAGATTTATTGCAAGCTTTATTTTGTAAAAGAAATTTCACAGATGTACTTTGCTGATAACTTCATTAAAGCACACCCAAACAGAATAATTAACAGCCTCTTCAGTCTCCCTCAACTATATTAGCAATCATCGTTGATAAAAGATCTGTTCACATCAAAGAGATAACAGATTTTCCCTGGAGAGAATTCCATTAATGCCCAGCAACTGTTAATGGGGTAAGTATTGTGAGGAACGATGTCCTTGAAATGTGTAAATGCACATCTGCTGTGGAAAATTTTCAATATTGTTAGAAAATACTTTTATAACAGTAAATATTCAGTAAAACAAAAAAAGATATTGTGCTTTCCCCATTTTCTTTAAATAAGCAAGAGAAAAATTTTCAAGCAAGCACTAAACCATGACAACTACAAACTAGTCTTATCCTTGTTGCCTCTTCTATCTACATAGCAGAACAGATAAAATTAATTATAGTTTACATGTCGGCAGTAAGGCGACTAGAAATCACTTTTGCATATCAAAGCAAGTTATGCAGTTGTTTGAATCTTACAGACTGGTTCCCACCAATTTTTAATAAAAAATAACATTAAATACTACTGCAAATTAGTAAGAATTAAATATCTGGCATTAAATAAATCATGCTATATTGGTAGTTGGAATATTTTGCTCAGTAGATTTTCAACTCTACCAGATTTTAAGAAACACAATGATATTTTAGCCATGTAACATTCCTAATACTAGTCATCCCTTGAAAGGAGAAGCCAAGGATTGCTTATTAGAGAACTCTGTCCACTGAAGACCTTTAAACAATGAAAAGGAGTTGGTGTTCTCAAAACAAACGCACAATGTAAACTTTGTGAAGGTAACCTTGAGAACATAAAGCAATTCCAGCCTCTTCTCCAAAAGAGAGCCGTTTTAGTTTTCAAAGGCATATCTGTATTTATGTCAAATCAGGTGAACAACATACTTGTACACATCAATTTATTTTTCAAGCCTAACCATATAATTTTGACTTTTTGTCACCAGCACTTTCTCAGGAGGGCAGAAGTGCTTCACAACATATAATCCTGTAGTTATTGGAGCCATGGCACAGGCTGTGTAGGGAATTCATTCTATATTCTCTCACAGGGCTAGAGTGGAGTAACCTCATCAGCTTCCATGTTGTTCCCTGTACCCATCTCGTCAGCTTCTAGGGAAAGGAGGCAGACAAGGTGCTGTTATGGCAGGCAGGGAGGAGACTGGCAAATCTTTCTTGCCAAAAGAATTTGGTAAACTGAGGTGGTGTCAAGATTAGGTTCAAGAAGGTTTTAGTCTGTTAAACCAACCCTTTCATCACAAGCACCTGGAGAAGCCCTGTCAGGCTACTCAACTTCACTCTTGCAGAAATCCTCTCCTCCACTTACCCTTTGCCTGTGCTTGATGGATTAGTCACACACTGAGCACTTGTCCTGTCCTGCCAACTCTGCCAGGACTGTGTGGTACAGGCATTCTTGGTGAAGAACTTTCAGAAATTACTGTGGAATCACAAAGCCAACAGATTTAGGTTGAGGACTGAAAATAACGTTTCAAATTGGTATATAAAAATAAGAGAAGGGAGTAATTTGGGAAGAAAGACAATTTTCTTTGTCTACTGTATTCAGGGAACAGCAGTGTGAGTCACTGATGGTACTAAACAACTGCAAAATCCAGTGTTTTATCCTGTTCTTGCTATAGCAATACAAAGGACATGCCACTGTCATAAGAGATAATGGTACCACTAAAATAGCATGGTAAGTGCTGTTATAAAAAACTTTGAGTAAGTGCAAGGCCACGTCAGTCCCTCAGAGTACCTTCTTCATGTAGGTTTCCATAGTTCAGGAGGGTTTTAAATGTTACAAGCAAATCTACTACCAACTCAGTCTCTGTAATTATTCCTGCCATACTCTGATATTAGCTGTGATGGGTTTGCATCTGAAGATTTTCAGCCCACCTTCTTTACTTACTGAATCTTGTGCTAAATGTGTAACAATCCTAAATATTTTATACCACAACTTCTGTTGCAACAGACAAATGTCACAAACATGTGATGCCCTAACAGCAGGACTGGCCAGAAGAAGAAGGTGGGTAAATAATGGAAGTTGCCCTTGCGCAGTAGTTGAATAAAAGCAGAGGAATGCAATATGATGGACAGTACTGTGTACTTTGCTTTCCCCCTTCCTACACCTGACTGCCATCCACTGATGATACAGTCATTCTGTCAACAGTAAGCATGAGCTAAGAAATCATAACTGCATGAATAATGTCAAGACTCTGTATTCCAAGCCAGAAGGAACAGACTTCTTCCGCTGAGAGTACAGCCTCAACATTATGCTCTAGAAGCAATTCATTTCCCTAAACATTAAGAAAGTCTGTCTGCAGAAGCAGGAAATGTAAGTGCATGTCAGTGATCTGGTTTAAGTACGTCTAGCCTTCAAGCAAAGAATTCTGTCTTCTTTTTAAGTGCAGAAGTCTAACAATTAGATACTGTATGCACTCTTTTTTTCAAAAGCAAGAGACAAGTGCTCCATTAATTTTTTTATATCGCTCCTTCTGAAGCATCCAAGAATGTCAAAAAAGCCATTATTAATTACCACATCTTTCAAGTCATCTTTTGAATTTAACATTTTATTATCCTGCTGAAGGATTTAGTACTGCTATTGAAAACACCTCTCAGCTGGCTTTGCTAAAATAGCTCTTCGGTGTCTTCATTGGTGCCTTCTAGAGGAGATTAATATGATTGCTGGAGCTACGATGAGGTGTATCTCAGAATACAAGGTTCAAAACATGTATATCCAGTTGAAAACAAACATACATGAAAAAGGCCATTTTTATGATAGTCTGCTTTAAAATTAAGATGATAAAGAGCCTTAAATACTGTCTGAGGCCTTTTTTGGGGCAAAACAGTATTGAAAACCAAGTTATTATATATACACAGCAACTTTTTCCTGTGTTTTCATTTCACCCACTCTCTGTTGATCACCACTGTAACATGCTTAGCAATAAAATTTACTATTTTTAAATAGCAAGTAATGAGGAAAAATCATTTTTGGAGGACATGTTTATGGGGTGGAGAGCGAGAAGCAAGTTGTCACTGGACACCATCATGAGATATCCCAATTTGTTCAGAATTGAACAGATTTTTAGATAAGCAAAAAAAATTGCAGCACCTATTTAATGGTCTCATTTTAAAATATTTTACAACAAAAAAATTTACAACTTGACAATGTCATTCAAAAATGCAGAATGAAATGCATAGTTATGGGGACATAATCTGAATTACTAATAAGGTACATAGTCGAAAAACTTTTAGCTTTAACACAAAATATTTGTGCAGAGCAGAAGTTCTTTAACACCATACATCAAATCAGACAACAATGTGACTGGATATAAAAATTAGCAATATACTAAAAATGGAGCAATTCAGAGGGGAATCTAGCAGCATACATCTTAGCTTCAAAATTAAATTATTCACACTCTTACAATTATTGCTATTCCCCATTTCCTTGTTTCATACTCAAAGAACAAATTTTTATGTTCTAGTTTTTATGGATTTTCAACTCTCTTGTGTTTCCTATTTTAATTCTTTTCTAAGGTGTGAACACATGACTGCAAAATTATTTTTTTTCTTGCTGAAAGGTCATAAAGCATCCAGAGGTTCTATTTTACTTTGAATTAAGCAACCTCAGAAACTATTTGTGCCTATAATTAAGATCTTGTATGTGTAGAGATTATGTGATAGTTTAAAAATAATAAAAAGCATTCTGGCAAGAGTAACCTTATTTTACCTGAAGGGTCACAGGGAGGGGGACAAAAATGAGGTTTTTACCACCATCACTGGGCACAACATAGACAAGAGAAAATAAAATAATAAAAAACAAGACATTTGCCCTGTAATTTTGATTTGTAAGACTGTACTTGAAAAACAGATGCAGTTTCCACTGCATACCTAGTTATGTACTTCAGACAAATAGTAAGTGCCATCAAGTACAAAAAGGGTAAAACAACATTATAGTCTGATGAAAGGAACAGCATGGCTTGGATACACTATAGGATTTGGACAGTAAAAGCCACTTTTCAGAGTGCCACACAGTTGGAAGTTCAAAGAGACAAAAGGGATAAATGCTCCCAGTCTCCATTGTAATATTTTGTAGCAGCTCTGTTTAATTTAAATATAAATTACCTCATTACTAACAACCAAGAATACCTAAAGTAGTTAGCAAGACTCTCAACAGAATAGTGAATATAAAACAGAAACCAATTACAAGAACTTTGGAATCTGACACTGCTGTAAATAGAGGATTACAATCGTTTGATTTAGATGTGCACACATTAAGTGTAGTGAGTAAAGAAAGCAAACAAGAAAGCTGACTTTCAAAAAACAAGCGCTCTCTCATTTCCCACCAGTTACCTGAGAAACAAAGACAACTGATCATTTGAGTTGGGTGTGTGTTTGTTTGTGGGTTTTTTGTTTGTTTGGTTTTTTTTAAAGTCTGCATAGAAATAGCATTGTTCCATTCAGAAAAGCAGGAATTAAAGCAAAATTATTGACCATGTAAAAATGGCTGAACTCAGAGGAACTATGAAAGGCTTTTGAAGTCTTAACACATTCACACAGACAGTTCCCTTCCATGTGCACATAGGTTGTTGGAAAAAAAAAATCTCATATGCCATGCCTGGCAACGTTTTAACATGTCTTTCTCTTTTGTCATTTCTATATTTAATAGCTATGGGCCTGGTTGAACCAAGGCTAGAAACTTTAATAACACCCACAACAAGAGTGTTGCTCAATAATATCATACATAAAAGGAAACATTCTTAATTTACCAGCTTAATACACCAGACACCTTAGAATAAATAGATTTAATTGTTTTCTGTGACAGTTCTGATCTGTTAAGCCCAAGAGAGAGAGAATACAATTATTTGCTAAAAAAAAAACCCACAGAATTTTTCCTGAAATTTAACTGCAGAACATCTCGGAGTTCACTGAAGGTATCAGTATTACTACCACCCTGTGCTTTGCCCCAACACAACAACATATTTCTACCTTCTTCAAAGCTCCTAAATCATCAAAACACAGAAAGAATAACTAGTTTCATAGCCCCTGGAGATCACTAGAAGTCTCAAGAGAAAATGTTTCATTCAGAAATTTTTAAGTCAGATTTCCTGATCAAAGAGATGAAGATACAAATGCTCAAGTGAACTTCCAAACCACCTGAGTTGCACATATCAGTGTTCCTGAAAACACACAAACACCATCAACAGCACAACAAAACTCAAACTAGCCCAATGGTTCAAGCCTGGATTGTCCCTTCTATAATCATTCCTTCTCAGGAGTTCTGAAGAAAACATAACCTAAAACCAGCTGTAGAACTCTTAAAAGTAGAAAGTTCACAAAAACATCTTTTTATAGAAATGTCCAGTTGAACAACATGGTAAGTCACTAAAAATTATTTTAGGTGATGTAAGAAGTATCCCACTTCATGTATATACTAGCTATTATATAGCTAGCTGTGACCTTCTTATAACTGAACACCTTATTCCAGCTCATAGTAATAGGACAACATGTATGCCCAACAAAAACAGAACTGTTCCACTGTTCAAGATGAGGCTGCCCCATGTGGTACATGACTGGAAAACTGTGCACACCAAAATAACATGTACATAAATGCAAAAAAAAAAAAAAGGGAAGAGAGAAGATGAAAAATACCTTAGGGAGGACTATTTCCTGCCAGACGGATGGAAAATAAGTCTTCTTATGATGAGTTAACTTGAATGCTATTCTATGAACTGCATCCTTTGAATTACACAATTCTGCATTACACAAAAGGTGACCTTTTCAGTATGCTTTATGAGAGCTTCAGTATTCTTTATGCAAGTTCCCTGGATGTTCAGACCCTTTCCCCCAAAGGTTAGCCTGGTCATAATCAGAAAAAAAGACAGCAAACTATTCAACAAAAGTTAAAGTAGCCAGACCTATTCAGTGTCTTTTTATTTTTTTATTTATTTCTTCAATTTTATTTCAGAACTAGGCATGTTTCCAAGAAGTGGCAACTGCACTGGTTTCTGGAAAAATCTCTGCCTACAAGAATTCACACCTTGGACCAAGACATACATTTAATTATGTGCTTTTGAGAGCAAGGTTTTACAGTTGCAGCAGATTGAGTAACTTACTTCTGGGACCAGTCTGCCACAAGCTTTTGGAGAAAACTTAAGAAGTTCTGTAAACATAAGAATTAAAAATCCACACTGTGCATGACTTTGTCTCATGGTGTGATGCCTAGACATCTAATAAGGTACAAATTTCAATTCCTGTGGAGGCAGCTGAGGAATTCTGTGGTGTGTAAGGGCTAAGCACACATTTCTTTGCAATAATAGATTAAATACTGAGGGGAGAATGGAGTAGGAATGATCACATTAAGTTTTCTTTCCTAAGAACTAAACAACATATTTAACTAGATATGTTTGCAGATAGCTATAACTAAAATACAGCTTTTAAATTAAAACACACCTTAATGTGAAAACTGAGATTTTAGTTTCTTAAACAAAAATAACATCCACATTAAAAACAAAAAAGTTTACATAAAGTAGGCCTGACTTTTTTTTTTGTTTATTCTTTTGTTTGTTTGGGTTTTGGTTTTTTTGTTTGTTTGGGTTTTTTTTTAATTGAAGCTGACTCATGATTCATTTAGATTTTTAGCCTGCTCCAGTTTCTTTCATTGAGATTTATAATTTTGTGCTCAACAGTTCATCTTTCAGCTGTATATAATTTTAAAATTGCACAAACTTACTAGAACCTTCAGACCCCTCCCATTTTACAAAACATGAGCAAGCCATATTGCAGTCTGGAGAAGAAACACCAAAGTGCTAGAAACCTTTTAGTTCTGGGAATTTTATATACTTCTTTCCTTCTAGCCTTCCTCCTTTCCCAAATAAAATATGTATTATTCTCACAGGTGTTTTTCAGCAACAAGAACACATCTATCAATTTAACACTTGAGAAAAATTCATATCTACCTTTCTCAGCAATCCCAAGCCTGCAGATCTATGTCTTTTCAGAAGGATTGAACTGAATTTCTAGGGAAAGACAAAAAGAACCCAAGGGGGACTCTTCTAACTGAATTTTTTCAAGAAGTGATTTTTGCTTTCCTTCTTTTCTCTGTTTTCATACTTCTGCTTCCAAGTGAGCAGTACTTTAAATTTATCAAAGATATTATTTCATTTACCATATGCTAAACATTCCCCCAATCAATTTTTTCTTGGACATATCCAGCATCCCATTCCTTATTTACCTGAGCATCAGAGATAACCACCATTAACTCAGTCTCCTTTTTACCTAAAACATTTGTTTCTTCCATCATAACAGGCAAGATATTCAAAATTACATTTGTTAGCTCTGAAGCTGCAGAACTTGTAATCTGTCTAAACTGTTTACCTTTACTGGTACCTTTTTCAGTGTCTTTTCCCTAATGGTTTCTGGGTATAACACATGACACAAAACTAAATTTACAATTTTGGCTCAAAATACATACCAGTGAAAATTATTGTTCCTCAGAAAATTATTGTTCCACAGAAATACAAGAATTACCACTCACTCACAGTTAGTTACAAGAAATTACTAAAATATTTTTAATTTCAAAGTCCAAAAATAGTGAAGGAATCAAACCGTGCTTCAAAAATAAATACGTCTAGACCTAGGAAAGAAGCTGGAATGCCTGTTGTGAATTTTAAAATTCACTTGTTGAGCTTGTGTTGCTCACTCATTTAAAATACATGCATCATATCAATTTATAAATGCTGGATTATCTATACCAATCAGCATTTTCTATAAAGATCATATAATATGGTGAGTTAGAAGGCACTCATCAGGTTTATGAGTCCAACTCCTGGCCCAATACAAGAATCACACCATGTGCCTGAGAGCACTGTCCAAACGCTTCTTGAACTCTAACAGTCTTCACAGCATGACTACTTCCTTGGGGAGCCTGTTCCAGTGACTAAACTCCCTCTGGGTGAAAAAGCTTTTCCTGATATATAACCTAAACCTCTTCTCACTCAGCTTCATGCCATTTCCTTGAGTTGAAGATGTTGAAGATAAATGGACCAAGGAGAGAGCCCTGTAAAAATCCACTAGTGACTGGATGCCAGCCTGATGTTACTCCATTCACTATAACTCTTTTTGCCCTAGCTGTGAGACGTTTGGTCATCCATCATCATATACTCAATTCAAACACAAAGAAAGAAGAGATGCCAGACCTCCATTTCCATATGCATATTAAACATAAACTAAGTGAAGCTTAGGACTACTTATAACCAGGTGGTATTAACACAAGAGAACATTCAGGCCCCACACTCCCAATACTTTTTCTCCCTTCCTGCCCCACCTCATCCAAGAACTCAAAATGCACAAAACCACATCTTCACTAGCCACCCAAAAAAACTAAATTATGAATTTCACAAGAGAAATTCACACTTAAAAAGCCTGGAGTAAAGCTCTACCATGAATTAACTTCTTAAAATAAGACAAGCAACAGCTTTTAATGCATACCTTCACACGTTCTCTGCCACAATATTTTTCTGTACCCCCCTCACAGACACTAACTCTTTAGGGAGAGCTCTCAAATATGTCCTCCAATTTCAACTCCCTCTTCCAGAGCCACTTCCACAGAGCGTATTTTGAATGGCTTACATTGCATCATTGCCCTGGGACCAACATTAACTAGCCACACCTGACAACACCATCATCACAGGTGAGTATTATTAGTATCAGCATTTCAAACATCCTGTATAAGACAGTTGAACTGAGATCTGCATTTAAACACTTACTCTGCTTTCCTATCCAATACTAAATTTCTTTTCAGTTTGACAATTTAACTAGTAGAAAGACAGCTTATAAAGATAAATGCACAAGGCAGCATTCCACCTGCCTTACCTCTAAGACATTAAGAGAGTAGATTCACAGGTGTTTATAATTAATTGGTATGAAGTTCAAATCTTTCTCCTTAGGCAAATAGCAAATGTTTTCACTTTTTTAGGACAGTCTTACACAAAGTCACTTTGAGTTACCATTAGGTGGTCACTATCTTGTCAATGTAGACAAAACTTGGCCTGTTTATCTGCAAATGAAAAGGCATTCATAAATATAACCTGAAATAGCACACTAGTCAAAATGGGTGAGATTGCTATAACTTCATAAAGACCAATGCTCTCCACTGACATCATCAAATCTTGGAATACTAAACAGCCTCTGTTTGCATAACAGACATGATTTTGAGACTAATAACTAAATATTTTTCTCTAGCCACAGTTCTTAGCTCTCAAGTGAAAAAAAATAACTGTAGGCAGATTAAACAGAAGATATAAGATATTGAGAAGGTAGGAAATATTAAAAGGATTAAGAAGCAATTGATGAAGTATTGAATTAGAAAAAAATAAATAAATCCACCCAAGACTAATAAATGTAATGATGCAAATAAAACTCCCATTTCGAAAGTCTTCTCCTAGGAGGAAATATTAAAGAAATATCTCACCATATACACAGCTAATAGCTACTGTTTAGTAGTATGTCAAGAATCATGCACTTCTACTGCTTCTCAGTATTCCTCCTGGCCTGTTTCTTAGAGGCAAGTCAATGAATTGCTTTCAAGAGAAAAATGAAGCTGCTTTTCTCCCCACAGATACTTCACACACTTTACATCAGTGCAGCAGAAGACCCACTCACTCAAGAGGAGTACAAGGTTGAGAGATCTGTTTATCATCTCAAGAATGTTCAATATCTCAAAGACCAGAAGCAGCAACACAAAGTTAGATAGGAGCTAAATGAGGAGAGAAAAACACACACACAATAGCAGAGTTTCTTCTACCTGTTTGCAAACCTGAGGACACATGTAGACAGCAAGAAGTAATAATGAGAGACAATTAATTCCTCTCCAGCTTCAGGAAAGAGCTGTCCATTACATTTAGCAATTCAACCTGGTTCTATATCATCTATTCTAGTGCAAATGTGGAGGAAAATTAGTAGCTATATTTGCATAATAATGTATTGTGCTATCAGACTGGCAGAATTTCAAACAAACATTTACTAAAATATTTTATTAGATGTGAGTCTGAAATACATTCAGTAAAAGTGTAAAGCCTGCATGGTGATAAACTACCATTTCAAAATAGTCCACTGAGCTCTTCAATTTAGCCTGTAGGAGAATTAGGACTGAATGCCAGCAGATCTTTTGAAGGTACCTAGATATTTATTAAAATTTAACAAAAGGGGCTTCAAGTGGAATGCAAGTTTATGTCTCTTTTTCTTTTAGTAATGAAATGAGGAAGACTACAGTGTTTAAATCATGGAACATGAGTGGTACAAAGCTCTCTTTCTTTGAGATAAGGAGCGCAGTCCACATATTTGGGGTCACAAGCTTCACAATACAAATTCCTGGTGGGATTTCAGTTTATGAAGTTCTAAAAGTAGAAAAAGGTCAGAAAATAAGATTAACTGAAGCATGATAACATCAATACCACCTTCAATCACTCATCACTTATCATTTGCTTACTACCTTGTAAGAAAGAAGAGATAACCAAGAGAAAAGGGATGTTATACTACAGGCAATATTTAAGTACTTGTACAGTAGTTGCCATTTATTTACACATTTTCCTGCATCACCCATATTGCTCATGACTACAGCATTTCTACATCAGTTCTACATGTGCCTTCAAAGCCTAACGCCATTCTGGAGATTGGCAAAAATCCCTAAGTATACTGAGCAATATCTCTTTCATTGTAAGGTGACATACTATATAGCTGGCACCTACAAACTACTGCAGAATTATACAAACTTTTTTTTCATGGTACAGTTTAAGAACAAAGAAAACCCTAATATTGTTTTAGATTTGCTTTACCTCCTGTAATCTGGATTTAGCTGAGGCAGTTTACATCTAGATTCCCACCTTCTCTCCTCACAGGAGAATTCATAAGGCCAGCTTCCAGCTGAGGACCAAAAAGCCTTTAGAAGTGAAAATGCTGAAAGACCACAGGCTACTGGCATGGAACAGAGAGGAGAAAGATTCTGTGGGAGAGTGCTGGAAGCAGGATAACAGGAGATTCACGTTACTTCTGCAGATGTGCATTGTCAGTTGTCAGGCTTATTTCTCCATTTCACATCACCAAAGAGCAAAGTTTTGTACCCAGCTGAGTGGCAAATAAGATGGGTATCTAGCATACAAAGTATCTTGGACTTTTAAGATGCAGTTCTTCTTTGAACAAAGAAGAATAAGAAAGGATTTTTCTTTCTCCCTCAAGATCAAAACAGAGAATTTAATTGCTGAAGTTAATTATCAACTCTTTCTGACCTTTCCCACTGTAATCTAATCTGAGATAAATAGCTCAAAGGACAGCTGGTAAAAGCATGTTGAAATTCATGAACTTTAATACATACCCCCTGATTTTTTTCCCCTCTAGCAGTTGCTGGTTCTGTAATCTAAGACATAATACTAAGAATCAGAAGTGTGCTTATACCAATAAGCACACCACATGACTGTTTGGGGGGTTTTGTTTGCTTGATTTCTTTTTTTAATACACGTATAACTCAGTTTCTGTTGGTGTGGTTTTTCATTGAATACACATGGACCCTCCAAGTTCCAATTTTCATTCAAATTCAGTCTCATAAACTGCTGCATTATGATGAGGATACTACATATCACTGTAGTCAGCCTCTGGAGCAGTGAGTCCTGTAGAGCAAGAGCACAGTAGACCCATTCAGAGAACAGAGTTTTTAGAAATGAAAATGATTGAAAATATTTGAAAGGATATCTGAAAGCAGAGGAAACAGGTGTTTGACAGCTGAAGGCAAGAAGAATCCTTCTCTGCTATGGGATGGAACATGATCAGGAAGGAAGAGTTGAGGAGAGGGTGCAATTATTAATAAGAAAAAAAAACAAACAAAAAAGTTAAAATCTAAGTAGCCTAGTTTTCACATCTACAGACACGAACACAAAGCCAGACATCCCCACTTGCATCCATTCCAGTGAGAGAAATACCAAATCTGTCTAGCAGATAGTGCAATACTTGCATGCTGGATCACATGAAAGGGGCCAAGAGGGGGTGCAAGCACTACTGCATGTTACAACCCTCATAGCACACTCCTTGAGACATGGGACTCCTTTAAGACATACAGGCTGCAAGAAGCAGCACAGCTCAACTCACCTCCATGCGGCTGACAGATTCAGTCACTCCAAATGGCTTGCGTCGGTCTCCTGGTGACCTGAAGCTCCTCAGAACAGGAACCTTAAAAGCTTGAATGAAGCTAAGATCTATGGGTTGAATCATAGATGTTCTTATACTAATTTTATTTTTTTTTTTCATTCCCTTTCTCAAATCTTTGGGCAAGAAATTAGAGAAAATGTCTTTCGGTTAAACTATACTGATATTTATGAATCAGAAGAAATCATACTGTGCTTGAAGGCACCAAAAGCAAATTCTTTTCTGGCAAGAAAGTAAATAAAATGTGGAGAAAAGTCCTCTCTTGTCTGCTCAGCTCCATTAGAGGTACAAGCCCATGATGAGTTGTTACAATTTTGTTCTTCACCGTATGCAGAGATACAGTAGAGAAAAAATAGAAAGAGATGTAAGAATATGCAGTAAGTGCAGATGAACAGAGTAGGAAACAACAAACGGAGCAATACCAGCTCAAACACAGCTAGAGGCCTATTAATACTTATGCTCTACACAGTCTTTTGTTCATAGTTTGAAAGAGTCCCCGGGTAAGTGGAATCTTATACATGCTAAACTTCATAACTGTGGTTAATACAGTTTTATCATCTTTAAAATGTGTGAGTCCACAGATAAATAAAAACATCTGTTTGATCTTTGGAAGCTTTTCTCAAACACCTACACAAGTCATATTAATACATTCCTCCAGTAAATCTCCAGGGGAAACATAAACACCTACTGAAATTCTAGAAGTATTATGCTTTACTGATAAAATTGAGAAATAGCTTAGTCACTACTTTCCTGCTCTCTAAGTTTTCACTGTGCCATATTGTTATAGCAAGGAGATAAGAAGGTGTTACATACCAGATCAGTGCTTATGGGGTCAGAACCACCTTGTGGGGTAATGTGTGCATGTGTGAAGGAGGAAGGGGTGGGTCAAACCTCATGATGGTAGCATGGCATCGTATCCCTCATGGCAGGCCCTGGAGCCCACAAGGGGAAAGCCCTGGAGTAGCTGTCAGTCACAAACAGCCCAGGAAAACTATAACACCCAACACCTCCTGGAGCCCCTGACACAGCTCAGACTGGCAGGGACAGTGAGAACACGGCCCTCACTCTGGCCTGGTACCCCAGAATGGCCAGGGGGTCAGAGGCCTTGCCTCATAGCCGATAAAACCAAAGGCACAGGGGTACCAGGTGTCACAGCCCCTAAATTAATCAAGAAACCCCTTGGGAACAAGTCCATGGAATGATTCTATCTTAAGAACTCCTGGCCGAGCTGTGAGCCTGCAGCTCCTGTGGCTGGAGTGTTACAGAAGAGGAAACAAGTTTCAAGAAAGAACTGAAAGTAAACACCTCAATACCTCACACAACACTTTTCATGAGAGATAGGAACTCATCCAGGTATCAGAAATCTCACTATACTTCAATGAAAGAAGACCATTAACTCAGTTAATATGTTGGCTAAATTCCCATTCTGATACGGCAATTCAATCTCCATTGCCATTTTTACCGGCTGTAATAAATTTATGTTCATACATTTCAGTATCACCATACTACCTAAACAGCTTCCAAATGCCCTTAAGCTTGTCCTGTGAAGACACAGATCTTCCTTGGAGGCACTGGTTGTTGTCTTCCTCACTATAGTGGGGCTTGCAGGAGGTACTGCAAGATATGGTACAATTGCCTGAATTAAAACATGCATATGGAAGTTCTTATGTACGTTCTCTAAGAGACATTATAATTACTAGATTAGGTTGATTTGGGACATACATTCTTCTAAGTCTCTAAATCAGTTTGTGATTAAAGCTTCTACCTTCTTCATGAAGTGATGAAGACAAAAACAACATGAGAAGCTTTTTGCCTGGTGTCAGCCTCAGTTGCACATCTGCTAACGAATAGACAGTAGAAAGCTCAGTGCCCTCTCCTGTAATTCTTCTTTTGGCATATACTATGATTAAAAGATGTCTCAAATTTGTTCACTATTTATTCCAGAAGAATGATGTAGATTCAGAAAGAGCATCCATGTGGTCACAGTGTTGCACTGACGCTAATACAGCAACAATTTTTGCTTCCGTATCACAGCAGCTATTTTTCTGTGTCATTTCACTGCGCACTCTGAACCAAATGGTGTGGGTCATCATTAGTTCAGAAATCATGATTTGTTTTCTTTAGCTAGTCTGTTTGATGCAATGGAAAAGTGATTGCTTCTAAGTCTCTCCATCAGGTTTTGATTAGGGTTTGATTCTTTTTGTTTCTGCCCAGAGAAATAGACCAGAAAATTGCAAATAATAAATGACGTTCAATTGTTATTGCACTATTTTCCCATTCAAAACAGTTTTGAGGTCTTTAGTGTAAGATACTAAGTTCATATTGATCCTTTGTCTCATCAAATATTCAGAAGTGTTTAAGACTTTATAGGAAAACTTAGCCCACCCTGCCTAGATATTTCTTGCATTGTTAAAATAAGTGTGGCCATCAGAAGAGCTAATGGACTTCTGATCAAAAATGCACTGGAACCACCATATTAGAAACAGCTGAAAATGAGAAGTCCAAGAGTGAAGTTATTTGACACAACTAATAATGAAGAAAAGCTTCTAAGTCCTGTCCATTAGAGTTTGATTTGTGCCTCAAAGCATGATTGTTTATCATCCTTTTGAAAAGACAGACCTTTAAAAAAATATTTTATGTAAATAACAATATTCACAGCTCCATAAAACTGCATCTGTAATGATGTTATTACACTGAGTTTTATAGTTTAATTATGCACTGACTTAAAGTAGCTCCTTTTAAATGTAATGCCTTTCAGTTTCAGTGAATGTGTCCATGTTATTTTTTTATATAAGGATGCAAAGCGAAATCTTTTTCACCCTTTTCCCTCAAAAATCTTTACTTCTGGAAGAAAAGGAGATTGTCTCTGGTTTTTGTTTTTGTTTTTGTTTGGTTGCTTTTTGGGAGGGTTTTGGGGGGGGGGACGGTTTATTGTTTTATTTTTTATTTTTATTGTGTTGCACACTTCAATTACTGCTTTAAATCAAGGAAGTTTAAATCTCTTCTTTACCATTCTCTTCTTACATGGGTGTTGCTCCCCATCTCCCATTTTCCTTACCTCTGTACAGTTTCTGTGTACTATTTCCCCCTCCCCAGTCTATGGAAGCAGCAGAGAATCCTAACACCCAAGGAGTAGGTATTACTTAGTCATATACTATTTGATAGCACTTAATTTTAATATTTCTTTTTTCTGGAAGAATTCAGTTTAAAAATCACAGATCTGTGTAGCTAGAAACAGGCATTACATTGTCACACAGTGGCGAAGAACAGTTTAATTTCTATCATCATCTGCACTTCAAATGACAATTGAAGATTTCAGTAGGCAGGAGGAGGGAAAAAAAAGAAACCAAAAGGAAGAAAGTGATTTTTTCCCCCATGATTTCTTCCCAGCTCACTGCAGACTAATGCAGTCTGAGAACTCTAAAAGTGGTATCCTGGCAAAAACATCCTGTGATAAGCAAAAACTCTTGTGCTCAAGCCAAGCACAAAGACTAATTGCCCAACTTTGAAGTAAAATACCCCTTCACTTCTCAAGCTCTTTCTTTCCCTTCAGACAGGGTTTAGAAGTTCTGAGGAAAGTAATGTCCATTTGCAACTCAGTTTCTTTCTATCACATACCAGTAATTCAACTCTTTCCTTGTCTCCTAATCTACTCTTAACTGTGTAAGAAATAAGTTGTGTCAAATAGTCCATAATTCTTATTTATCTAAAATATATGCAGTTGCCAGTTACTTTTCTAAAACCAGAAAATGTTACATAAATTGACTCTAATGAAGGAGTCATAGAGTTTCCAAGGATTAAAATGCAGTGAATAAGTACTGTGAATGTTTCAGTAAGAAAAATAGACCAGGACGTAAGGGACCTCAGCTCCTCTTCAGCCTCAAAATATTCCATTACATAACAAGTTGTTGTGGGATCTAAAATCAATCTCAAAACCCTCACTGATCAGTCCTGACCGATCTAGAAGTGTAATATTCTTAAACAACATTTTATTGTGTTAGTATTAAGGCTTTCTTTTCTAACTATTGCAGCCATATACAATGGGAATAATAAGGAAGTATTGAATGGGACTTGTTTCTAGTAGCCTTAATTTTCCTTTAGTTATCACCCACAGACACACTTATGTTGAGTGTTTCAAAATACCAACTATACAATAAGTAGGGATCCACAATAGCTATCTACTTGCTATATAATACATGTTCAGAATTTGTAACATAGTATGTATTCTAAATCTGATAGTGAAAACAATTATTTATATTTCTGCTGAAATAACATCAAGAAAATAGAAGTAATTAGTCTGCAACTGAAAGTCTACTGAGGAAAAAAAAAAGTGAACAATGTAAAAAGTGTTTTTACTTAAAGTGACCATAGGAGAGGGACAAGTGTTTGTATTCTCATGTTTTATGTGTCATTTGAGCCATCTGGCTGGCAGTCAGAGCAACTAATCTGTCATTCTCTTCATCTCCACAAGAGAGGAATACAACCTGATTTTCCTATCATAATGTCTACTGATGGAACAAGACATAAAAGCTTTTGCCTGGAACAGAGCCTGGGAAGACCCCAGTGACAGCTTTCATGGCATTTCAACTCAGTTTTTGAACAAGAGCAATTGACCAGCCCAGAGCTGGTGACAGCTCTTTGCTGCTTGTCAGAGAAGAATCTGACAAGCAAGAGCACATGAGAAGGTTCAACTATGTTTTTACTGAACCTAAGCCAAGATTTCTGAACTGAGACATGATGATTTATCTGGTCAGAACAGTCAGTTCAAGATTTCAATCTATACAATGTGGCAGAACAAAAATCATGTTCATCCTCTCTACGTCTTCAACAGGATTATGCTCCCACACATGTCTGGGAAAGGTTATCCTCTCCCTTAGACCCCCTTAAAAAGTAGATAACAGTTCCTGGCATGCTCATTCCTTAAGACTACGCTTTTATTTGTCCTATACAGAAAACATTTGCCTGGAGGATACAGAGCAACATGTATTCTAGACAGGGGGGCCTTTGCCTCATTTTTTTCTGTGTTGCACAGGCTATCCACGAAATATAATTAACTTCTGAGATAACTTGCTTCCTTTCCTCTTTTTCTCTGCTGGTGAATTGCAGTTGTAGGTTGAAGATATTGTGTAGTGAAGTTCCAGAGTGGTGCTGGGTACTGGTGGGTTTATTTCAACCTGTGCATTGTAATCCAGATAGATCTCTAAAATAGATGATCTCTTGCAATCTTCAGCCTTTGCCATGACATTTATAGAAATAATGAAACTCTGTTCAAACCATTTAATTCAGTTCTGTAAGTGTTAGGGTAAAAATGACCACAGAAACATACACAACAAGGTAACTTCTTACATTTTGGATGAAAATCCTTTACTGTGACAGAGATAAGATCTAACCCCATTATCATCACCCTTGAACTTTGTTTCTTATGAACACAGACTCCAAGTCAGAGACAAGACTCAGAAAGAAGGAGATCGTATTTCACAAAAGTTTGTCTCTGTTGACATAGATACAAAAGTGTATGGAACTGCCTGTGATGAGCCTCCCAAATATTTTAAATACAGTAATGGTCTTTCATCTTATGGCGATATGGTATTACCTCTAGACTGAACAGCTTGTACACATATGCCCCTTGCACTCTTGTACTAAATATCAGCTGCTCAGCCCTGTCCTAGGCAGCAGACAAAGGTCTCTTTTCCCTGTAAGAGCGGTGGATCACTGGTATCTGCATATAGCAGCTTCCACCACTGGCCTCATTTTGCGACTGACTTACAGAAGGACAGTGCTGTAATATTTATTCTTTCCCATATCTTTTCACTCTTGCAGAAAGCTTTTCCAGTTTTAGATAGGGGAAGACACAGCTGTCCCCAAAGCACCTCTCTACCCACAGTTGTGTCTAATTTTGAATATGTAGAAATTTGAAGAAAACAACAGCAAATACCTTATACCACCAAATAGTTTATATTTTCAAGTCCTTCCTCAAAACCAGTCTCTGTCTCTGCCCATTACATTGCAGTTCTCATAGCAAAAGGGAATCTCTATTCATTAATCCCATATGCCCTATTCCTGGAAGGTTCTTCTTAACAAAGCATTATCTCTACATTTCTTGTCAAGGAGGAACAAGAAAATGAAAAATACTTTCTCCTTTATTTGAAATTCTGCCATCTTACATTCTGGCTACATAAAATCTGGTTTGAAAGGCAGCACTGGGAACAATTACTGGTGCTTGAGGATGTGAAATCAAATATTTCAGACTGATGATTCAAGCACAGAGAATATCAACATCACATGGGTAGTGTATGCTGACTTGCAATATGGAGAAATCAGTTTTCTTAATATATACAGTATCACGCATTTGCACCTTCAGCACGAAGGTTTTGTGAAAATCTTAGGATACCTTTAAATCAAAATACCATACAGAGAATATTCACAGTCTAAAGATGCAGCCCATAAAAGAAAGCAGTCTTCTTTTGTGAATTCTTTCCTTTTTGTCTATTGCCTTTACCCTGCTATCCCATATCTAAGTCCTTATGCCTACTTCAGGCTCACCTATGCCTTTTCTTCCCTGGTGCAATTAATTTTGGTACTTAATCCCCACATGTGTGGCTAAGCAACACTTATTTTAGTTGTTTGTGAGACACAGTTCATTTACATCTTAGTCATCAAATCAGTCAACATATGACAATAGAAAAATTGTCAAAACCAAAACCAAATTACTTTAATCCAGATGCAATCTAATTATTAAGTAAAATAGATTAATAAGTGAACTACTTAAAAGCTACTAGTGATAAAATAATATCAAATTCTCATAAGGAATATTCAAAATTTAAAGCACAAAGTATCAAGAGAACACAAAGTATATGTGAATATATGAACAGGTCAATAGGTCAACAGGTCAATATATGAACAGGTCTGTGCTCAAGGTAATAGTGTTTTGAACAAGATTATCTGTCCATTTGGAGAGTCTAAAGAGTTGTTATTTTTGTCAGAAAAAAAAACCACAAAAACAAACACCAAAGTTTGCTTAAAGCAAGACATCACTATGTTGCATGTTCTTATAGGTTAACTTGAATTAGATAATATAATAGTAACCTCTTAGCACTTAGTTCACTGTTGAACACTCATAGTTTAGTTATACAGTGGGATAATTACTGACACTATATGCCTTTCTTGAATATTTGAAATTAAATTCATAACACCAAGTGAAAGATTTACCATACATTTATAATGTCTTAGGCAGGTCTATCATAAAGCTCCAGTCTCGTCAAAGGTATAGTGCTGTTGGAAGTTGAGTGACTGGAAGACAACAAAAGTTAGCACTTCCATCTCAAGTCAGTTGCAGCTTTCATGTTGTTCACTGAATCTCGTTTGTCAAAGTCATTCTCCTCCAACAAAGAAACTGTCCACTCTAACATTAGAAATAGTCAGGACCATCTTCTAGCAAAACTCAGCAGTAATCACTACCTAACCCAGGTCTTCCTCTTTGAGTACCTGGCTGTTTGGGGCCCTTAATACCCAGGTAATTTTTAGACTTCCACTCTGTTATGGGCTGTCTTTATGAAAAACTTGAGAATATAATTTCTGTCTTCTGAATACCAAGAGATGCAACTGTATCCATGGTTTCTGTTTCCCATGTATTTAATTAAATCTGGTAGATTAGAGAATGTTTTCTAAAGGATGTTTCTGAGTCAAGATGATTCATTTATATTAATGGTGTTGAATATAATGACCAAATGTTCTAAAATATGTATTAACTATTTCCTCACAGAATATATATGATGTTTCCCAGCTAATTTCCATAGAAGTTCTATGTTTTACTAAAATATGTATATGTAATGCTGCTGCAAGGAGAAAGGAAAGGTACATACAAAATAGCTGGAAATTAGAAATAAGAAATCATGTGTAGGCCCCACATTGCTTTATATACTTCAATACCGATTAACCTTCTTTTCTTGGTAGGATGAACTCCTTCACTTTCAAAGAGAAAAGAGGCTTGGTCAACAGGCAGTTCTGAGACACTGAAATATTCCTTACAATCATATTAGTAACTATAAAAGGAAAGACTAAAAAATCTTTTAAAACCTTGGGAACAAAGTTCATATCATCAAAACTTGGACTGTATTAAATGGGCAAATTTACAGAGGCAATTTTAATCACTGCAGGCAAGGAGTGTTCCTCAGAGGACTTAAAAAGACCTTAATTGAATCCTTCCTAGTACAGACTACTGAGAGAAAAAAATCAAAGCCTGTGAGAGATACTCACTGAGGAGAAGTTCTGAATCACTGCAGCTATGAAAAGAAGAAAACATATATTAAAAATAATTTTAAAAAAGGGACAAAAGACTATGAGACACAGAAAAAGTATGAGACACTGAAATTATATGAATATAATTTCAGCTGAATGTGGAATAAAAAAGATAACTTTGCTCACTGCTCAACATGTACAGAAATTTGATTCCATTTAAATTGAGGGGAAAAAAATCCCCAAATTTCAAACTCTGCATGAAAGCAAGCAGAGCTACCAACAGTAGCATCACAGTCCTGAGGCCCACAGCTTGGAGGCAGCATGCCTGCTGGCTGCTGAGAACAGGACTCTGGAATTAAGGCCCTAAGCAGGGACCTGCAAGAACAGAAACTACATTCCTGCTAGGAAAGCTGACTTGTTGCAGGAAACCTGTCTAGTACTCATTGAACAGCTTAACCTGGAATCAATTGTTTCATGGAAATGATTCAAATGACTACCACCCACTTTTCCCCCCACTGTCTCTCAACATGTTTCTGGCACTTCACTATGAAGATAGAAATAGTATTAATTAGGTTTACAAGTTTCCAACAGGAAAATTAATAAATCTGAAGACTATAATATTCCAGTAACATACATTTCATAAGAGGAAACATATCCATGACTCTTGGGCTTCCTTTGGTTTCTGTGTTGCATCATGGTCCATCTAGGAACGACTATGATCTAATAGATCATGTAAGAGAAGTTACTCACAAGTTTACAGAAATTTTCTCCATGGGACCAATAGAGGACACTTCTGGATTTCAGTCTGTGCCCCTTGATCTCTTTGTTTTCCCTATTCCTCTCACTTGCTGTGTGCTGAAACCTGAGAGTGGGAGTCATTGTGGTGGTGAACAGCAAAGGACAATTGGTAATGGAGCATAATCAGATGTTTCACCGTACTCAGTGAGGATGTCTTTCTCGTCAGCATAACTCTCATTTCATTTAGCCATTTTCTGAGCTCTTATTCAATCAGCAATGTAAAAATCACATCGTGGAGGAGTCACCACGTTTACTTTACTGTTAATAGTTTTTTAAGAAAACAGAGGAGAACTTGTACAGTGCCTTCTGGCTGTGTGTTTAATCTCTTTTGAGATTTTCCCACTTCCACTCCAGGAACTCTTGAAGAGTGTTTTATGAAGAACTTTTTTGTGCCTCTCAATTCCTTTAATAGACTATTCCTGAAGACTTAAACCTCCAGTTTAAGTCTTGCCCTTTGAGGGAAAGACACAGTTGAATTTGGCACAGATCTCGTAGTCAGATATCCGAATCAGAAAGGTACTTTATTCATAGCCACCACAAGACTGTAAGACTATTTTTAGAAAAAGAGTTTTTACCCAGATATAATATTCCAAGTTCAGCACACAACATTGTTTGCTTTTACTGAACTCCATGTTTCTGCCTCTGGTTGGCAATTAACTCCCACGTTCCCCTTGTCATACATCAAAAACACAGTGGTAGTTAGGATCAGAGGAAGAAGGACAGCAGAGAGCTCAGTAGGGACAGATGGACTCCAAAATGCAAACAATTTCCATGCCAGAGTGTGACAATTTAGAGCTTTGCTGCAGTTTCCATGGTAGCTGCAGCAACCACTGGACCAGGGCAGCCAAAGAGGCCCAGGCAAGCAAAGAGACAGCTCAACAGCAACTCGTGTGCCATGAGACTGCTTCTCAAGGTGAGCCTGGAGAGGGCATGAGCTATTGGCAGTGCTTAGCTGCAGCTTGAACAAAAACACCCTTAGAGTGCAGCCTGTTTTCCCTTAGAGGAAATGAAAAAGGAGCATCAGCTGCGATCCATCCTGATGCAGTTATCTTCCTTTCTTAATGTCAGGGGGAACTTGTTCAAGCACCTTTCTGTTTCATCTTTCCACTGTCTTGTTCCCATATGCCAGCCCCGTAATTGTAACCCACTTGTCTGAATGCAGTATAGGCATTGTTGCCTGGACACCAGCCAAGAGCAGCCCATGGCCTGGGACTTGCTCAGCATAGCCAGCAAATCTCTCAGAAAGATCAGGCAGCAAGATTAGCAACCTTCCAGTTGTCCTTCTGTAGGAGTCATTTTGTTTACCTTCAGTTTGCATGTGGGAACCAGAGAGACAAAGGGTAGGAATGAAGTAGTCTTCTTTTCTCTTTTGGCAAATGAAATGGCGTTTCAAAACAAAAACGAGTTTTTGTCTGGTTATCAGTATCATGCACTCTTTTCTTTTCCTGTGGTAGATCACACAGCCTACCAGTATTTCTCTCAGAATAAGAATATAGTTTGTGAACTAGGAAAATACAAATAATTCATTCAATAAACTATTCTAAGTTGAATTATGACAAACATAGCATAAGGAATAAAATGTCACCTTAACTTTATTTAAGAGTAAGTTGCCCTGAACCAAAAATGTCTGTGCCATTGCTAAGGTAAGAATTTTGTGCCTTGATTATTTGCAACCAGACTACACAGAAGCAAGAGCTGAGATGACAAACCCAGTTGTATGGAAAAGCACAAGGACATACCTTAAGACAAATGAGAAGTGAGATTCAGGGCACCTTCTTTCATGCTTAAAATAAAATTTTGATGAAATTATGGTGCATAAGTACAAAAAAACCCACCTACCTGGAACAGTCATTTGCAGTGACCTTATCCCTGACCCACTTAAAGCTCATGAGGCTTTTGCCTGTCAGCCTGAGATTTGTCTGGGCAGCCAGCTTCAGTGTCTGAGCACAAGCAAACACATCAAGTTGTAAGACATTAGTTATTGCATGCATGACACACAAGAACAGTCCTGTACAAAGTGAAGGCAGCTGGAGTCATTCCTGAAATAGTGCTGCTGCTTTCATTAAAATAGTCAGACACAGGATGGAAGTGCTCTGTTCAGCTCCTGCCTTACCTTCAGGACATTCAAAATGCTATTGCACTTCCAACCATCGCCTACTGTCTCTTGACCTTGTGTGCTGAGCATCAGCTGCTCTGCAGGCAAGAAACAAAATGTCACTGCACAAGAAGCTCTACAAAGCAATAGTTCTGTGAGAAATTCAGTTCTCTGGCCATCTAATATAAAATTTAAAAAAAAAAATAAATCTTAGGCGGTAGCTTTTGAACCTTTTCAGTGACAAATACCTACTTTTCAGGAATGCAGCACCTGTGTCTGGGGTGACCCAGTATCTACTCCTGAATGTTTCTCTAGACCACCCGAAGTATCAAACCAGATAAAATACAGAAAGAAGAATATTTGTTCTTCTGGACACTATCTTTCCATCAGGTATGAAAAGTCACCAGCTTAGAAGAGTCTTCCAGTCAAACTTTAAGTACAATCAAAATCTAGGTGGATACATAACACCTATGCAGATTAAAACAAAACTATGACTCGTCAATCCTGATTACTTAGGTTTCAACAATAAAGGAAGAGAAAGTACATTTCTCAGTAAAGTTTTCAAATTACAATAACTGGCTGAATAATTACAATAACTGGCTGAATGAATATGAATAACTTCTTGGGAGCTAGTTATAGAATTTTTCCTGAGCGGTATCAGAGGGTGATGGACTAAACCTTTGAGTGTACATATTTACTTATCTGCATTCAAACATTCCTGTTACTGTACACGAATATTTATGTTTAAGTTATCTTTGTAATGATCCCTTGCCTGAAATTTCTTGCCACAGCTGTAATGGAGTATTAGTTTGCCTGCTTCAGATTCTTGCATGTATACACTCAGTGATACTTAAATGATACTGGGTTTCATACCATACTACATATGCAATTTACATGCCTTTTTTTTTTTTAGCTGTTTTTTAGTTTTTTATCTAAAGGGAATTGGTGAATTGAGTTATCACATACTGTAAACCAGTTTTGTGATCTTTTATTCACTCTTAAAGTGGCCTTGCATTTGCCCTTGTTGAATTTCACGATGTTCACATTGTCCAACTCGTCAAGCCTATTAAGGTCCCCCTGGGTGGAATCACTTCCCTCAACTGCACCACTCAGCTCATTGTTATCTACAGACTTTCTTCTCAATCCAACTGTCTATATCATTAATAAAGATAGTGACCAGCACTGGTCCCACTACAGAACCCTGAGGGACATCACTGATTACTGATCTTTATTTGGACATTGATTCACTGATTGCAATGCTGTAGTTTTTGCCCTTCAGCCTTATTCATCTCAGTCTATCCATCAAACCCATATCTCTCCAATTTAGAGACAAGGATGTTGCATGGGATTATGTCAAAGACTTAACAGAGTTCAAAGTGGATGAATGATTTTGCTTCTATGAAAACAGAAAGACAAAGTATTCTTATGATTTGTTGTGGGGTTTTTTTTCCTCCTTTGGTCCATTATTATGTATCTGTTTAAGCTTTTCTCTCAGTTTATTAAACTGCCTATGTAAAGTTGTAAATAATGGAAAAACAAACCAACAAGGAATGTATGTTAGTATATAATCAGCAAATGCTCCTGCTTACTAAGTGTATGCAAAGCAGACACTTGACTGAGATTTAACAGTTCCACTACAAGTATCAACACTTACAGAAAGGGATGCAGTTATCACTGAATTTGGCAGTACGGATTAGAGGTTGTCCAGCTCTTGCTACCAGATGACCAGTTTACGCATGTCTTTTCAGCTAATGAGCAAAACAAACGGTTTAAAAAGTTTGCGCTAACAACAGAAACTATTCTCACATTCATTTGCAGATTTCTTCAACACTAACATTTAATGAATATACCGGTGAAGTGTGTTTCTTGAAGCACAGTAATTCTAATCTTCATACAGGCAGTCCCATTACCATTATTGGAAGTGCTCAAATACTGTGTTAAAGTTAAGAATGTTCTTACATGGTCTTATATGTAGCCTCTGTGTTAAACCTGAGAATTAGGTGCCTCAGTTCTCCTCAACACTATGTGAATTTTATATCAAAGCAAATATAATTCTGTAGACAGTGTTTCAATGACGAATCCAGTAAGACTCTGTGAAGGAATAAGCATTAGAGTCAAAACTTCAGGTTGGAAATCACATTGCTGTGATGCCAGGGGAGTTTATTTCTACATGCCTCATGGTTCTTGTTTTGGAAAAAAGAAGAAAAAATAAATCTTGCAGATTGTATTATGCAATTTTTAATAATCTTTAAAACCATGAAGTGAATTAAAACCCAAGTAAAAGAAAGCTTCTTGTTGTGTAGAAAACGGGCTACTAAAGTGGTAAAAAATTTAATAAAACTGTGTTAAAACATAAAAAGAGACACACACCTGGTCTGGATTTCACTATGTAAGGATCTGTCTTCTAGAACATGTATCAAATTGAAGTCATACAAAGCAGGTACTGTCTCAGTTATGAGTAACTAGGGAATATTATTTAAATTATGTAGTTCATAAACTTAGTAAGATTGAAATGTTTAATAAAAATAATGTTTGTAGCTCTTTCTATGATTCCTTGAATTTCCCTGTGTATTGTATCTTTTCATAAAATAAAGATTGTTTCACATTCATCAAAACACTATAACTAATGAAAACTTGCCTCTGCCCTTTTATAATGAGAGTCCATGTTTTATTTATAGGATGAATAAGAAGGCACAAGCAACATGACTAAATTTTTGCCTTTGGGAAAATATGCAGAACTTTAAGAAAAAGGTTTGTTTCTATATGGTGTTAAACAAACTGGTCTTGAATAAGTTAATGGTTGTTTAAAAAGTTATGAGTTTCAGTTTATTAAAACGATAATAAATGTACATTTTAAATTATCAGAATCTGTAATATAGAGTTTGTTTTAGATATCAAAACTCTCTTCTCTGTGTTGCAAGTCAGCAATTAAGTTTTATAAGGAAATCCTCTAAGTAAGCCAGATCAGTGACTCAAGATCTTTCTTGAGGTTGTTCATATATTAAAATGTGCAATACTGGGAATGCAAAAAAGAACTATATGTTGGAGTGAGAAGTGCTCAAAACAAAACCCCTCAGATCAAGAATTAAAAACAAAGAGTCATCTCTCAGCTACCTCAGAACATTTTGAACAAAAAATTCTCACCTGTAGAAAATAAAAAAAGTATTATGTTGTCCTTATACTTGCTAATAACTCTGTGGCCTCATCAAAATTCCCATGTGTTTGGGCATCTCCTTGACACTACACTTTTCATAAGGGGCAAGTTTGCATCTTTTGCTGCTAAGAGAAACATATTCTCCTGTTACCCACCTTGCTTTAAAACTGATGTGTCTTCCTGGATGATTCACATCAATAATGAAAGGAGTCTGGAGCCATTGGTCTTAGCAGTGTATCACAAACACTTAAGTCCTTCAAATTTTTCATTCTGAAAATGACAGTGTAGGAAGCAAAATCAGGAAAGGATAATTTTTGCTCTTGGCTTTTCAGAAGGCCTTAAGAGAAGGCAAACTTTGTTCCATTTATCTGTTGGAATAATGAAGCAGAAAAAATATCTTGGGGACCACCTGGTGCTGACTTTGGATTTTCATGAAATATTTTTACAGCCATAAAATCTGTAAGTATTACAGTGATCTAATGCATAGTAGCAATTTGCAGGTTGCTAATAACTGTGCAGCTACAAAAATAGTTCTTATTTGTCACTGAAAACAACCATGTAACATGGGACAATTACTACAACAGGGTCTATTGAAATACATTAAAAAGTAAAGTGTGAAGTCCCTAAGCATCTAATTTCTTTCCTCATTAGGGAAAGTTAGTACAAATGTCAAAGATGTTTCTGAGCAAGTAGTTGAATTCAGTCTTTCTAACATGTAAACCCATACTCTTGTCATATGATAAACTTTTAGTGTCACATCATACAAAACAAGCCTAAAAAGTCTCCTTTTGTGAAGTGGCTAAAAAGACACTTCTCATGAAGTACACTCCAGGCCTGTCCTCAGTTCTCATCTACCCAAAATGGTCTTGGCAAATATCTTCAGGAGCCGAAATCAGCCCTGTAGACTTCTGCCTGCTCTGGTTAGTCACTGCAGGGGAGAATGTTCATCTGGAAGAAAAGTAAAAGGAGAAGTCTAACATAGAAGATCTCTAAGGTGTCCCTCTAGAAGAGGTAAAAACTTTCCATTGACCTTGAAGGGAGTCAGGGAAAACTCAGCTGCTAACCTACATGGCTAAGTTCTGTTTCATCAGTGACATGAGTATCTTCAAAATTTTATTCATTCATACTTAGAGATACAACAGTTCTGCAAGCAGGGATATACTGTGGATGACTTATCACCTGCAGTCTGATGTACACTTCTGTTAATCTGCTTGGTGCTGAAGGATTGAGTGTACCTTCTAGAGTCTTGGCCATATGACCACCCTTGTTGTTACCAGAAGCAGCATGAAATTGGTGGTAGCAGAAAATTTTAGCAAAAGAAAATAACCTCATTGTGTCTGTTTCTTGTAATGGTTGGCAGTCTTCACAGCTCTTCATACATACTAGAGCACCGTTTAGATGTATTTCTTTTAAAGAACCATAAAGCAGTATCTAACTGGCTTGTTACCTCATCTAATATAATTAACACAATCCTCTAATTTCAGATTATTTTATTAAAAATATTATGGCTATTCTAGTCTGCTGAGTAAAGCAGACAAACTGGCTAGTATAGTTAGCTTCAGAGATCTGCCAGGAGAGAGGTCATCATATTTTACAATGTCAAGCTGGATTCAGCTATGGTCAGTGATATCACATTTTCCTGTTCATTGCTGAGTACTTTTCCTCTTTTTATAGGATATAGTCTCTTTATAGGACTACCAAGAGCTAATGTTTAAGTATTTCATGACTGGACTATGTAGTTCTAGGTCACCAGGAGATTATTATGCTATGGTGGGTGAGTAGAGAGTCTTTGGCACTCTCTGTGCCTCTCATTACCATTTCTAAGTGCTCAACGCAGCCTGGAACTGTTGAGCAGTATGATAGTGAGCCATGCTGCCTTTTGATCACTGTTTGGACTCTCACTGCGTTCATTGTCTGAGCATGACTCTCTTTGCAAGAAGTGATTTATCATTACTGCCCTCTCACACAGAAAGATGTGCAGCTGCCACTGTAGTCAGGCTAAAGCTGTTCAGAGAGATCCTTTGAATCTGAAGAAATTTAGGAAAGGGATACAAAATCTCTGATGTAGTATAAGTGCAGTTTTTGTTCTTTTTTCAATTACACAGGCTTGGGAAAAGTTGGAAAAAAATGTCTAATATGGTTATGTCCCATTTCTATAGGAATTTTCAGTGTTCTGTAGTACACACTGATTGGTGTTATCAGGGTTTGCTCTTGTACTGAGTTTATGTATGAAAAACTTAAGTTGGCATACAACCAGGTCAAAAAACCAAACCAAACCAAACCTCAAACTAGTCTCTCATTTTATTTTTGGGTAAAGTGGCCCTTTAAAAAATGTTTTCCTAAGAAATGTACCTTATATGGAATTAAATTCTGCAAAGTTCCTGCTTAGAACAGCAGGATTTTCAGGTGTATGGGAGTGTTAATTTACAGTCTTTTATTGTAAAATTGTATTGCTTTCATGCATGCTGAAACTCTAGTGTATTTGCAATGACCCATGAGATAACAAGGTTATGCAACAGTTAAAATATACTCACAATAAATAAAATAATTGGAAACCCCAGTGCTGACAAAAAAAATCAGTCATATTATATCAGACTGAAATGAAACGAAATCCACTTACTCAGCATCAGTTCTGAAAAATTCTCAGACTAGATCTTTTTTTTTTTTGCACATAAGCAATAGCTCTCATTAACACCTCCAGGTACAACCAATCAGAACAATATATAGAAAATTCACCTAACTTAATAGAGATTGCATATACAAATCCAGAAACAGAAGAACACATTAGCTTAAAAATCTTGAGCTAAAACATATGTGTATTCTTGGAAAATTCTGACATAAAGATTTTACCAGAATGACAGTTGCAAAACATTGATATAGAGAGCTTTGTCATCTGCATTTAGGAAATGTTATCCTTTTCCTTGAGGTGGTAAAGAGAAGTCTGTTTTCCTGTGCATAGCACTCTCATACCACTGATGATGCCAGTTTGGACACTCCAGTCAATAATTACATTACCTGTGTGGTCTCTGCACAGCAGGCTCTTCATATTCCTGGCACCAGGACACTGAAAAAGTACCAGGAAAGAAAGTTTTTACTGGGTAAATTGGTAACAGAGTAGTTGTCCCTCACAAATTATCTAAATTACAGTATTGCTATAAGTTGGTTATGTCTTAGATGATATTTTATTAGGTGCTTGTTTAGCTCCTTCAGAAACAGTTATGAGCATATGTATAGTAAACAGAATTAACCGAAACTGTGTATCTTCTTAACAGAAATCACATTGAAATTTGCAGTATAATTTCAGACTGCTCTGATATGCAAGGATGCAATTAAAGCTATTCACTTAAATATATATATACAAACACAGGCATATACATGTACAGATAAACATTCGTGTTTGTATAAACATATATATATTACATTACATTAGATCAAGGCATAATATATATTTGTAAAATCTATTAATTTACAAATGTAAATATTATCTCAATGCAGAATAAAAAGAAATTAGTTTAGAGGAACTATAATTTGACTGGGATATGAACTTTTTTGTGTCCTTTATGAGACTGAGTTACAAAATGTTTTGTTATTTCATGTTGCAAAAGGAAAAGAAAAAAAAAACCAGCCAGGTTTACTTTTTTAGCCTAGAAGATAATTTGAAATCTAATAATGTTAGTATGCCAAGTTCCTAAATATGTTCATCTTTTGTTTTGTGAAATCAGTAATCTGATTTAGTAACAGGGTAAATTTGCATAGATATGTAAACTGAAAATTATATGAGATGACTGCATTAAGTTCATTTTATTTTTAAATTGTTTATGTTCTTCTAAAGAGACGTTAATTTGAAAAATGCAGTCAGTTCTTTGGATTGAAGCATTAAAACTTGGCACTTGATTTCTGCTATGAAATATTTACACTCAATTGCTTCTAAATATGTTTTATGTTGCACTTTATACGAATTTCCAATAAACTATCTGTTTGATTGGGTAGGCTACACCCATCATTGTGGAGTGTGAATGCTTAATGAGCTTCTAATCTCCACAAATCAAATACTCAAAGGAAAGAGCTAGAGAAGATAATATTTTAACTCTAAATATGGTGATTATATTAGACCAAATACAAAGAGATAAAATACGGAACAGTATAGTCAGTGCCTCAGTACAGCAATATATAAAGGGACATAGAAAAATGACAACTCATGTACAAATTAATATTTCATGTGTTGTCTGGAAGTCCTCTCTTGAAGCCTAATGCTCCAGAGGGGTAAATGTCCTTTAGTAAAACCGTCTTACCTCAGCCTGTACACATCCATAGCTTGCTGTTACTGATGTGTCAGACACCACAGCTAGCAAAAAGAAGTGATGACTAGCTTTGCACATAACCTGGCACCAGGAACAGAAAGTTTTAACTATAGGCATCAGGGATTGACTGATGTCTCATCATGAGCTAGCTGGCTTTTTTATCAACACTATGGAAAGAATATTGTTACAGCATCTGAGGCTCTGGAGTCTAGAGCCCAAAATTTCAGTAAGACCATTACAGAAAAAATTTTCAGATGTAAGATACAATGTAATTTAATGACTAGGTTGGTCAGGAAAAAGACAATCAAATAATATGCAAACTAACTCTCATCAGTGTGTCCCTTCAAAAAACAATCTTTTTTGCTTTTCAGAAACACGGACCTTTAGGATCTGATAGACATTATTAGTTGTTCAAAATCAGTCAGGTAAGGTAGTCATATGGGTGAGCAACAAAAGCTGTTTGAAGAACTGATAAATGCCAGAAGCCAGGTACCAGCAGACAGCTAAAAGAGGACTGCAAGGCTTAGATTAGAAATTCTCTTTGCTCTTTTGATCAATGGCAAAGTTAACAATGCCATCTGACTACACGGTGTGCACTCATTAGGATTAATTCCTCCATAAACTCAGTTTACAGAAATACAATCAGTAACAGTACTAATATGTAGTTAGTTTGTCTTTATGAGGTCATAAATACAGATCATAATGTTTTTGAATAATGACACTGACTCACAACAAAGCAAGGAAAAGATTTACTAGATGTACGGATCTAAGAACAAAGTTGAGAAGAAAGATTCAATTTAAAAAATAGGTTGCAGTTAATTTATGTTATTTTATATCTGTTTCCTTCTATAAAATCACAGAATTTGAACCATTGCAATTTATGCTGCTGTTTGCCTTTCATTTGCAGAAGTCATTCTCCTTCCTCTCTTTCAAATACTCTATGTGAACAACCGCAGTTTTTACTTTAACATGATTAAAAACCTTTTTTCATTTATGCCCTCCCCAAGTGTCCCTGGACTGTAAAATTATTTGAGAACTGAAAGTAAGGATATATTTCAACCCCCAATTTTTTACTAAACCCCCGAATCTGAATAACCTTCTAAAAGTTGTGGGTTCTTTGAAATAGGACTGTGTATTAAGATTTAAATTCTACAAAGTGACCTTTTTGTTAAAGCAGGCAAAATTAAAACTCCACATCATACTGCCAAACTCCAGTCCTGGAATTTCTGAAGCCTCCATCTAAATGTCATGGTTTGGGGCCATGTATTGTTTCCCTTTTATGATTTAACACAGAATTAATCTGATAGCTCTAAATCGTAACCCTTAGAGCTCACCTTCAGAATGGGCAATGCATGTTTAAAACTCACTAAAATCAAACTGCCACAGTGACCACACTAGTGATACTAAATGGTACCATGAAATATGTGCAGTAGGTCAGAAACAGAAATTTGAAAGAAAAGGCTCACGTTAAAAAAAATTAAAGACAAAAGCCAAAGATACGTGTGTGCTCAATTGTGTATGTTTAATAAAGTTATTTCTGAAAGCATTAATCACATTCATCTGATGCTCAAACAACTTAGCAGTGCCCTTGAAACAGTTTAATTGCTCTTTGTGATGTTTATTTAAATACAATATTTTTAGTGTCACTCAGGTATTGGTTTCCAAGCTCTAAGTTGATTTCTCCAATATTTAGGTTACTGAGACATGAGATATGAGAAAAATCAGCATGTTTTCTGTGAAAAGTCTCCTTTTCTTCAATATACCAAATTTTATGCAGAATGTAATAATATAATACATAAAGCATTTTAAGATTTTCACTGGCTTCAAATCAAAAACTATATTAATCTTTGGAGGCAGAGGTCCAGACTCCTATTATGCTGAGCACGCAGCTGCAGTTTAGCAAACACATAAGTGTTTTTTCACATCCAGCATAAACAAGGTCACTTCAAAATGAAATGACTGAGGTAGATTTAACCCCTACATAAATTCATTCTGAAAAATATTCTCCTTTCTGTGACAGAAGGATAGTACTGCATTAAAGAAATTAAACCATAAACCATATACTCAATAGAATTAAGAGTGCAAGATATTTCAGGCTGCCCTTGAAGAGTGTACACTAAATACAGCTGAATGCCTCGGCCTAAATAGATCTGCAGTCAATCATTGTGAAGCTCAGAAACGGATAGTGTGTCAGTCTCTTAGGGATAAAGTTATATCTGTCAATAACATACAGCTAATCAGGGCACAAAATCCTCATTCTGGCTAAAAGTAACTCTAGAAAATCTTGTCCTTCACTATTGGAAATTGGATGTGAAATGGCCATTATCAGCAATCTGACAATAACACTGGATTAAGGCAGGTAAACATAGGTGAGCCAAATGCAATGGATAAAGATGTACACAGCAGGATGGATTTTAGGCTGCTAATTACAACTGGGCATTACAGACCCAATGCCCTCAGAATTCCCCTGAGGACTGTCTCAGTGAAATTATCCCAACCTAATAACTTCATGCCCACAGCATAGGCCACTCGGATAGCCTGTATACATGCCCTTCCTATTAACAGCCTTCAGCTTCTGCACTGATGTCACTGCACAAGCACATAAAGTCAAGCTAATTAATAAACTCCCAAGTATGAGTAGGAGCATGATCTTCTATGGAGGCCTCAGGGAATCTCCAGGAAAAGCTCCATGGCTGGTGACAGGACCATGGTGATATATCACCGCAGAAAAATCATCACTAAACAGGGGCCTTAGAGGTGTATCTATCAATACAATAAGAGAACACAACTGAACTGCTGGAAGAAAACATTTAATTTTGCTTTTTCAAAACCATTCTGCACATGTATCATCAGCACCAGAAACTCCTTTGCTCTCCAGAGATTCGGCAATAGGCCGTGACTTCAGGTGTGAATCATGCTGGCTTTTACAGATTAAGGTAGTAGAACTAATAAAGATAATCAAGAGAAATTGTCCAGTGAGTGTTTTCTTCCAGTAAGTATTGTGGATTTTTTGTAAACAATGAAATCTTTTCATAATACAATAATACTTTCAAAATACAATACTTTCCATTTGAACAGTAAACAGTGTATTATTGAAGAGAAATGCCTGAAGTTCATCAATGGATCTATATTGTTTAGCTCATAGAATTTTAAAGTATATGTGAGATTCTCCTATCAATTATATTGAGCTTCCGTAAGTATTAGGACAATGTGGTAAATTCTGAGACCCATTGTTTGGCTATTGTTTGCTAGTAAATCAGATAAGCAAATGGCATGAACAAAGTATTCAAAGGACTGTCAGTTGCTAGTACAGAGTAGTATTAATAATAGAACTACTACTGTTCATCATACCTGTCTAGAAAATAGACCTTGACAAACCACTTCTTTATAATGAATATACTGTTTCAATAGCGGTTTCTAACAACTGTAGTTATTTTTTAAGATATCCCAGAGTTTTATAGGAGGCTTCTGTGAACAGTAAAACTGTAAAAACTGAAAAACAGTATAAGAACTGTCCATTGCTAGAGTAATTTCTGAGTTTTTCTGAAGATATGGTTATTAAAAATGAGACTCAGCCAACAGTAAAGGAGCATTGGAGACGTTAACTAGATTAAAATTGGATTCACAATAGGTTTTAAGATGAAAATAAAAATGGGGCACTTCTTAGAGTGATCATCCTGCTGGGTTCCTCAAGGCTGAGTTCTTGGCTCTATTCTGTCCAATATTTTTGTCAGTGCTTTGAGAGGAAAAAAAAAGTCATAATTAATGTTGTTTGCAGATGTCACAAAGACTATAAAAAATGGAAAAATCTCGACAAGTGTTAGAGGTGCATAATCAACATTAGGTCCTATTTCCAAAGAAACAATGCATTCCTCTGCTGTATAAATATAATATAATCTTATATTGGATCAGAAAGTCCATATTCCCCTTGCTCTTGGTAGCAATGCAGATGAATTGCCTAGTGATGCAATTTGTTCTGGTGCCTACAGTTCCAGCAATGTTGATAAATTGAAGGATACAGAGAAGATGAATGGAATAATTTAAGTATTGTGAAATAAACCTAATAGTAGTTCTTTCCAAGAGCGCAAAGGTGTTTAGCTTGATAAAAAGAAGACCAACAGTTATATTAGTAGCTGCCTGAAAAATGGGAACTTTATAAAAGAGGGCTATTTAGTCAGACTGGCAAATGTCTAAAATCCTACCACTAGTTACAATGGGAAAAAAATAACCTAAACATAATATATCAAATAATAGGATATATACTTCTAACAGGGAGAGTAATCAGACCAAGCATCACTCAATCAAGGACTTTTGAAGTTTCCTTTAACTAGATGTTTTTCAGTCCAAACTGGACAGTTACATAAACATGTGTCGTTCCCCACACAAATTAATTCAGGGAGAGCTTATAGCACATTATTTAAAGGGCACTGCTTCATCCCAGGATTTCTTTAGTAGCTTAATAAAAATCTGCAGTGAAAAGTACTACACAAGATAACTTACTGCACCCTCAGTAGTTATGCACCACTTTTTTATATGGATGGAAACAGATGGTAAACGAGGAACTTCAGCAGTTGTTTTCCAGGAAAGAAAACTTGGTCTGAATTAGCTGAGTAGCATCTCTACACAATTCACTTTTGAGGACTTATTCTTTGTGGAGTAGGGTGAAGAGAATGTCTTACACTGGTTCTTTTACCATTCAGGCAAGTCAAGTGCTTTTTAGCTGTTTTAGTGCACAAAGCCATCTTTTCTATTACTTGGTGAAGAAAATTCCCTGCACCTAGAACATAAAAAAGTCACTACATGTTTCCTGCAAATGGTTTTGACATCTTTTCTTTGCCTACCGAAGCAGTCAAATTATTTTCAACCTCAGTGGAATAAAATGTAGAATGTGAGGAGAAAGCCTATGCTGAAAATGCATCTCTGCAGCGGTTTCATTTTCCTTTCTATAGGGCTTATGGTCTCACTGTTTGGGCTCATGTCCTTTATTAACTGCACCAGCATTTCTAGACCCCAGGTACTCGTAATTCATAAATATCACCAGAGAAATTAAAAATTTGTGATTGAATTTCTTTACTTTTCTCCAACATGTCAAAACAAAAGGTAGTTTTAGATTATTTTATTAATCAGATAGTAATATTTTTTGAAATCAGTCTGACAGTATTCAGTCACTTTCTACAAATAAATGAATACTGGGACACAGCTTATGGTTTAGTTAACAGAATGATTTCTGTGCAAAGAAATGCCATCTCTTCTGGAAATATGTTTGCCCTTTACTCTGAAGAGACAATTGTTATTTCCTTTCTTACAAATGCTACAGATGAAGTTGCCAAAAATACTATTGAATAATTTAAGATGGTCAATATCATCCCTTTCCTTAAATAAACTCCAGCAGCATGAAGAGAGAGTGCACATACAAATCACTGCACACCTATTCTCTGTTAAGGACAGAAGTAGCTGGTTGTTGATATGCAGTAGGCTCATCTTCAAATCTAATCTCTTTCTTCATGTTTCCTTTTTATAGGGCAATATTTTTTCACCATCCTCAGAATCCTATTACAAAAGATTTCCTAAGCATATTTATAAAACATCAACATTTTGAGCAGGAAAAAATATTAAAGGTAGAGGACTATTAAGGTATGTTTAAAACAAAGGCTTATGTTTTTGCTAGAACTCCAAAGTCTGGAACATTATTCTAGGACCAATAAAGAAAAGTGCACCAAATAAAGATTTACAATCACAACATTTTGTGTTATCCTTAAACTAAAAAATCTTGGCACTTTTCTAAAGTTTATGCTGAGGAAAAAAAAATTATGGATATGGAATCCATTCATTACAGTGCTACAAATATCTAATATCCCAGTAATTCAACTTTCTGCTCAGGCCCAAAATATTGTCTAGTCCTTCAGATGATAGTGAAGGTCAGTGTATAACTGGATATTGACCATAGTTGCACAGCTGAAAATAAGATTTTTTTTTAATGCATTTTCTTTAATCTATGAGACCAAAGAGGTCATTTGAGATTCAATACACCTATAGAAAATGACAGAACACCTGTTAAAAAAATTACTGTTGAGGTTAAATAGCTTTCTTGAAGTTTCTAATGAAAAAGTCCATCACATGCTTTCTTTTGTGTGGAAAAGAATTTTGATCATGCCATCTGGGACTATTCTATTCCTCCACAACCCTGTGTTTAGTATAGTTATGGCCCCAAAATAGCAAAATGGAAGTTTTCCCAACTAAGCCTTCCCAGAAAATACATTGTTGTTCATATGCAATAATAGCAAATTATTGAAACATAGGTTTTTGTCTGGGGAATTTTCAGTAATACTATATGTTTTGTATAAATAAAACACATGGAGACTTAAATGCCTAAATACAAACAATAAATGTGTGTGTCTGTGTAAGAGGATTATAATAAAATCTCAAAAGGAATACTTCAGCAAAATAATTATATGCTTATCTTCAGTCAGAAGTGAAGATAATGACACACTCAGGATGCTTAAAAATTTTTACAGGCTGTTATGAGTCAGGACTACAGAGATTTTCAGTCTTTCTTCTGACAATTCCCTTTCCATCAATCCATTTTAAGTAGTCTCATAGCATGTTCCACCCAACATGCCCAGAGTATATTGTTGTGTTGGTTCTTTTTTAAACTAGGTTTCTGACTGTTTTACTAAAAAATTATAGTATCAATTATAATTTTTTTTTTTTAAGAAGGTTAAGTATAGAGACATTGAGATTCATAAGTTGCATCTGGTAAAATTGTTGCCAGGCATTTTAAATGTAAAGTATCAAGGAAAGAAACGTACTGATATGTCGCAGACTGCAACCTACAAGAGCTTCGTGTCAGCTCAGTATTTCAGATCAGTTTTACAGTAGTGGCACCATGCCTCTTTTGAATCTGGGGTGAAGCCACTGTGACTAAACCAAAGTAGGCAATTACAGAACAGTGCTGGATCAAGAGACAAATAGATGAAAGCATTGCAATTAGCTGGATTTTTCATTGGCAGTTTGCTGGTTGGAAATCAGTTCAATTAAAGGCCTGATACACACCAAGCAGAACTTGGAAAAATCATACAAATCCTCTGCCATGATAGCAGTGTCTTTGTAAGACTGACACTTGTAATTTTTGGTTAATTTAAAAGAAAAATTAGAATTTTTTATTTAAAACAAGACTAAGTATTGCAAGTAAGAGTTTTCCTACTCATTAATTGCCTCAACAGATGAGCATGAAGAGCATCATTTGAAATGTAGCTTTGATCACAACTGAAATGCATTTAATGATACTAAACCATGTGCTGCTATGTATATTTACTCAGAAGTCCACATCTCAGTCTCTGCCTGGAAAAAACACTGAAGAAGGATGAAATCAAACCAAGAGATTGGTTAGGAGGAAATTGAGCTTCAAGAGGTTATCATTAAAATACCTTCAAACTGCTTAAATTTCTGATACTGATTATATGAAATTGTTCCTGTGACAAAGAGTTGATGTGGTGACCCAGAACCCTTCCTTTCTTTCTTATTCTACCTGGTGATTGTAGTTTCTCAGTCCTGTGACATTTTACTATTCAGTTACCAAGACAGACTTACTAGAACTGACAAAGGAAAGAACACCCTAAGCAGCTCAGTCATCCTCTGTTGCTATGTTTCCCTTCACATCAAATAAGGGGGATTCTTCTTAGCCCTGTTTTTTTTTCTCTAATGTGTTTATGGAAATGCTGTTTTTATTGTCTTTTACATGAGTAGCCAGATCAAATTCTAGTTGGGTTTTGGCTCTTTAAATTTTCTCCTTGAATAAACTCACAGCATCTTCCAAAGGTCATAAACTCCCTTTTTTTTCTGGAGTTCCAGCCAAGACCTTCTCGACTGCTTCCTCTTCCTTATAATCTATTACCAGCAGACATCTGGCCAGTTGAATTCCTCCACAAGAACAAGATCTAGCGATTCTGAGATGTCATCCAGCTGTTACAGAATGTTTTATCTGCCTCTTCAGCCTGGTTTAGTGGTCTATAACAGACTCCCACCTGCCTTGTTGGCCNTATGTATATTTACTCAGAAGTCCACATCTCAGTCTCTGCCTGGAAAAAACACTGAAGAAGGATGAAATCAAACCAAGAGATTGGTTAGGAGGAAATTGAGCTTCAAGAGGTTATCATTAAAATACCTTCAAACTGCTTAAATTTCTGATACTGATTATATGAAATTGTTCCTGTGACAAAGAGTTGATGTGGTGACCCAGAACCCTTCCTTTCTTTCTTATTCTACCTGGTGATTGTAGTTTCTCAGTCCTGTGACATTTTACTATTCAGTTACCAAGACAGACTTACTAGAACTGACAAAGGAAAGAACACCCTAAGCAGCTCAGTCATCCTCTGTTGCTATGTTTCCCCTCACATCAAATAAGGGGGATTCTTCTTAGCCCTGTTTTTTTTCTCTAATGTGTTTATGGAAATGCTTTTTTTATTGTCTTTTACATGAGTAGCCAGATCAAATTCTAGTTGGGTTTTGGCTCTTTAAATTTTCTCCTTGAATAAACTCACAGCATCTTCCAAAGGTCATAAACTCCCTTTTTTTTCTGGAGTTCCAGCCAAGACCTTCTCGACTGCTTCCTCTTCCTTATAATCTATTACCAGCAGACATCTGGCCAGTTGAATTCCTCCACAAGAACAAGATCTAGCGATTCTGAGATGTCATCCAGCTGTTACAGAATGTTTTATCTGCCTCTTCAGCCTGGTTTAGTGGTCTATAACAGACTCCCACCTGCCTTGTTGGCCTTCCTCCTGATTCTTAGCCATAAACACTCAACCCCACCATCACCATCATTAACCTCGAGACAGTCAAAACACGCCCTAACATACACGACTATTCCACCACCCCTTCTTCCTTGCCTATCCCTGATGAAGAATTTACAGTCGTCCATTGCAGCATTCCAGTTGTGCAAGTGACCCACCATATTTCCACATTGGCAACATTCTGCCACTACGCAATGGCTCCTAGCTCCTCCTGTTTGTTGCTCATGTTCTTCACATTGATGTAAATGCATGTCAGTTGGGCTGCTGATCCTGCCACCTTTTAGGGAAGAGAAACTCTAATTCCTGAATGACTGTTCTAGGTGCTTCTGATTTCTAACAGAACAATAACCCTCATGTCTTTGCTGCCCTCTTGGGTCTTTATCCCTTACCTCTGCTGAGACAGCAGACTGAAGGACTGTGCTTACACACAGTCCCTAAAACATTGTCATACTGCTCCTAGGCTTATCCCTAGAGAGCCTGGTTTTACGCCTTTCCCCCTTCCAATTGAGTTTAGAGCTCTTTCAGTGAGCCCCAATGATTCCTGTGCAAAGATTCCTTTCCACTTTCGAAACAGGTGTACCCTGTACGTCTGTCACCAGCAGGCCTGGTGTCACATAGAGGAATTCATGATAAAAAAACCCAAAATTCTGCTGGTGACACCAGGCTTGTAGCCAGGTTATCAATCTGCTGAACCTTCCTCATCATTCCCTGCAACTGGGAGCACAGAAAAGAGCAATACTTGTGCTCCTGTTCCCTTAACCAGTTCTCCCAAGGCCTCAGAGTCTCTCTTGATTGCCCTCAGATTCCTTGTTTTCAACTTCATCAGTGCATACCTGAAAAATCAATAATGGATGTTAACCTGAGCACCATGCCAGGGCAGGAAGCTTTCTTTTCAATCATTAACCCAGGCCCCAGGGCAGGCAGCAGGCTTCCTGAAGAAGTGGGTTCATCTGCATATTGGGTCTTCTGTTCCCTTCAGATGGGAGCCTCCTGTGATAATGACACATGTTTTTTCTTTATGGAAGCAGTTTTGATGCAAGGCATAGGCCAACTTAACCTCAGTGACACCACCAAACTAGATGAACCATCACACTCATTACTGTTTGGTTCCACTCACAAAGCCTCACACTGTTTTTTTCAGGGCATCTGGGTAAGTGGGGTAGTCACAGATGAGATGTCACCACTTCCCCCTATCTCTTAAGCCACTGTGTTCAGTGTGGAATCCTCCATCTCATTCATCCTCTCTGCATGTTGGGCCTGTCCCAAAGAAAGTAAGGTGTGATCCCAGTTGACTCTCTCTTGCATGCCTCATATACTCCACGACCTATTCATCCTCCCCAAGACCTCTGTCACTGAGTAGAGGAGTTTCTCTGCCCTGATGCACCTCCCACAGGGGTGCTCACTCCCAACATCTCATATTGCCCTCAGGGTAGGACATACCTTGCAGCTGGCACTAGGGTGGCACCTGTTCCTTCAAGAGCTCTGTCTTGGGGAGCTCTGAGCCCTGGCTATATCAGCCGTGATGGGTACAGAGCTTGGAGAGGCCATGGCTTCTGCTGGGTGGATACCTTGGATCCCTGTCTGGGCTGCCAGGATTCCAGCACCCTTCCTGTGCACCCAGCTGTTCCATACCCTTGCTGACCCATCATGCCATCTTTGTGGTGCACCTAGCTGCTGGTGCTCCCCTGGGGCTTCTTTTGTACTTATGAGATGTAGATGCCGTTTTCTTCATCAAGGTCTGCTGTGGCCCTTTGGAGCATGCTGAAGAAGATTATGAATAGAGTTGGTGCAAGAACACAACCTTGTTTCACACCATTGGTTATTGGAAAGGGCTCAGAGAGAGCATTGCCATATCTGATTTGGCCTCGCTGATCCTCATGTAGCAGGACGGCCATTTTGAGGAACTTGGGGGAACATCCTAATCATTTCAAGATCTGCTACAGGCCTTGTCTGCTCACAGTGTCAAAAGCTTTGGTGAGGTCAATGAAAGTTACATAGAGTCCTTTNATTGTTGTGTAATGTGCTAAATTGTCTTGGACTACATGGTTAGCACTGAAGAGAGTCTGCAAATGTTCAGACCATTGATTCAGGATGGAGGTTTTATCTATGAGAAACATTTGACCATCTGCACTGAGTAGGGGTCTTTGAACCTGGTGTGTGTGTCTGTACACTGCCTTCAGAGCCTCATAGAATCCATCACGAACATATCTCGGTTGCACTAAGACATAGTCAATGAGGTGCCAGTGCTTGGATTGAGGATGCATCCATGTTGTCTTCAAGCTGTCTTTCTGCTGAAAGATACTGTTCGTGATGGTGAGCTGCTGCTCTGCACAAAACTCTAGCAGGAGGCATACGTTGTCATTACAGTTTCCAACACTATGCTTGCCTAGTACTCCTTTCCAGGCTTCATAGTTCTTTCCTACTCTGGTGTTGAAGTCACCAAGGATTATGATCTTGTCATCTGCAGAAGCCTTTTGGGTAAGGCGGCAAAGGTCAGTGTAGAATTTGTCTTTCAGCAGGATCAGCTTGGAGGGTCGGGGCACAGACGCTGAAGAGAACAACGTTGCTTGTTTTGTAGTGGGAGGCGTAAGGAGATAATGCGATCAGAATGATCTGTTGGCAAATTTTCAAGTTTGGAGGCGATGGAGTTTCTAATCATGAAAACAACACCTGAAACATGACTTTCAGTTTTGGGTTTGCCTGACCAATAGAGTGTGTAGCCAGTGCCCTGTTCTTTAAGGCTGCCTACCTCATGGAGACAAACTTCACTGAGAGCTGCAATGGCGATGTTGAGTTGAGACAGTTTGTGGGCAATTAGAGCAGAACGATGCTCAGGACGTCCACCATCCGCAGAATCGAGCATGGTTCTGATGTTCCAACATGCTACTGTCAGTTTTGACACACCTTTGGAGGCAGGTGTATGCCTTTGTCTTTTTGGTTTTGTTTTAGTTTGGCAGCAGGGAAGATGCTCATTGGCCACGGCAAGACAACCGGGTGAAGGCAGAGATGAGCTTTGGTTAGGCCACCTTTTCTAGGCCCCTCTCCATGTGGAGCAAGCAGTGCTCTCCTTGAAAAAGGCTGCTTGGTGATTCAGGATGCTGCCGAACCAGACTGTCATCTCTGGGTCAGTCTCGAGTGACCAATGTCCTGAACTGCCTGCATGCAGGGTTGGGGCTGTGGCTTCCAGTGCATCTTATCACCTGACGTTTCATCCCTCACCTGTTGCTACAAGGCTTTGCAATTGTGAGAGAATCCCTAGAGCCTGCGCAGTGGATCTTTTAGGTGAGGCGCAGCATGCACAGAACTGTCCCCACCCTTTACTCCTAAGGTTCATCTGCCAGGGCCAAGCGAGCTTGGACAGTGACAGCAAAGTCCTCAGGATGTAGGTTTGGTTTGATTATCCTTCTCTTACAGGGCTAAGCGAGCTCCATCTGCCTGGGTTTGGAGTTAGAGTTGTCCTTCTCCTAGGATGGTTGCCGGGGGGCTAGCAAGCCCATCCTGCCCGTGGGCACGCTTTGTCTGACCCTTCAGTTGAGACCTGACTAGCATGGGAGACCCTACCGGAGGCATGTACCACTGCCAGCACAGCTCGCAACCTCATAAGGGCACGCAAGCTTCTCCCCCGCAACAAGAGTCTGTCCATGGAGAAGTCTTTGTTTAATATAATTATAGATAATAATAGGTTACTCATGACATTGAAAAGTGAAAAAAATTTCTCTCTATAAAACCTGATTGATCGTTTGCTTAGACTGATATTATAGCAAATGCTGGCAGGCACCTTGAGCTTGGAACAGTTTCTAACCATGGTGAAGCCTTAACAGCCATGTATAAACTCTATCCTGGTAGTCTATCCAGTGAAATCACAAGGTAAGGTATACATATTCACTCTAGATTGGTACTTATGTTTAGCAAATAACCTTGCTTTAGAAATCCATGGGGATTTCTTCTCCTAAAACAAAAAATGTTTTTTGAAACCTATGAAGTCTCACATGTCAACAGTTTTATATTATGAATACTATCAGAATAGACCTTTTCTTCTTGTCACTGGACTTGAGACCTTCTGAATTCATGTTTTTTTCAGAGTAGGAACTAAGAAGCATATCAACAAGCTTTGAATAAATAAAGTTTATTTCTTGACAAATCATAGTTCTGTTCTGCAAGGTTCTCTGAAATAGACTATGGCACTTCCATCTACAACTCTGACAGATGCATTTTACTGATATTTAAATGATTTTTTTTTCTTTCACTGTAGTAATGCTAACATCTATTTGACAGTTACAGCCTCATAGAGTGCTTGATTTGAGACAGTTTTGAAGATGACACTGTAACAACTGTTAGGGTTCTCCAAAGGAAAATATTGTTCTCCTGCTCACTTCTTTTTTTCTGCTCTCTCTGAAAGAGCAGTACTGGGGGAATATCATATTAAGATAATTCTTATGCCTAATTCAGTATGTGCTTCAATAAAGTTTCCTGCAAATGCAAAGCCCACGTGATGTATAGATGTTGTGTAAATGTTCCAGTCTGCAAGTACAGAAAGCTTGCCTTCCTCTGTATTCAGGTACTGAGAATATGCCACTTGATCATATAAAAAAGTCAGAGTAATTAATCAAACCCAAAAGCTAGGCATGCTTGCTAACATTTAAAAAAACTGAGGTTCAGGAACAGGATGGATTATTGCTCTTAACTTTAAAATAGGACCACAAATTTAGAACTAAAAGTATGAAAAAAAGACATTCAAACTTAATTTCTTTTAATGCACATGTTTGCTCTGATAAGTGCTTCTCTAGATTCTACTACCCATTTATGTATTATTTTGGTACCATGGGCTGAGCAGGCTGCTGTTTTAAAGGAGGTTCCACAATGAAAATCTAATCTAATCTAATCTAATCTAATCTAATCTAATCTAATCTAATCTAATCTAATCTAATCTAATCTAATCTAATCTAATCTAATCTAATCNTTGTTAAAAAAAACCGGGGGGGGGGGGGGAAATGAGGTACAGGGCTTATAGTTTAAACATGTCAACAAACTGTGTGCAGAATGGAATATTAGATCTCTGTGTTCATTAAATTAATGCATATCTCAAGCTGATTTTCTATAGAGGATTTTCAATTATGTTCAGAAAGAACTTAAATTCAAAAGTACTGAAGTAAAAAGAACACTTAATGACCATATTTCTGCACAAAAACTACTGAATGACATTGAGACTATGGAACGTTATGAACTAGGGAGAAAGCAAAAAATATCTATGTTAGTGGGAGTAAATTATTTAAGCAATTTACTGCTCTCCTCTCTCACTTTACCCCTATTTAACTGTGGGTTTTGTGATCAGCTGTAGAACGGTATAGGCACAGGTGAGTTTAGGGAGCTGTTTTTTTCTTTCTGTATTTACAGTATCAGCACCATTTGCATCAGGAGAGGATGATTTTTGCTTTCTGCAAGTAATAATGACACGAGTTCTGGCAGCTGGGTTGTGTGCAACCAGTTCAGTTTCAGCAGGCATTGGCCTCCAGTGGTCCTGGATCCTCAATCTGAGACTGCAATTCCCAAAGAGTTGACTGGAAAAGAGGTCTTCTGATCATCCAGCCTAGCCTTTGTATGCAAAGTAGGACTAGATCAGGTCACTCCTGGTTTTGTCTAGCTGCATGTCAAAAACTTCCAAAGATGAGAGATCCATTTCCCTGGTCAACTCATTTCACTGCTGCACTTAAGTTCATGATGGAAAAATTATTCCTAATGCCAAAACTCATTCCCAAACAAAAAACTATATTCTTTCTTTCATTTTCCTACATAAAATAACATTTAAAGAAGTACACATAAGTAACAGTGAATGTGCCAGTGATATGGAGGATAGATCAAAGGTGTTAGCGAGACCTGAGAATTTTTCCTTAACATGTAAGATTCAGAAAATAGAAAATAAGCCATTAAACAAGGTAAAATTGTAGGAGAGGTGAGAAAAAACCAAACAAATAAATAAATCAAAACCCCCATCTAATATAAAAAAGCAGACATAAATGAGAAGAACAAAGCTCAGAAAAACAAATGGAAGGAAAAAAAGTTAAAATATTTATTAAACATTCAAAACAAAAAGAAACAAAACAAAAAAAAGGAAAACACTATACACCAAAGATCAATTTTATCACCAGCATAAGTATTTAGTCTGGGTTTTACACCAAAGATGAAATTTTTCCATAGAAATTGAAATCAAAAAAGAATAAAATATGAATATTAGACATATGACTCAGTAAGTATAAAAAAATGTGAGTATGAAATTATTTTCAGGAAGAAAAAGATCACTTTCTGCAGTCTACAATTAGTGAGACAAAAAAAATGCAGTAGAAGGTCACTAGTTTTGCATTTGCATGGGCATATGATTTTAAGTGACTTACAAAATTTTCTGAACCTATTTTTTCAATAGTAAAATACTACAGTTCAGACACCCTTCATGATTTTTTACAAATACAGACAAAAGGAACTGTATGGATAGATGCTATATATTATTTGTAGACAGACAAACCATGAGAAATTTGAAATGGAAACCAGAGAAAGGGAAAAGGAGAGAGGGGGAGAAAAAAGAGAGAGAAAATTCTTTTACAATGAAAATAAAAATCACAGCAGATTGATTTGTGAGACAAAACACTAAAACTCGACATCAATACAGGCTCCCATGACATTTACAGTAAGACATTTTGCAATCCGTGTTATTTTTAAACCATAGTCCTCAGATCTGGAACTCAAAAAGAAGTGTGTGCATTGTGGTGAAGAATGGAGTTACTGAAGCGCAGGGAGAGAAGACATCTGCAGTGACCGAACTGGCTCATATAAAAGGCAAATATCCAGGTGAAAGCCTGGTTACATTTAGAGCTAATACAAGCCAAATCACTTCTTTATTGGATATTTTGTTTGTAGTCCTAGTGGTTTATGTTACATTTTAAGGCACTGCTCTGATCTGGGATTGCTGCTTAATTGATTTGATTTAGGTATTCTGTCACTCCAAAGTAAGATGTGTGTAGCAGTTTCTGGGAGCATATGGGGAGGAGAAAGCATCTGCTCCATTAGGTGTATCTAGTCAAAGACATTTCTGGTGAAAAAGGATAACAAGAAAAAGTGGGAAACAACAAGCGACATGTACAGAGAAGGAAACTTGACCAAAAAGCTACAATGGAGACAGTAATAAGAACTACACCTAGTCAGACACTAATTCATAAAGATATATGCAATGTGGGAATGTTGATTTCAGGAAAATTATCTGCTCGATGAACATGTCAAGATGGGAAGGAAAGGTAAAGGGAAAGGCAATGAATAAAACATAAAAAGACACACACCTGAGAGAAAAACATAATGGGCACAACAGGAAGAAACAAACCATTGTGGTCACATTAATTGATGGTCTTATCAAGAAGCTGCAGACAAGCCCATACCTTGCAACTGATAAGGATACAAACCTGGAGGGTCCTGAATATCCACAGGGGTGGAAAGCGGAATTATGTCAACTGATAAAGGAATATGTAGGGGAAGGGGATCAGGTAGGAATAATGGGGTAAGAGACAGAAAGGGTTATAAAAAGGGCCAGTCGTGTAAAAGGGTCTGGTCAATAGACTTGTCTGCACCTGCTCACTTCAGGCTGTGATTCTTTCCTGTCAAATGCTTTCTTGACTATCTTTGTATGTAAGCTCTCCCACTATCTGCCTGCTCCTGGGTGAATAGTGTGACTTGATAGCTGGGCAGCAACTGGAGTTACAGCAGGGGTGTATGCTCCTTTGGTGTGTGGTGCCAGCCCCTGGAGTGAGCTGGGGCCTGGGCAGCCAGGCAATTTCATGTCATCTCTGTGTGTGTGTGTGTCTCTGGAAGACATTCTCCGCTTTATTACTGGATGAATCCGCACAAAGGAAAGCAGCAGGTGCATCCATCACCATGGGATGGAGACCCAGATGTCAAAGGCTGGGCTCCAGCAGCTGGGCAGGAAAGAGCTCTGGGCTCTGAGCTGCTGGAGGCAGTGGCAGCTTTTAACATTCTTTACATTTTGTGTGATTGCTTCCATCTACCTACATTTTGTCTTAGGAAAAATAAATTCACCACCATTTGTATTTTTCAGGTTTTTTAATTTCATAAATATTTTCATTATGAGCAAGTTATTTTGCTATGCCTTCCTGTAAAGACTGGTGAAAGTGATGACAACCAGGATCAGAGGATGTCAGCTATATCACTCTCCCTAACATTACATCCTGGACTCAATAAAAATAAGAAACTGGTTATCCTGACAGTGCATTCAGGCATGAATGATACTTGCATACTGGAAGTGACAAAAATTAAAAAAAAAAAAGGAAGGAACATACAGACTATGGCATACGTACATAGAGAGAGTGAATTTGCTAAAAAATGTGAAAATGTTTGTTGGATGTCATTAGTGATGAATAATAGCCAAACATAAATGCTAGTAAAAAATGCACATAACATTGAGGATTTTTAGATCTGTAAGGCTCAAGTGCCATAGGAGGCAAACACGACTGGAGGATAAAACATTTTGCAGACTTGGTGTTTTCTCAATCTACAGCTTTTCACATCTGCAGTCAGGAGTGGAAAAACTGAGGTGACAAAAATTGTTATTAAATAACTGCAGTTGATGTTACTTCTGATGTAACATACTGCAGAGTATGTTACTTCTATGGGTTTGCTCCTATAATGATTGCTGATAACTTTTGTGTTGTGTGGACACTGCATGTTAGCATTTGTGGCTCTGCTACATTTCATAATCTTTTATATGACTAAAGGAAGGCAATTTTCACATACTTTCTGAAAATAGATAATTTTGAAATACTGAAGAGACTATGCGCCTTTGTTTTGCTACTTGAATAGTAAATATCTTGTGAAGTGAGACTCATAAGATTAAGGAATCCTGATTGAGAGTAAAGGTAGGCAGAGCAGCAGAGAACTAGAGAAACTGTTCAAAAGTTGTCTATTTTGTCTGAAAAAGGAGGGCAGACTGCTCCATGCAGGCAAAGTGACTCATCATATACACTTGAGGTAAAAACTCTAGCTGTGTTTGCCAGATTCAAGGCCCAGACTTAAGCTTCTAATCTTGCAGGTGGAAGAGAGGACAGAGAATATGTCTTTTGAAATCATATTCTGCAGTCTATTAAATCTGAATTTTGTTTGAAAATGTCAAATATGCATTCACTGCTTGACTTCCTGAGATGCATATTTAACTGAAATCTACTTCAGCAAATAGATTTTAAAATCCTTAAAATCATAGCCAAGTCACAGTTCATCTCAACAAGGCCAATAAAATGCACATGACCTGCAGAACTTAGTCATGACTTATCAAAGCAATTATATACATGCTTGACTTAAAGAATGCACATGCTGTCATGTCTCCTCAGCTAAGAACTTTAAAATGCTTTAATTTAAGAAGCTCATTTTTTTTAACAAGATATCAGTCCTGCATTTTCTACCTCTCATTTTGTAGTTCTCTCAAATGAAATTCCTGTACACTGTCAAAATAGGTTTTATTTTGATTTGACTTTTTCTTATTTGTTTTGTATATGGAATGTCAAGGTAATTATGTTCAAAACAAACATTCAAATACAAAGCATTTAAGGTGAATTTTAGTCAGGCACATTAATTCACCTTTCCCTACTACTTATAATTGGTTTAACAGTAATGTATACCTTATCCTTATCTGGAAGCTGGTAGATCTACAGCAGATTAGGCAGTTAAGTTTTATCTTCAGTCTTTGACTAGTTAAAATTAATATATTGACTATGGAAGGTGGAGCAGTCTGTTTACACTTAGGACATAACTTCAGACACTGGATTTACAATAGCTTTCCCAAAGCCAGTGGAAGAAATGTCAAAGATTTAAGAGGAAATTGAATCAGACCTCCAAAGACAAAAATTAATGCTATCTGCATTTAAATCTAGGGAAGGAGTTGGATTTAGAATTCTAGGTGACATATAAAGACTGCAAGAAGACTAACTCCAATTATGTTTTTAACATAATTCTTGTCTAAATCACTGCAAAGGTTTGCTGAAATGAGAGGAGCATCATTCTCTCTGAGTAACTGGGAGTTTTACAGATTGATTTTGGTTTCTAAGACAAACTAGGAAAATTAGGAAAAAAGTATAATTAAAAGTACACTGAAAGTCATGAATGGAAAAAAAATTCTTTCGTTTTCCAAGAAAGGCAATCAAAAATACACAGCAAAATAATTAAAACAAGCTCAGTTACTGTCACATATTTGAGATTCTGACCACACTTACAGAGATAGTTAGACCTAAAGTGGTTACTGAAAAGGTTAATGTTACAATACTTGTCTCCTTGTACAGTTCAGGGGGAAAATTATTTACCTTAAAAAAGCCTTCTCAAAAGCTAGAAAGCATAACACAGCTGCTTAAAAATGGCCAGTGCTGAGATACTGAAGGGAAAAAATCTGTGTTAAACCCAGTCCACCTGGATAATGGGTGCCTTGTTTACATTTGCCATCACTTTGTGCCTAAATCCTTGTGTCCTTTGCAAACTTCTCAGTACTTAGCATAATATAGGTGCTTCTTTTCAAGGCATGACTCAATTTTAATGGAAAGGTATATCAAAAAATGTTTGGGCTTTGTGATATTTTCCAGGAATCAACAGTTAAACTTTCATGAGAGTGATGAAGAGCTTAGTAAAAGTTTTGTTCTTACATCACTACTCTGAGATTTAATAGACTTGACTTTAAGTACAAGTGTGCTACTGCCTAATTGTGTACTCAAGGAAAACCAGTAACATATTGCTCTGCAGTAGGTCCTGTGTGGTTAAACAAAATCTGCATCTGAGCTCAGTAGAAGTTACACAGGAACAAGACTTGTTTTACTGTAGGATTTCTGCTCTAAGTGTCATCTCCCAAGGTCTGTCACACACAAAAGGGGATTCCCTTTCCTCTGTACTTTATCTTCTTTGATTGTCCACGGTATACAGTTTTTTAATGAGGGGTAGTGTCTTCTAATTTTCCTGTAAGGTACTCATCATAATGGGTACCTTGTATTAAGTTGATGTCTCCTGGCATTGTTGAAATATAAGAAAAATAATATCATAATGTAAGTGAAGGATAAGAGGAATATCCCAGTACTAATGTTTCTGGTTTTTTCAGTTGGTTGGGGTTTTTTGTTTGTTTTTGTTTTGTTTTATTTTGGTTTTGGTTGAGCTTTGTGGGTTTTTTGTTTGTTTGTTTTGGGTTTTTTCTTGTTTTGTTTTTGTTTGGTTTGGTTGGTTGGTTTCTCTTTTGTTAATACTTGGAAACATAGAAAATTGATATTAGAAGCAATAGGCTGAACCTGATTTGAAGCAGGGGCTGAAACAGACTACCTTATAACTTATTTAAACTAGTTTAGTATGAAATGTTATATATTCACGTGATATCTCATTTTATCTTCTGGTAGGCTTCTTCATCTGAGTTTGCTTTTAAGGTAAAAATTGCAAATTACAATAAATTGTATTCTTTTGGTCCCTATCTGATAAGAAGATAATGAAGTTCAATTTAAATATGCTATAACTCCTCAAGTAAAATCTAAATCCAATTAAATATATGCTTCACCTAGTCCATAAGTTCTCCCCGCAAAAACCCTTAGCAAACCAAAACGCAAAAAGCCAACAAAACGGAAACCAAAACCTTCTTAAAAGCCTTCTTATGTTAAAATGGCAATAATTGCATTTTCAAATAGAAAAGGCATTTGTTCTATTCTTAAACCTTATGGTGGTGTCTACAATAATTCATACTCTCTTCACCTCTTGCTACAGATTTCTACATTTGCAGTTGAATAAAAAGCCTGGAAGCCTCTTTACGAAAAGACATGGAAAAAGTTTGCATCTTAAATCTGCAGAGATAAGCTTCACTTGGAGTAGGTAGCATTCCTGAGTTTTTCTGATGGGACACAAATTCTCCTTAAGTAGCATGTGCTGACTCACATCAGTTCAGTGCCAGACACAGCAAGGACATCAAGAAATCTACCTGCTTCAGCAATCACAAATCAAAATAAAAACAAAAGAACACAAACATGAGGAGTAATGCATGTTTCAAAATTCCCAGCAACAGTAGTATTAATGAATTTAGTGCTTAAAAACGGCTAAAGTGCATCACTCTTGCTCTTTTGACAGGTATTACTTCCTATAAAAATTAATCTCAGCAATGTATATTATAAACAATATAACTAGAACATCTGGATGAAAGAATAAATTTTTTAAATTGTATATTCCAAGGTGCACATACACTCGGTCAATTTTTGATTTTAACTGCCCAGTTACCTATGTACCTACAAAATCTTTGACACTGGGATCAAATTGGAATTGTAACTGTTAATGTTTATGTATTTACAGGGTTAATTCCCCCCCCCCCATCATCTCCTTTCATACAACTTTGCATTAGAAAAAACCATTTCTTTATGTGTTCCTGGTTATTGTTTTTTATTGTTTTTTCTTTTTCTTCCTCATTCTACTGATGATAACAGAACACATGTCTAAAGAGCTTGAGTATCTCACAGATATGTCAACCAAGCTAGCGAGACAGGACATTAAAAGCGTCATGCAGACTTGTGCTCTTCAGTAAGTCTTAGCTGCACTTTTGCCTTAAGGGAAAGAGTTGAGCTTGCCTTAATGAAGTGTCATAAGGTGCTCAACAAAAAATTGAATGTGTCATCAATTAGAACCAGCTTGTTAAAGGAACCACATCAAAATTAAAATATGGTTTTCTTTTTCAATTGCCCTCTCTCTCTCTCAAAACAGTGGGATATAGGAAGACAGAAAAGTATTCATGAGAGAGCATTTGACAGATATATAGAGATCTAATGTGAGAGAAACTAAAATTCTGTTGAATGTAAGGGTTTTGTTACTTAATTAAAAAAAAAAGTCTAATTTGCATTTATTAGATGAAGAAAAAGATACGGTAGAACCTGAGATTTAAATTTTGGGAAAAGGTTAAGGATTTATAAAGTTCATAAAAAAAAGAGCTGAAGTGCCCATTAAAATGACTTGTAGCCTTTCACTCCTTAATGGAATATTAGAGATGGTGGACTGTAATGGAAAACATCCAAGACTAACTTCACTGTACTCAAGTAAATGCTACCTTATCAATTTGAGATTTTGCTATGACATTAAAACAAAAGTGCTGAAGAGTCAAACCCTGGCTCTAAAAGGCGATACAGAAGAAGAATTGCAAGACAAAAAAAGGAGGAATTAAATTAAAAATAAAAAAAAGAGCACACCCCAGATTTAAATTCTGCTTTATACTTGGTGCACAAAATTAAGGTAGGCATGTTTGAAATGCTAAAAAAACCCCAACTCTTCTTAGAAGATAAGAAAAAAAAGACCTTGGTTACAAGAGTTAAAAAAAAAAGAACAGAAGGATGAAAGGGAAGGCCAAATAGAAGAGAAAATAGAAGACAAGGCAAGAGAGTGACTAGCTGTGTTCATAGATGTGATGGGTAAATCTGTTTTTCAACTTCATTCTTTTTTTAACATTTTCGAATAGGGACATCTACAGAGGACATTCTTTTGGTACATTTTTTCTTGTGTTTCCATGTACAGATGCCCTCAGGATCCTTGTTATATCATTTTTTAAAGCAAGAAAGATCAAGATTCAGAAATATACTCAAACACTCATTTTGATACATGAATGTGATATGTTTCACAAGCCTGAGGCTCATAAAAGCCTGGAAACCCTGTGTTGACTGCTCTTGAAGTAGATCCTGGGGTGGTTTTGGCTCTCAAGAGAAAATGCTTTTCTTTCTCTTAGCTTATCCAGGACTCCTTTGCCAGATTAGTGGAAAATGTAATGATGGTGATCTGTCAACCTCAACTGAACCTTGTTCTCAAAATTCAAGGATCATTTTAAAAATACTCAATGACACTTAAAAAAAAAAAAAGGATACATTTTTTTTTTCAGTGACATGCATAAAAATGAAGCCTTTCTCCACCACGGTCCTCTACTGGATATAAAAGGAAATTAAAATAAGATTACTAGAGGTCTCCTTCTTACAGTGGACTCTCTTTTTCAGTCCTTTACAAGAAGTTCTGTCTCTCTTCTTCCTTCTCATTTAAGTCTTCTCAACTGTAACATTCTGCAGGAATTTTCCAGATATTTGTTCAAGGACAGGTCTCAGTAATTTCACTGGATATTTACTCAAAGATGATCTAAACCAGAGAGTGAATAATAAATCAGTTTTATTATATTTTATTATATATTATATTCATTATATTGCTATTACATTATTTTCATATCTTTCCCTTTTTGATTTTATTCTATGAAATTGGAATTTTTTTTCATAAAGATTAGTCAAAATTATTCACTGAGGGACATCTGTGTGTTATTCATGATACTATTTTTGAATCCATTATAAAATTTATTTCAAAGCACTGTTTAATTTTCCTAAATGCCAAACATAAATATTGAGAATCAGGTTTGCAATGGGAATATTTGTATTTATGAATTAAAATCACTTATGATAAATAACCTCCAATATTGCCTTAATGTTAATTTTTTATTAGAATATTTGTAGAAAATAAAAGCAAAAAATGCTGTGTAGACAATGCAAGAAAACAGTATAAAGGTACAGAAAGCATTATTTTTAATATAGAACCATAGAAATATATAGTTATTCTCTTAAAGACTGGAGCAAAACTGAGGATGAAATTATGGCTTCAAGGCAGAAATGTAATAATGGATCATAATTTCTACATGTCACAAAAGGATATTTTCAATAATCACAAAGAGCAAACAAAAATATGCATTCCTCTATTTTTTGAGATGTAATTAGAAAGGGCCCAAGCTTTTGTCTGAGTTCCACTAAATTAATACAAGTCAGAAATTAACCTGATAGTTTTTTGAAAGATGCTGTGTACATGCTGTACAATAAATTTTGAGAGTTTAGATTAATATCTTCAAAGTAAATCCAGTGTTATTATGCAGTTTTAATCTAAGAGATTAAATAACCTGAAAGATTAAACCAGAAAATATTAGAAGTCATCTACAAGTCCAAGGAATATGCTCTTATGACCTGGAGTAGTTTAAACCATGAAGTATTCGGAACAGCTGAAAGACATGATGAATTCCTTCTTTGAAATCTGTCTGAACAATAAAAATGTCAGCTGGATATACAATTTGTTCAAAACATGTTTCCAAATCACAAGGTAGTTAAAAAATTATAGTTCCATAGAATAGTTCATGTTGAGGAGTGCCTCAAAAGATCATCTTCTCCAAGCACCAGTTCAGAAAAGGACTAAATTCAGTGCTAGACAAAGGACATTATCTAAGTAAATTGTGAATATCTCCAGCCATGGAGACTGCAAAACCTCTCTGGTTACCTATTCTAATGTGACTATCTTCACAGATTTTTTTTTCCTATCTCTAATAATGCTCCTACATTCATGAACATAGTAAATATAAGGTATTCTTCATACAGGCATATATGGTGTCTTGATTAGTACTACATTCATCTTGCAAAACAATATATATCTAGAAATTCAACACAAATGACTCCTATGCACCTTTTTAGTTCTATAGAACAGTTTGTAGATTTAATTTAGTTTGGGATTTTGCAAGTCAGTATGGTTGAACTGCACTTCTCAACTATCTGTATTGCAAAATAACTTGTCAAGTGGCAGGCTATCACCATTTTAAACTGCATCTGAATTTAACAAATCTACTCAAATTCTGTACATATTTAAAGCAATATTGTTCGGCTGGCTGGAAAAATTTTATAAGAACCGTCAAAGATTAATAAAAAAGAGCAGAGACTAATATTTTTTAAAAATCTGCTTATTTTCTTGTAGTGGTATATGTTAAGAACTACAGGATAATCAATTCCAACTGCATATCCGGATTAAAAAATCTTGAGATATGTGGCTCATTCATTGAAGAGGAATAGACTGGCACAGCTTTCTCAGCAGAAAAAATTAAATGATGATGGGTGGTCTGTCAGGAAATGGCATTAGCAGAATGAGAAATGATTGCAAACACAGAAATCTAATAACCAGAGAAAGAAATTATCAGCCATTGAAACAAGCTTTACTCCTTGCCAAGTTTTACATAACTTCAAGCAAATTATCATATGAACCTTGAATATAAATATAGATTTAAGATACATTCAAGATTTTTTGACTTACTTTACCCTTACTAATTTTCCCCCAAGAAGTCATTTCAATAACATCTGGAGAAAACCTGATGTACAAAAGTGCTCTTCTAGAATAAGAATTGTATTAGAAACTGACTATTTGTGTACTAGCAGTAAGAGCATGATTTTCATTGTGTACTAGCAATGTACTAGTGAGATATTTGTCATGTATCAATTCTATAGGGCGAGTCCAGCATGACTTTGAACAGGAACTGTAGAACATTCATCATGTAGATGACTTTTACCTCACTTTATTCAGTTAAGAAACTGAAGTTCCCATCCAGAGCCCGAGACCAAATTCCCTTCTGATCTGCAAAGCAGCCTTCCACAGGGGAAAAAAAAAATTCACCTCCACATCTGAGAAAATTCTGTTAAGACTCCTAATAAGGATACAATTGCAACACATAAAAGCTTCATTTTAAAGTTAGGAGCTTTAAAGGTTTGCAAGGCACAGACTGAGTATGTAATTTAGGTTATTAATCTGTGCCCTGTTCCTCTCCCACATCTCACTCTAGATCTAGTGGTTTGATTCACTGTTTTCCTGTTTGGTTCTGCATACATCACTTATTTCTGTGTATTTCATGAATCATCTGCTAGAGTGCAAATGAAAGAAAGAATTCTGAGAGGTGGAATAGTTATGAAATATCCACATATATGGTGGTGCCCTTGGCCAGATAGTAAGTAACCCTACAAGCATCACAACATGTTGCTACCAATCATACAGCTGGGCATTTTTGGAGACAATTTAAAAAACACAGAACATCGTAAGTTGTTTGGAGACAATTTGAATCAGAAATTACCATCAGAAATGAAAAACTGAAAAGAAACACAGACAACTCAAGCAGTTCATAAAAGTACCAAAGCTATTTTAGCTTTTTGGTCATGTACACCAGATCAATAATGATCAGAAGCTATCATGCTGGTTTCACAGTTTCTGTCAAACAGATATGGACTTTGACTCAGTTTTCAAAGCCAAGGCATGTAGAAGAAAATCCCACCACTTGAAATAGTATTGACATTTTATGGAAGTTTTAGTGAGAGTATTTGTAACTAACTAATATTAGAGACACAAATTTCCAAGACAAAATTTAAATGCAATAGCATAGTCAGGCCAAGTAAACTTTCACAGCTGACTTGTCTTCTGAAATTTTATTTCTTTGTCCTGGTTCACAAACACGTATGCTTACATACAAAAGATCATGGTTTAATGACCATTTTTCACCTTAATTAGAATTTGAGAATAAAATTCTGCCCAGAAAGAGCAGTACTATGGTTGCATACAAATATAATGCTGATTCATCAGAATTGCCAGAAAACAACATTAATGAACAACAATTAGTAGGATTTCAAGCTTGATTTACTTTCTAAGAAATCTGTTCCTCACTACCCATCACTGGCTTTTGATGATTTACAAGACTTTCCTCCATATTCTAAAATTCATCTAGTTTACTATATGGCAATAGCAGAGCATAAATGCATACAGAAGAGATAATAGTGGTCTATTTTCTTTGGGTATGGAATTGAGTGATTTATTTTCAGACTGGATTTAACGATCCAAACAGCTTGACTTTCTATCCATTATGAATTGCTTATAGCAACATTTGCCTTAAGCCATTAAGCTTTCAATCAAACCTAAGACCATTTTCTTTTCTCATTATGTTATTGTTTTTGAAGACCAAATTCTGATTTGTGCTTTCACCTTTAATTGTAGTTTGTCAGTGAATAAGAGAACCCAGGCCTTTTAAGAAAGTCAGTGGTAAATATGTCATGAAATAATTTTTTCACTGGAAATAATAAGACCAGATAATAGGATAAATGCTCAGCTGTTGTTTATTTCAGGGAAATATATGGCACAGTATAATTCCACATTGGTAACACTAAGTAGTTTGAAAAACTTCAAGGTATGTGCTCCGAAGCTCATATCACAGAGAAATACAGTTTTCTCTCAAAAGAACTTTCTCTCAAAACAACCTTCTGAAACTATGAGGACACCGAGGAATGAATTAATCAACTGTTCACAGTATACTTCTGGCAGTCTCATTTATTCACCAAACATTCAAGAGTAAACACTGATAATATATGTTTTCTACCTCCTATGTGCTAGATTAAAGCATTTTCCTTTATATGTGCTCCACAAATATCTTCAAAAGATTCTTTAAACCAATTCTGCTGTGGACTCTAGAAAAGATTTACTCCAGCAGAATGTTGATAAGGCTTTTAATGACCCCTTCAAAGACCATCATTTTCATATCACATGACACACATGTGCCAGGCTGTGTGATGTGGCTGGGCAGATCTGCACTTCCTCTCTTCTCTGTAATGCTTATTGCTGTTATGTTCAGCATTTGTGTAATTTTTGGTAACAGTTCTGTAGTCTGTAATCATGCAACATGCAACCTGCAGTAAATGCAGTTAATTTTACAAACTAGTGTCAAAGGATCTCTTTAATCAGATAGGAAATTATTTTTATCATGACTCTGAATTGTTTAGTCTTTCCTTTTATTTCTTTCTTTATTTATCTGGGCTGAAGAGATGGATTTGGCACCGTGACAATAATTCTAGCTCTGTTGTGGTTCAGTTGTCATGTGGTAGTGGATGAAGACCTCCAGTTGCTGCCCTTTATTATGGCTGAACAAACTAGTTTAATGACCATTAATGACAATTCACTGAAATACCAAATTATAATCAACTGAACTGAAACAACTGATAAAAGTTACTTTCCGATAAAATATGGGGAAAAAATCTATGGGGAGATACTGCAACCTCATGTTAGTTTAGAAGGAGGAAACAAGTATGTATGTTAGCCAAAGGCTTCTGATTACTGGTCTACCGGTTCAAGCTATTCTCTTTTCTTAATTAACATTTAACAACACATTTTAGCATAATGATGATCTTACAAAGTAACGTCCAGTCAAAAGGAGGATTAGACAAGAGCAGAAAAAATTAATAACTCCAACGAGAAAACCTTTTGACTACTTCTGTGTGCCTTGTGCTCGTTACACTGGCTAAGAATTAAGCTGAATGTCCAAAATGAATGTGAGAAATTATGGACTCGTAATGTTCATAGCACATCACCAGTGTGGAAATTTGTCTTCCACATTGCAGGCAGGAGAAACACTGATCATTTCTCACACAGCATCACAAGCCATTATACTGTGCACTATTCCAATGATTTAAACCCCGCAGGCTTTTAAGGGACATCATATTTAATATAATCTACTTGAGTTGAACCATACTTCATATTATTTTTGTGCTGCTTTACAAAACAAGGATGAGGTTTTGCTGTTTGGTTTTAAATTATCACTATATAGTGTGATGAAGTATCACAGATGGAATTAGACCTTGGCTGTCTGACTAACTCAATATGGCAAAGCAGCACTAAACAAATTAAAGAATGCCCCTAGTCTTATTCTGAAAAGCCAGGAATGAGCAACATGTCACCATCAATTATGAAATAATTCAAAGCAAGAAAATTTCTAAGTGATATTTGATCATAATTTAATTTTTTCACGACTATTTTTATTACAGTTTGTTTGTGCACTTCATTCTGCCTACATGTTCTCTTTAATATGTTTTTAACTCATTAACTAATTTCAGTTTTATTTAATGAAGGTAATTACAACAATAATTAATTGTGTTAAGTTTCATGGAAACTTGTGTGCAGAAAGATGACTCTATAAACATCATTGCTCAGGAAATAGCTAATATATAAGTTCAAATCGTTTTGAACTGCATGGAATCTCCCTGGGAAAGGAATACCTTTCAGACTGGAAAAAAAGATCATGGGACATGAGAGGTGAGGTACTGAAAATACAACATAGAGACCTGAGTGACTATATTAAATGGAGGCTAATGAAAAGGTGTCTAGAGAGAAGAGCCAGTCAGTTGGACAAAATAATTAGTTCATATGGAAATAGAATGCCTATAGAGAATTCACTTGGCTTTTCTAGAAGTCTAAAGATATAGCACAGCTTCAAATAAATCCTCTTTGCCTTCTCACTCTGTGGGGAACAAGAGAGGGAATGGAGAATTGGGGAGTTCCTCAAATCTTTTATTGAAGCAGCTGTTCTTTAATAGCTTGGGATACGAGAATTCACTCATCTTGCCACAGAAGTGCTGCTAAGGCATTCGAGCAACACATGATTTTTAAGAAAACAAAGCTGCCACAGATTTTTTTTTTTATTGCTAAAACATTTGGATTATCCATGCTGGTTTCCAGAGCCCTGTGACACTCTTGGAAAAGACATGGGTCACTGTGTCAATCCCCTATGGATCTTCAGAAAAGTACTTCTCCCCAAATGCCCACTGTTGCTTTAGACAGCAGAATCTTTGGGAGTAAAACTCAAAGCATAATGCACTGCACTGTAGGCAAAAGAAAGTACAAAGGCTGGATCTACCAAAAAGCTTTTAATGTTTGTAATTTTCTTTTCATGCTGGGAGGAAATGAGTAGAGACAGCACTTTTAAAATACGTGAGACAGCTGTTGTTGGGGTCTGTAGACAGGCTGTACTAGCCCAAGGCATTCCAAATAATATTTTTTTGCAATGTCTTTAAAGATACTCAGACAGAGACACATTACCAAGCACTATGGCATCAACTGAATCAGTCTCTTATCCAGACTCTCAGAAAAGCAGTAACAAGGGAACTTGATTGCTGAGCTGCATTTAGGTAGTTTTGCTCAACTGTGCTGGAGATGCCTTTCTGCACTGTATGTGTCTCATACCTTTTGTTAGCATTAAATCTCATGTGATTATTTTCAAGATAAAACAAATGAATAAATATGAATGCCTCAAAAGCCTTAGTACAAATGTAACTGACTTGTTAAATACCTTTAGCTGGTATGCAGAATAGTTTGCTTTGGAACTGGATTTTTATTTATTTGTGTAGTTAAGTAGGGGATAAAGTTCTAAATTGTTGTAAAACAGCTGTTTCCATTTTACAGATTGTAAATGGATAATCTTGCAATCTTGAACACACAAACAGGTGGGGCCATTAAATGCCTCCTTTCTCCCTTCGAATGCCTCCACTGCTCCTCATGAATATAGTCACTAAAAGCTGTACAAAACTTTCCTAATGAAACCACAGTGAAACTGCTGGTCCATCTGGGATTTCAAAACTAATTAAATGAGGAAGTTCTCAGTCATGATTAGGCCCAGCTCCTTTTCACAAGCTGCCGTAGAAGCTGAGGAAAAAAGTAAACACACTTTCAGAGGAGGGTGGGGAACGTGCTAGGAAGGGGTGAGATTAGCTGATGGATTTGCAAACATGTTATAAGATTAATTTTTTTTCTGGCCAGTACTTACCTTTTCCCAAGGTAGTGGTGGTAGAAAGGACATAAATCCTTTCAGGACAGTCCTTGGAGAATCAAGACCCTATATTCCATTTTGGTTTCAGGTTTAGTATTCTTCAAAGTTGCAAATTCAAATGAAATGAGTTTACTGAGAGGGCATGTCGAAGGCAGCAGAGGTGCAGATCAGCTGTACAGAGATCAGAGAGTACAGTTGTCTACTTAATAAATTCATGCTTCTCATAAAGACAGCTGAATCAATCAACTTCTATTGACTAAGAATATCATGCCTCAATGCAGTTTTCCAACAGCTTTGGAAAATCAACTGCATGGCTAAGCTAGCTAGTTTTCTTTTCAGTGAGAACATTTTATTATTGCAGCAGTGAGGTCTTATATATAATCAAACTGAAGTACCCAAAATACACACAGTGTGTTAAAACTCATATGATTTACTCAGTCAGTTAATACAGAAAATAGGAGATAGCTCTGGTGGTTGTTAAGCACCTTCACATTTGCTGTGGCACTCTTTTGTGTCACAGTACATACTGTAATAAGCTCCATGGATTGCATATTTTCTATCAGTAGGAAAAAATGGGCAGCAGTTTTCTTATTTATTGACAAGAGAAAAAGGCCCACTGAAATGCAAGGCAGATGAGAAAATGCAACCCTATTTAATCAGGTACATCCCCCAAACCCATGTTTTCTTCTCAAGGGAATTAATTTAGAAAGATGAGAATGACTTGCATGCTAGCACAATGCTGACTCAGTAGGAAGTTGACAGATTCATGAATAAAGGCACCAAGTTTCATCGTCGAGGTTTGCAGGATGTTTTGCTACTTACAATTTGTTTTCTATGTAGTTATGTATGTATCCCACTGTTCAAGATAAATGATAGTTTTTCTTTCATTTTTACTATTTACTAGTTGGCTGTTTTAAAATGCTGACATGTAATGACAGGTCAATTTCAAAATTTAGACAGCTGTTGGTACAACCAGAATGAAATTAATGCAAACTTAAGCCTTATTAATTCATACTTAATCCTTCTCTGTGGCTGATGTGATGTCAGCTTGACAATTAAACTCTTTAATACAGTTTACTGATTTTACTGACTGATCTAAAAGGCCTCAGCTGTGGATATGGTGCTTAGTTAGTTGCAACTTTTTAAAACCAAGTCAGTAAAAATCAAAGATTTGAAATTATATGTATTGAATTGTCCTTGTGATATTGTATAGGAATAAACCAGTTATTTTGAAAGTAATCATGGCTGAGAGTAAACACGTCACAGAATTAAATGGAAATTCTCCTACAAAAAAAAAATGTTTCTGTTATGCACATTACACATAAAAATTCTTTGTGGTAATGTCTGAAAATTGGTTACAGTGGCTAGTTCTGAGGAAGGACTTGATAGAAAGAAAAATAGTTATGAAAATACTTATAAATTTAAAAACTCACAAGGCCTCGATAAGTGAAGTTGGCAAGAACAAAATAATGAAGAATTAATAATTAAAGATAGTAATGAGGAAAACACAAGGAAACCATGACTTAAAATAATGGAAACCATGAGTACCAAAACCAAGTAAGAGATACAGAACTTGGAAGAATTTTTAACAAATAGTGTCAGAGAAGCATATATCCCTTTATCATCAATCTGGTAAGTGGATGTGAATAATTTTTATGGACACGTAGAATGGAACATAGTATGGGAACCACTGCCATAAAATAGAACAAAATATGCCAGTGTTTGTAAGAAAACTTATTAATCAAAACACAGTCACACAGTTGTAAACCAGGCATTCAGTTAGGCCAGTATCCTGTTACCAACACTGATTACGAGCAGAAAGCTAGCTAGGAGTATGACCCTACAAACTATATTAAAAAAAATTTTAAAAAAAAGTTATATATGTATATATGTATATGTATATAAATATATGTGTGTGTGTGTATGTTACACATATTTCTGTACATACTTTTGTCTGTATGTTCTCCAAGCATCTGATTTCTTCCAGGTTGGTGGATAAGCTTACTCATTCATTGTGGAAATCACCAGGCAATTACAACAGTCATATAAGTTCAAACTGTTAAAGAAAGAACTACTAAATCTGAATGAGCATGCTATGCACTTATCTACCTTACATAATCATGTACTTTCATTGTTGCTAATAATGTCTCTGTCTTATTCTGTATTCTTCCTGGTTCAAATGAACCTTTTTGCACCCTTACCTCCCACTAACATCAGTGAAAGTTCTCATTTAAATTAAAAGTATGTCAGTAGCTGAGTCAGCAAATGGTCAGAAAATGAAAAAAAAAGGATATAAGTCATAAAAATGGAAACAAACAGTGACAAAGGGGAAAGATAGGGTAGAATGTAATAGTTCTTCAATAAATTTTAAAATTCACATTTGACTGTTCACATTCACCTTGAACTAAGTTTTTTCTTTTGTAAACCTGAAACATTTAAAACATAGAATATAGATTAAAATTAAATACCAATCTGTTTAATGCCATTGAGTTGGAATTCCTCATGCCTAAGTTTTTAAGCAATACTGCTAGGCATGAGATAAAGTGATGAAATAGCATAACAGAGAAATAAAAGTTTGGAAACAGGGAATCTCTATGGTCTTCAGCAATTGAACTTTTAGCCCACAGAGCCCAGCTGAGGAAGCTGTGTAGTGAAAGGGAAATAGTAATATTTTCAAATTACTGATGCAGTGATACAATGCTAAATCTTACATCATAATACAGTGATAAAGTCTACCAGCAATTCTGACTATATCTGAGATGGAAGAAATTTCCTTCATCACAGCATGCCAGATAAAAATTCATTTAAATGTCTATGCATAATTTGCCATCTTTAACCAGCTGCCCATAGATACACTTATGTTCTCTTACTTCGATGATGCAAATATAATTTATTCAGCTTTTTTGACCAATTTAATTGGGGAAATTCTTTCAGTTTTCTCCTTCTGATGTTGTGATTATATTACTGTGAAAATGACCATTGAATCTTTCATTCAAAATGCCCTCAGATATTTAAAGCACAGTTCTTTAAGGATGATTTATCTCTGGCAGATACGTTCCTACAGACCTTTAGCCTTCTAATCTGCAGGCAATTAGGATGTTCTTTCAACCAAACTGCAGAGCCAGTCATTCACTCTGCAGTCCAATTGTTTGGGGGACTCGCATAAAGTGGGGGGTTTTTTACATTTGAAAACAGAGAATTTTTGAGAGAACATTCATAAAATTGAAAGTGTAACATCGATTGTAACTTCAATTAATTTGTAACTGGCTGATTTTGGCATTTTTTAGCCAAGCAGCAAAGCGCCTTAAGCCCTCACTTGAATTACTCTCTTCTCTGGGCTCTACAATTTTTATTTAGAGACAGTGTTGGAAGCCCAAGAAATGTTAGAGCTTTGAAAAGGAGTAAGTACTGGGGCTATACATAAGTTTGGAACAGGAAAGAGTAAAAGAGAACATTTTTCTCCTGCTACAAAGTCATCTAGGGTTTTAACATTTATATTATGCTTCAGCATGTAAATTAACATGTAAAAATGGGTTGCTTGTCTAAGGTGCTCCATCAAGAGTAATTTCTCTTGAAATTTTGCCCCTGCAAAGTATTCTGTGATCTGATTACTTTTAAGCCATAGATCATTACCTGCCACCATCTGACAACTATGCTTTATAATGTATGTATCGACAGAACACAGCATTCAGAACAGACTTTCTACCACAGGGCCTGAAAGTGCCTTGCAAACAGAAGCTCAGCAAGCTCCTAATTTGTGTTAGCTGGGTTGACTATTTTGCCCAGACTGGGAGAGGAATATGGAGTAGCTGCATTGCTAATGCATAGCAAACTACGATGATGTCAGAATCAAGATTTTTAAATACAAGTCCTGGACTCCAAATGGCTACTTTTCTGGCTCTTCTGAGTATGTTTTCATGTTATGCAGATGACACGTTTTGCTCAGTGTCTTGGGGTGCAGAGTTGGCATATAGAAAAAATTGTTTACAAAATACTGTGTGTAACTCCAAGCTTCAAATGCTATGACCAGAAAGCATGATTTGGACTGTGCAAGATATTATTTCAGACACACAGCAATGCTTCACCTGTCTAGAGCTTAAATTTCATTTATATTGTTTGAAGGGTTTTTTGTGCCTTCATTTTGCTTCTCTTCATTTTGGTCTGCAGCCCCAGTTATATTCAAGGCCAAGAGAATCCAAATTCCATCCCAAGCTTTTTAGGGAAAGAACATGCATCTTCAATAGATTTCTGATTTTCTTCCTTTTATTTTTTTAGAAGGACTTGACATTTTAATTTCTTTTTTGATGGTTCTGTTGAAAAATAGAGAACTTGCTTACAAAACACTGAGATAAAACATACTAGTTCTATAATTCAGTAAAATGTGAATGCATCCGGTCTCAGATTACACTTCTGATACTCATCCTTTGTTTTTCATGGGAAATTACCTAATGCTCGTAACAAATCTGGATTTTAAATAAATATATATTAGTTGTGTCTAATCCTGCTATCCCTGGAGACAGTGAAAAAAACAGCTGTGGATGGTAATGTAATAGTCTGAACAACTCTACATTTGAACTTCTCCCATTGTCATAAATACTTCTTTAGGAATACATTAAACCAAGCACTCCCAATAGGATCTCTTCTAAAACAAGACAATTGTTTTCTGAAGCCTTCATGTACAAATACATGCAACATTCTATTAAAATCACTTATAAATCAGACCATTTTTTTATACTGAAATCTTGTTTAAATCTTGAGACTATATTAGGATACCTGAAAGTACAAATACTACCTAAGGCAGGCTTTCATAGGGGATTTCAGTAGATAGCAATTTTGGAAAGTTCCACCTAGGACTTGAGTCCTTCTTTATCTGTACTTAATTGCTTCTAAATATAAGCCTTTATGCCCTTCATTAGAACTCATGCTCTTGACATGTTATTATCAAGCTGAAAAAGTAAGTGGAAAACCAAACCAGATACTTAGGGGAATAGTGAGGATGGAGCACCTGATATAAGCACCTACTTTATACTGAAAAGTGCCTGTAAATGAATGATACTATGTTATATATATTACCTAAGTATGTGAGGGCTACTTTAGTAATAGAACAAACTTATCTTTTAATGCTCTTTGTGAAGCAATGGACAATCTGTACCTGTTGATACACCTTTACCTTCTTCTACCCCTGTAAAGCTCTAGTGCATGGGTACACTGGCACTGCCAATCTGGCCGGGGGTTCACTCCCATGACAGCTCAAACAAGGCCAAATGCATATCCTGAATAAACATTGGAGCCAGCCAGCTAAATCATCAACCCGTGAAACTCATATAGGAGGGAGAATAATGTGTAAAATGGTCTGGGCTCCCTTGATTCCAAAGTCATACACTATTGCCAACTCTAGCCTTTCTTGGACAAAATTACAGATTTAAGGTAGTCTTATGTCTGTCAGTTGTCAACATGTCAAATTTCCTTTCAGCAAGATCTCCTTCTCAGTCCATCAGGGGACTCAGGGAAGGATTTTTCTTGTCATATGTTTAATATAGTTTCCTGAATGATTTCTCAGATTCCTCAGGACTATCAAAAACGTGATATTACATAGTATAGGAAAACTTCTCAGGTGGCTTGGCTGATGTGTCTTGCTCACAAAGCCATGCCAATTGCTGGATTTGACATAGGGAGAAATTTTCTCCCTGATGAAATTGGCAAGGCTCCCAAACAGACTGGTATTATCTCTCCTTTCCTCTGCCTCATACAGCAAAACTTACCTAATTAGTTCTCTGCAAAATACTGCAAGGTTGCCTGGTGCTCCAAGCTCCTTGGTCTCTCTGGTCTTTCCAGTTCCTTATATTATAGGATAGACTTGTTCTGATCTAATGTAGGAGTTTTTGGCCTTTCTTCCTAAATTGTATGAACTCTTTAAAATACCAGTGGCATCTTCTTCATAACATGCATTTCAAAGGAACTGGAGACAGAATTCACTCAACACACAGGAAAATGGTGTATTCTTCATGGGCGCACAAAAATGGTAAAGGAATTCAACTGTAGATGACCAAACAATCCTCTTAGAAGAAGACAACAATACACAGGCATGAGATTGTTCTCTTTTTCTTCATCCTACAAAACTGTGTTGCTGTTGTGTTCTTATTATGCATAGTCTGAATCTATACAGCCATATCTCTGTGGATAGGACACCATGTGTGCTCTCAGTTAGTCCATTTCTTTTTGGATATTATGCGTGATCCCACAAGAAGACTAGTCCTAATTCAAATTCTTGAATATAAGCATTGCTAATTCCATCTAAACATAAGAAACCTCTCTTTTTTTACTGTGAGGGTGGTCAAACATTGAAATAGGTTGGTCAGAAAAGTCATGGAATCTCCATCTGTATATTCAAAAACTCTACACAGTCCCAGGCAACTTGCTGTAGCTGACCCTGCATAAACAGATCTTGGAATAGGTGTGCTCAAGATGTCAGTAATTTTCTATCCCACGCCTGAAAGCTCTTTTTTTCCTCTTCATCAGTTGATTGTTCTTGTAGTTCACTAGGAAACTGTGAGAAGATACCTTCAACATCTCCAACTGAATATATGTCATTCTTTTAAAACTTCTTGGTTGATAATCTTGTAAGCTATGGAAAAAATTCACTGGATTGGTTTCTTCTTTTTCACTTTTCTCCATACTTTAAACTGTATCTTGTCATCTTTAAATTTGTAAAAGCTTATCTTTTATTTTTTGCAACAATGCATATTCAACATTAAATCAAATGTTTCCATTTCTGTTCAACTAAGTAGCTTTTTATTGATTCTCATTCGCCTCATCTTCTCACCTGTCCACTTTTATCTGATCTGAAAGTCTTTTTTTTAGTAAAAAATCATACTCTGTATATCTTTGACAGGTTATAGACTTTTAGATTAATTTGCCATTTTATTTTAAGTAAGGATCCGTTAATTAAGGCTTTTTAGAGCTGTTGTATTAAATAATAGTATATTGTGTTTTAAATTATTTACCATCTCCTCCATTTCTGAACTAATCCTTCACTAGTGCTTATCAACACTGAAATGCCTTCATATCATAGCATGCTAAACTATCTCTCTTCCCAGTGAAGTTAAAACTTCAGGAAAAAGCCAGTGGTAGCCTTTCTCTGACCACTTCCCCTAGGCCACCTGAAGTCAAAGCATTAATGCAGTCTGTCTCCCTTTATATCCCCAATTTTAGCCTGAAATAATTACTCTGTAAGTGATCTAAAAGTCTTAATAAAATGGAAGTATTCCTAAGAGCTTCATCAATAAAGCTGAATAAAAATTATAGTCGCAACTCCAAATGCAGTGTGTTTTTCTTGGCTGTCCTCCTCTGTCACTGCTGTCTTTCAACCACATTCTCCTTTGGAAGAAACATAAACAGGACTGATCCCTTTTTACTCTGGGCTAAACACATGCCTACAGTATCTATATATGACCATTTTTTTCTGTTGCACTGGCTTCTTACTCAACCATTTGTTTCTAAACAATTTTTAAAAGATTTTATACATTCTGACAGAATGCATCATAAATATGAAATTAATATGAAGTGAAAAGTGAGGCAGATGAAAGAATCAAACTAATAAATACAAGTCATAAAACCATTGCACAGAGAAATAGAATGTCTTATTAAAATGGCAAGTACGTTTCAGCTCACGCTTCAGTCTCTGTTATGGCTACATGCAGTTTTATACTGGTAAAGCTATTTCAAGTATGATGATAGAAGAGTATGAACCTTAATGCTTAATGTAGGTTCAGTCATTTTTTGGATAGAAAGGTTTGTATCTGTAGAGTATAAAAATATATGTACAATTTAAATGGGCAGCTTTCCTACATCTCAGGTATGAATATATATACAAGCATTTGTATAATAATGGCATATAATGTTTTAACTGCTCCAGACTAGTTAAAACACTATTTTTCTGTGACTAAAAACATTCTGGTTGAGTATAATTTGTTCAAATCATGTGTTGTTCTTTTGTATCTAAAGTAATAGCAATTAATTATAAAATTACTTTGTTTAAAAAATGTTAGCATTTAGGAAAGCTGCAATTTCTTCTTCTTTCTGTCTCCTTGTTTCTATTCCCTCATCCTTCTTGAGCAACAATTAGAACAGAAAAATGATACATTAGAACAGAAAAATTTTCACTTCCTGAGTAAGGTAATTTAATGACAATCCTGTATAAATTTTGAACATAGCTGAGAAAAATAATTTCATAAGTTAAATCTGAGTGTGGATACTTTATGGATAATTCATAATGAATTTAACCACAGAGAACTCTGTGCTGCTGAACAGTTTGAGCTGTGTTGCCAGTTTGCTGTGGTTGATGCTGTAAGGGACTTCTGATGCACTTGGTATGTTGTTTGAAACCTAATTCAGTTCTGATAAATTGAAAGGAAACTTTAACAGTTTACTCAGTATACAGAAAATCATTATATTTACTGGATTAGGAATGAAGGTTCTTTGTCCAAACAGCTGTTACCTTTTCATAATGAGAAAAGAGGGAAAGGAGAAGAGAAGAAAGAAGTGAGGAAATGCATGGTATGATTGTCAGGAATCTGTGATGCTTGCTGTGCCCCTTGAGTTCAGCAGAATCTCTACATGCTTTATACTTCCAAAAAATCAGGCCATTAAAATCCAAAAGACTCCAGGCACTTTCCAATTTTGCCTCTACTAATCAAAATGACCTTTCATAGTAGAGCTGAAGGGTCAGGCTTATAGCTTTTGCAGACTTGAATAAAATTTTCCTATTTGACAGGACAATTTGCTGTGAAATGCTGTTCTAAGAATTATGCCAATTCACCTTCCTGTGTATAGTATACAGGGCTTGATTGGAGGTGATATCTGAGGGCAGTAGCTCATCACCCATTACTTTTATTAAAGCAAACCTCCAAGAATCTGTATTTGATAGAAAAAGTAAGAACTCACATTTTACACGTTAAATAAATGTTTCAAGAAATAAGAGCTCTACTTCCTATGTGGCTGAAGGTAAAACAAGGTGTGATGACATTTCTTCTGCTTTGCTGGGATCATTTTCTCTTTAAGGCCTTTTGCCTCTTAGAATTTTGATGAAGAAAGCAAGTTGAATTTAATGGAATTAAATGAGAGGCTTGTATCCTACTGGATTATTATTGGGTTGAATCAACCAACTTGTGCCTGTTGGGGGAAGGCCCAGGTCAGAGCCCTCATGGTCAGGCCTGCAGTCTCATGGACTTGGGGCTTTACATATATGAAGCCCAAGAATCTGTACAGCATTAAGGCAATGCCACTATGAAGAGACACTCTAGGCAGGGGCAATTCCATCACATTTTCTTTTGCATTAGAAATCACATTATTTGGATAGATCTTCAGAAACTCATAGTGCTGAACAACAGGTTATAATTCAAACAGTGAAAAAAGTATCCTTACATAAAAGACAGATATGGGAAATGGGAAACAAAGTGTTAAAAGAACAGTGATTGAACAAAAAGTCAACTAAAGAGAAATATTCTACTTAAATATTCTCTTACATGTTAAGTAAATTATGAAAGGTTTTTATTTCTTTTAATGTGTTCTCAAGAAATAAACACTGTTGCTAAATCAGTGAACTTTAAGCCAAATGAAGCAATAGCCTCAAAAATTAGTTGGGGGATTTTTTTAAACATATATTCCTTGGAACCAATTCCTGATTGTTGGGAAAAATCAGATGTAAATTTACCACAGCATATTCTTAGAACAAATACTTGAATACTTGCATCATACAAAATCACTCAATTCTGCAGACAAAGTAGTGACATAAAACTATTTATACAACAACATCAAACTTGATATGAAAGAGAAGCATACAATAAATATTTTATTTTCAGTAAAGCCTATGAATGTAGAGAAATATTGCAAGGGAGAAAAGGGATTCTTCTTTATGTTTCTGGGTTTTTACCACTTCATTTGCCTTGTTGCTTTTGAAATCCAATTTGCAACACTTTGAAAATTGCCCACATTTTCTCTGAGGATCACAGTTTGCTGAAACAATTCTAAGCAGAATACCAAGTTATTTTTTTGTCAGACTTGATGAATGTAGTTTGAATTGTATGGCAAGTAGTTTCATAAGATCAGCTTCATTAATAATATCCTAGAAATACAGATGACATCCCAAAGTGATAACCAGATAATCTAAATTGAGAAGAACCTCCCCACCATTTAACAAATTCAATTTTAATATATTCTAATTCAGCTTGTCATAGAATTTCTAGGAATTTTGATTTGGAAGAAAAAAAGTAAAGATGTTGATTCTAAGGTTGATTCTAAGAATCATTCTTCATTATTCTAAGGTACATTTTAAAAGGCCCAGTAAGGATGATATGGGTCTTGTGAGAGCAACAGTTTTATTGTCTCACCTGATGTTAGCTATTTATTAAATCTACCCAGTTTCCTGTAGGAGTACTGTGCCTCTTGTGGGCATTTCTCCCCATCCAAAGATTCCTCAGGCAGGCAAGCTGAGTCCTGGGTGAAACAGTCAGCTTTCATATCTTGTAATCCCAGGAGTCACAGTGATGCACTTGAACTAAATGCTCAACTTTGAAGGCAGTTAAAATAAAATTACATGAATTTTCTCCTCAGTGACCTTAGTCCAGTATTATGTTCTTATTACATTTATATATACAGTCTAACACTGTTGTTATTAGAGTTCCACAAAGTTCTATTCTACAGGAAGTGCTCTATAAACAGTATAATAACTGAAAGTGTGTGTGTCCCTAATGTCTTGAAGATATGCAACCTACTGCAACCTGGCTTTGCAAACTTCTTGAAAAAAGAATACAGAAGCATGACAGTTTTGGCTGGTTTTGTTTTTTTGGGGGTTTGGGGTTTTTTTAACAACCAATAAAGAAAAAAATAACTCTGCATATCAAAGGCCATGATAAACTAATTTTGAAAGAGACGGATTTTGGTATTACCTATACTTAATGGAGGTTCAAGAAGAAATAGAATTACAATAATTCTATATGTTCAGTAGCAATGGAATATATTTAGGCTGCTTTTCTTGGTCAGGAATTATGACTTTCAAAAACACTTTTGACCTCACATTTAATATTTTCATAATCTAAATACAAAAGGATATGGGAATTAAAGTCTGAGTGGGAGGTGAAGTAGAAAGTAATTCATGAGAAATGAAAGGAGTTGGAATGAATGGAAGACGGAGGCTCAGGTGTACAAAAATTATGAAGGGTTAAATAAGAAATAGCAGGCGAAGAGGATAGCAAAGTTCAGGGAGATGACAATTAGGAAGACCTGCACATGAAGGAAAAATTAGGGAGATTACAACACATGACAGAAGGGGAGAGAAGCTGAGAAAAATAAATAGAAACCTTTATTATATATATATTATATATGTATATATATAATGTATTTGAGAAGGTCAGATGCCAGAAAATAATAGAAATAGAAAAACCATAAAAGGAAAGAGAAGTGTCTTTTCTGGTTTTCTGGAACAACAGTGGACTGGACTTGGTGTTCTGTCATGGAATCATACAAGCATAAAATGGATCCAATTGGAAAGGACCTTAAAGATTATCTAGTTCCAACCTCCCTGCCATGGAAAGGGACATCTTCCATTAGACTAGGCTGCTCAGGGCCCCATTCATCCACTGGTTTCCTCATGACCTGCAGATGCATCTGATCAGGTCCCACAGACTTGTGCACCTTTGGGTTCCTTAAGTGGTCGTAAACCTGATCTTTGACTAGAGCAGGCAGTTCTTCATTCTCCCAGTCCCTGCCTTTGCTTTCTGTGACTTGGGTGGTGTGGCTGGAGTACTTGTGTTGAGGCAAAAGAGACCTAGGCAAAAAAGTCATTGAGTACTTCAATCTTCTCCATATCTCAGGTAACGACATCTCTCATTTTTTTTCTGGAGGGGGCCTGCATTTTCCTGAGTCTTCCTTTTGTGACCAATATACCTTTAGAAGCTTTTCTTATTGCCCTTGACATCCCCGGCCAGATTTAATTCTATCAGGTCTTTAGCTTTCCTAATCTCATTCCTAGCTGCTTGGATAATTTCTCTGAATTTCTTCCAGGCTATGAGTCCTTGCTTACACCCTGTTTGGACTTCATTTTTGTGTTTGTGAATTTGTCCAGAAGTTCCTTTTTCATTCACCTTCTGGTAGTTTTGACTGACTTCATTGTTGGGATGTATCATGCTTGAGATTAGAGAAGGTGATCCTTGAATATTTACCATCCTTCTTGGGTGTCTCTTCTCTCCAGGGATGCACTCTTCCAAGGAGAAACTTGAACAGACCAAAGTCTGCTTTCCTAAAGTCCAGAGGAGTGAGTTTGCTGTACACCCTCCTTGCTGTCCCAACAATCTCAAACTCCACTATTTCATGGTACCTGCAGCTCAGGCTGCTCTTGGGATTCACATTCTGCACCAGTCCTTCCTTACTGGTGTAACAAGGTCCAACATAGGACCTCTCCTCATTGGCTCTTCTATCACTTGGAGAAGGAAGCTATCATCAATGCATTCCAGGAACCTCCTGGTTTCCTCATGCCCTTCAGTGTTGTATTTCTAATACATACTGGTTTGGTTGAAGTCTCCCATGAGGACCAGGGCCTATGAACATGAGGCTGCTCCTATCTGTCCATAGGTGACCTTATCTGCTCAGTCTTCTTGGTCGGGTAGCAGATCCCACTTTAATGGACATGTACCAGCCCCTCCTTTTAGCCCTGTCCCATAAGTTCTCATGTGGCTCTTATCCATCCCCAGGTGGAGCTCCATGCACTCCAGTTGATCACTGACATAGAGGGCTTTACCACCTCCTCCCCTGACTATCCTTCCTAAACAGTCTGCACCCTTTCACCCCAACACTCTGCTCACAGGGGCCATCCCACCACAACTCTGTGATGTCAATAAGGTCATAAGTCTGCAAGCATGCGCACATGTGTTTGCCCAGAGACATTTAAATCAGGCCCTCCACAGAACCAACTTACTGACTGGAGCGGCTGGAATTTCTCTGTGCTGCTCTTCAGCCTGCCAATACAATGCTGTCACTTCTCTTTGGCTGTGCCTCCTTCAGTGAAAGTAAGAAATAGGCAAATGTCCTTTCCTCTGGATGCCATAGGCCAAAGTAGCTAAGCTCAGCTCCCTTGGGTCCTCTGGACTAAACACCAGAACTCCTGCCTTCAGGAACCTGGAGCTTCCATCTTTTTCTTTCTTTCTTTTTTTTTTTTTCCCTACCTGTTACTGTTTATTTTTTATGCAGTGTTTTTTCATCACCATGCTTGGGACATCCTGGTGACTGGGTAGATTAGAACTCAGGAGGCCAGGTTTCCAACCTCTTGCTTACAGAGCTGTGATTTTCCCACCACCTGAGGCCTAATTTTCAAATGCCATTATTTTAAAATATATTATAAAATAAATAATTTTGAACTACTATTGCTAGCTTTTATTGTTTTGGGCAAAGCAGACCTAATAATCAGTGACAGAGGTAGAATCAGAAAGATCATTTTTGTTTACAAACACAGGAGAAAAACTTCTCTGAAGAGAAATTGGACTCAGAGCATAAGCAAAGTAATTAATTCTAAATTAGAATAAATAACTGTTTTACCTAAGAAAGGGAGATATAAAGCATAAACAATTTGTTTCTGTTAGTAAATCTTTCTTGAGGGATTCACAGTACAGACTGTGTATAATTAAGAATGCTTTATGCAGTGTAATGAGAGCTCAGAAGACAACTGATGATGATGTTCTTGGGTTGTTGTTTTGTCTCAGACATGTTATAATATTTTTTTACTATAAGTAGTTATGCAGCAAGGAATTATTCACAATTGGTTTGCTTTTGCTGTGTACAAAAAACTTTTAAAATTTTCCCTTAAGTTCCTGAAGTCTGAACGAAGGGTCAAAATCACTATAACAAAAGCATACATTTTCTAACCTATTATTTTTGTTGTTAAAATTCCACATAAAGGCTGTAATACAGAATTCTTACAAACAAATTTTCATCTTCCTTCAGTGTTTCATTTCCTGTTCTTCCTATTGCAAAAATAAAATTAAAAAAGAGAAGTAGGTGAGAAAAAGAACTAAAAATATACATTCCTCAGTGTGAATATATAACCCAGAATTTATTTATCCTCATATGAGATGTGTAAGCTGAAATATCCAGCCCCTATAGTTGCCTGCCTGTCTTTTTGTAATCTTGGGATTATGACATAGTGACATTTCTGGAGGGCATCTTATACCTCCTAAGATATATGTCTTAAGTGTATGAATAAAAATAGAATAGAATGAAGTGGAATAGAATAGAATAGAATAGAATAGAATAGAATAGAATAGAATAGGAAAAGAATAGTACAGTTGTAAAGAACCTACAGGATCATCTAGTCAAACTGTTTGACCATTTCAAGGCTGAACAAATTAAGTTTCTGGAGAGTGTTTTTCTTCCCTCTGGGTATAGGGGGAAGATAACAAGGAAGTGTGGGTTTATCCCACACCTTAGTGAGAAAATGCTACCTGTTTGCGCATTCTCTCTAGGAGTGGTAATCACTAAAACTGGTCTAATAAATCAAGTGAATGGACTTTGCTGTTTCTTTGGTTGGTTCTATGAAATATCACTCTCAAGTATTATATTTCTTAGCAAACTGTGGGATATTATGCAAATACCAGGTTTTGGCATAGAAAGGCATAATTGCTAGCAATAGAGGATTGTGACAAACTCAGAAACAAATGATTACTGGAAAATTGGAAAGCATGCTAGATTAACTCTTCCTCCCACCCTCTCCACCTTCCACCAATCCAGCAAGCTCATCTGTGTGACAGTCACCTGCATCAAAGCAATTTCAAAGCCTGGGCTTTTCCAGTATTAAAGGATTGTTTTCCCATTAGAATCTGGATATGCTTAGTAGAACGGTTTCTTCATTGTGTCAGAACAGTTTCTATCAACATTAAGAGGGCAAGTTTTTAGAGTTCTAAGGCTTTGCAAAGTGTTTTATAGTCAGGGCAGGTATTGCAGCAGCTCACAACAATGGAGCAAAGGATCTCATTTCAAAGCTGTCTCTTATGGGCTCCCTCTTTAGGATTACAGCTCAAGAGCAACTACTGACATTAAAAAACTGTCTTTGGGAGATAAAAGCAGATTTTTTGCATCTGGTAGTGATGAGCCTGCATTAGAATTTTCCTTATTCCAATTGCTTATTAGCTCGTACAGTGCTACTCTCAGCAGGAAAAGATCAGCATCCTTACTATTTCAGACAGGTGTTGCTAAAATTAGACAGTACTGCTTCCTCATGATAGCTACTGGTCCACGTGTCTTCTCCTATGTATATGATAGTTTTGAAGTACAAAATATACAATTCATGTTTAAGTTTTGATGCTATGTATGCTTATACATATATAACAATAATAAACATGACCCGAGTCTTGATTCTTCACAGTTTGATGAAGACGTGACTAGCAGATAGGAAAAATATTTTAATTTATTGCTGAGACATTTTATGGTCATTCATGCTCAAGAAAATTGAACTGAAGACTGAAAAGATTCAGAAAAGAAATATTATATGTACAAGGAAACAGAGATTATTTTTGTCCAGGACAATGGGAAAGACTGGATTATTCAATTTTACCAAAAGGAAAACTAAGTGTGGAAACAGACATGCAATGCATATGTTTATGTAGAAACAGTACGGAGGGAGAAGACTTACTTAAGTTCTCACAGTAATATGCAAACAAAAGATAATAAATTGACAACAAATTTGTAGAAACTGGAAATTAGAAAAAGCATTCTGCAGTTAAAAATTAACTTGGAAAAGAGGAGGGGAAGTGAATGAGGCAGCAGCAAATGAGGATATGGATTGAGAAAGGCCAATCAGCTGCATTTTTTTTTCTTGCCTCAAAACATTGCATCAATTTTGAAATGTCTTTGACCCAAAAAAACCCCAAAAGATCCAGAGACAGAGTGTAGATGACATTAAACCAAGGAATAAAGTATGGGTTGGTGATTTAAAAGAGCTAAGCAAGGCTATCTTGATTTCTGGCCTCAATAAATATGCATTCAAAGAGCGAGAGCAGTTCACATTAACAAGGAGATGGATTTATGTATGTATCAGCCAAGGAACTTAAATGCATTGTTTTATTAAATTGTTACATACAGATTCCTACCAATGCTAAGCATATTTGGGAGACGTGGTTATGAGGAACATGGAAAGACATCTCATCCATCAGCCAGGAATCCATGAATTAAAGCACAGTGTCAGTAGAAGTGTCCATTCTCTAAAATAATAATGGGTAAGTAATCACATTTTCTTTGAGGTGCTTTAAAAAGGAAACTTAGCAAATAGTAGCACAGAAGATATTATCAAGTGAGTAGGACTTACAATGTTCACTGTTCCATGAGAAATAAAGTGGCACAAACACTGAAAGATATTCCTGATGTAAGAGCAAAGCTGCAAAAATAGTCTCCCCATTCCTGCTCTCCACCTTTCCATCTCTGCTTTTTTTCCTTGCTAATCAGTTCATTAAGCAAATTGTTTCCTGAGAGTAAGAACATAGTGCTTGAGCTGCTCAGTATTTTTCTCCAAATTAAACAAACTAAAGGCTAAGCCTCACACACTTGTTTTTCTTCTTAATTCCAAATTGGTTAAGTGCATTATATAATGTAAGGCAAGGTGACTCTATCAGGATTTCCCACACAGCTCTTTGTTTTTATAGCAGAATAATTTAAAAACAAAACACATATTCCATTACTGCTGACTACTTAATGGAGAAAGAGGTGTTTTGTGTTTGGTACTTTAAAAACCAAACAAAAACAGACCACACTCAAAAACCCAGTGAAAAAGATCTCTGTGTGACAGATCAGATGGATAGTGTTATGACAATGAAGATTCCATTACGACCTTATTAATTTTGAGAATACTCATGGATATTATTAAAATACAGATGAGAATTTGAAGAACAGTCAGCAAATCACATTTAATGACTGTTTTAAAGTTTGTCTTCTACACATCTAAGCTAATTAAATCCTACAGATATAAGAGCAGAATAGTGATAATACTGGTTTAGAACTCTACTGGAGAGATTAAAAGGTCTATTGTGTGTTGTCTAACTTTCAAATATGAAACTAGAGACAGCCTTTCAAAAAAATGCTGGTGATAAGGTTTCAAGTGAGTCAGACAATGCTAGAATAAAGATCAATGTGCCCCGAAGGACCACGACAGTATATGGTGGCTGGAGGCCTAAAAGCTAATGAAATATAAACTCTCAATGGAGGGGCTGTCAAGGAAAGTAAAAGATCTAAATAAAAAGTCAAGGCAGGAACAGTGCACATTCTGTAATAATGGCGAGGCAAAGAAAGATGGAAAGAATCAGATTGTGAAATCCAGCATGATCTTCTGACTTTAAAACATGTGTCTCCTAGAATCAGCCTTTAAAACAATAAACCTTAATTTCTAGTTCCCAGTGGATTATGAAAAGTCACTAAAAATAACTACAGTCCTTTTCAATGCATTTCACATACAGATTGGAGGTCATTATTTAACCACCACATGCATCACAGTATAACCCCTTTTGAATTCAGAAGATCATGACTGAGTCTCAGGAGCTTTGGTTTATGGGCCACATGCAACATTTGGGTGGATGTTACCTGTGATCCACCTCATCCCTAGTTCTCACTCAATGAATAGCCAAACTCCCTACAACCAACCAAACAAACAAACCAGACCTAAACAGTTGTATTTCTAGTACAATTTTTCACAGGGACAAGAGCTCAAAAGGCCTGAGGCTATATTCTCCTTTTTCCATCCAGAATGCTCATAGTAATTTTTTTTTCCCATTACAACTTTTACAGTATAATCACATAGAAAAAATGGGGAAAAAACTAAAAAATTACACCTCAGTCACATATTCCAACAGCTCAGAAAACAAAGGACCCTAATCCTGGCCTTGTAGCACCATTGAATGCTCTCAGAAATTCTTCAAGGTGAATGATACATCTAAAAATTCATTATTGCTGGCATATCCAAAATTCATTTGTGCCAAGGTTTTCAAAAGCATGCAAATACTACCACAGATACCATTCTGTGCCTAACAGGATTTTGAAAAGTCATCCTAACCAGCTAGTTTTTTGCATTGCTTTTTACTTGTGAATTCTATGTCAAATGTACACTAAATATTCTATTAAACATATGCAAAAATTACAGAGTTGACTGATATAAATCACTCCTTTAAAATGTGCTTAAAAACAATCAATCTGCAGTACATAAACTTTTCCATTTTCTGCTTTCTCTAACAAATCAGACTTTTTTTTTTGTTTTTTTTTTTTTAAGGAAGATGACTCTCACTCTTTCTCAAATAAGCATCTGGCAACTAGCAACCAGTAAAACAGAAAGTTATTGTATGACAGCAAAGTTAATTCAGAGATCTCTGTTGGGAAAAATATACCTTTCATCACTTCTATCCCCTGTAACTGATTCTAATTCTCAGTTTGGTCAAAAATATATGAGTAGTAGGGTGAAAGCTTGCAAGGAGATACCCCATTACTTCCAAGCTAATGAGACACAGCTGCAAAGGAAGTAAAGTACTGTAATTAAACCTTTGTCTCCTTGGTTCATTTCTTCTAAGTATATCTTAGACACTGGTTTTTGTATTGGTGGAGAAAAAAGTAATTCAATAACAGTTTTTAACCCTAAGAAGTACAGATTTTGAGATCCTTCACATCCACATCTTCAATAAAAGTACCATTCCAACTACTTCACAAGGCTCTCATGTTCTAATAGATCACTCCCATTTGGGTCAGGGACAAAAGATTGGTGCTGGAGGTAAAAGGAGAAGCAAACCACCTCTAGGCTTAGCATTTACAGCACATGCAGATTAAGAGAAAGAGAATTGAACTTAGCTTTTAACTCAGCTCTAATTTCATAGCAGTTTTCTGTGTTAAAATATTTACTCTAAGCAATATTTTCACAGTTCAGCAAACTATGGTAAAATAACTGCACAGTTTTATACTCTTAACTGGTAGTATATGTCCAAGAGTTGATAATTTAATGTAAAAGTCAAATGGAACAAAAGAATCAGTCAGTAGGAGATATTGCTGAAGATTTTGCTTTATTTTGTTCCTACCCTTTGCTTGTTAAAAAGAACAACACTTTAAGAATTCTAGATGTTTCTGTAAAATGTGATTCAGAAGTTTCCAAGAATTACAGTAATTTAGGATCTACGACCTGATAAATACAGAACAACTGAGAGCAGAAAAAAGAACATTTGGAAGGGGTTCAAGAAGTTAAGTCTGTCTCTGTGCAGAAGGTGTGAGAATGTGCTTGTGAAACACGAGGAGGAAAACCAATAACTTCAAATTCTTTCCAACATCCTACAGAATTCGTTTTTCAATGTGTCAGTGTAAATGGCATATCAGGTACAAGGGTATTTTGTTTGCAAAGTGCCTATTTGTTAAAAGACTAAGAAGCTAATATTTGGTTTAGTCAGTTATTTAAATTCTTAAAAGTGATTTATAATTTCTAAAAATATATTGGATTATTATTCAAGTATTGTTCATGTTACAAATTATAGGTTAAATTTTCTCTCCTTTGTGTAGAGTGACATCTCTGTTCCATGAATAATCCTGAATGCAGTGCTATAGATTATTGGAGGATGAAGGCAGAACCAATACAACTGAGCAAGGCAGTTTCTAAATCAGTGATTCAAGACATCTCCCAAAACAAAGCAAGTAACTCCTGACATTCTATGCCTCTCTACTAAGTTAAACTTACTGTTGTATTCCAGGGAAAATGCAGAAAACATAAACCACCTTTGAAGTATAAGAACAGCTCCCATCTGTATTCTGTTATGGATGGGGTGAAATTCATCAGGACATAATTGACTGAGAAACTTGTTTTGAGGAAGAAGTGAATGAAAATAAAGAAATTACTATTTCTTTATACCACAGGTTTTTTTAAATTGCAGTTTAAATAGTTTATGTCAGAAGGGATAATTTGTCAAATAAAAGCAAATTTGTTAGGAAATAATAATCTCTGTCCATACTAAAGTGGCCTTAACATTTTTAGACAGAACAGTGTCAAAAGCATATGTAAAATCATGACTGTAATTTTATATCCTGATCATAAGCTTCACAGAGAATACAGCTTCACCTTAACAGTCCCAAGTATAGTCAACAGCATGCTAATTGCTTATTTTTTCAAAATGTCTAAACAAGAAATTATAGGGTAAAGAATGAGAAAATAAAGCTGTGTGGTAATGAGAAAAAAACCTACATAAGCCCCAAATGGAGATCTTAACTTCTCTGCATCATGAGAGCTGTTTCCATGCTATCTGTACTATAGTTGTGACACACGAAAATGTTATAGAGAAATATAAAAAGTAAAGGTAACTGTCAAACTTTAGCAGATACATTTCTGTTGAACCGAGATTCACAAATTATTTTGGAATGTTGGAGCAAGGAAGGGTTTTGGTTATCTACAACATGGGGCAGATAAGCAGCTTGGAAAGAGGAAACAGCTCTGGTTTCTAATCTCTCCTGTGTTTTTTTCAGCAAATTATCCTTTTCCCAGCCCAGTGTGTAAGGGTTGTTCTGGTCACAAAATGCTGTGTAAGTGGGTAGGAATGGAAAATTCTCACTAGACCATGCTGAGCACTCATTAGAAAAACCCACATTTTCTTGCAGAAGTGAAGCTGGTACAGCACAACCTTTATTTAACCCCCAACTCACACACCCTCCCCCTCCCCCACAAAGATACATAAGATTCAATTACATTTTTGCCTCCAGTTATGTCAAGTATAAAAAAGAAAATGAGATCTTAACAAGACTGGTTTTAAAATAGCCGCAAGTCATAACTTTTAAATGTTGGAACTTACTGTGCAATGTTCCAGACATCTTAAGTGAATAGTCCAAATGACTCAATATTAGGAATTAGGAACATTTCCAATATAAACCTTCATTGCGTTCTAGGTGAGATTATTTGCAATTAAACCCCAGAGGATGCTATCCAAATTTTAAAGGAGTCCCCTATTTTCTCTAGAAATAAGATTGACATACTTGCTTAATTGTTTCCCAGCTTCAGTAATTGAATTACCTTCTCTGCATTTTTCAAGTCTCAATCTTTCAAGTCTCAATTTTAACACCTTAATTTCTGAAAATCCTTTGCATTTTCCTGTTTAGAAAATTTGGCAAAATAGCAGTTTGGGGAGTCTGCTGTGCCTTAATTCACTCTAACACTCTAGCAGTTTTGGTGGGATTAATTTTTTTTGTTGATTTGAGGATTTTTTGTTTGTCTGGGGTTTTTTATGTTTGTTGGGGGTTTTTTGTTGGGCTTTTGAGAGTTTGTTTGTTTTTTCTTGTTTGTTTTTTCAGTTTGTTTTGGTTTTCTTTCCCCATTTGTCTAGAAGTAGATGGTTAAATACTTAAATACAAACTAAAATCAAGGCTGAGAATCATGCAACCATGCCTTTTTACCATAACGTATTATACAAAACACACAGCACCTCTTGTAGACTCTATTGTCAGGAAGAATGTTGCTTCTGCATTGAATCTTAATTTCCTTTTTTTCTTGATTAAAAGTGAAATATTCCATAGGAAAAAAGAGTTCAGTACTTTTATACAAGCTCCCATATTTTAAAAAACCATACTGACCTGGTTCAATTCTTCAAACATTCATTGTATTAACACCTATTTATATGACATTACTTATATGTCACAGTTGTGGAACCTTGAGCCTGGCTGCAAGAGCTCATAATACATGAGGAAAAAAAAGAGGACATGGAACATTCTCAAAGGCAGCCTTTTGCCCTACATTAGAAGAAGAGGATATCCTTAAACTCTTGAAAATCAGAAATGTATATATAAGGAATATTGTACTCTTACAAGTGGACTTTGCTTTGACCTCTCACAGGTAGCAATAGCACTTCTATGATGAGGAAAGATGCAAGCCACATACAGCTCCCAGTACCATGTTCTCTAGGAACTCTGTGCAGTTACTAACTCAATCTGATACACTCCCAATATCCAGTAAAATACTGTAGAGAGATAATAGCATCCGAATGGCAATAATGAAATTGTTTCTTCAGTCTGAGTCTCACTTTATATGTTTAGGATTGCACAGTACCAATGTATTATTTCTGTTTTAGGACCAGGCCAATATCTGAATGATATAAACATATCAGTTTCAATTAATGCTAGCTTTAGCATTACTGAGCAGCATAAACCTCTGTAAAATAGTCTGATTAATTTGATAACAAGCTGTCCAGTAGCTCAGAATGTCTGAAATGCAGCACTGTTGATTAAGTGCAGCTCATTCTTCAGCAAAGTTATGTGGAATCTACTCTGAATTATGCAGAAGGGTTTGAAAATGCCAAAGCAAAACACAAAAGAAGGCAATACTACCGTTCAGTCCATTTTTATTACTACAGCAGCATTTAAAATGAAGGTTGGGAGGGTCCATCACACCTAACTAGGAAAAGAGGGAAACTGATTTCTAAGCACATTCCATCAAAAACAAGAGCCTGTAACTAACAAGGAAAAATTAGTTACTAGACTTACAGTCATTATCTTCATGTCTAAACTGACAGTATTTTTATACTGATACAACAGAAGACAACTAGCAATGTAGTCATTTATTCTGAGTTCTGCAATCAAACAATGAAAACAGGATAAAAAGTAATTTTCTTGTTCTCTAACCTATCATATACATAGCAAATGCATAACAAAACTAAAGCCATATCAAGCCTTATGATCTAATTTCCATTCATTAGATTTACTGTCAAGCATGGCTGTCAGGGCTGTCTTTCTTGTACATTGTGAGGTAACTTTTTTCTCTAAATTCACTGAGACATTCACATTTCATCACCATAGACTTGCTATGTTTTCTAATTACTGTGAGATTCAGCTTGTTCTGCTCTGCTGATGTTTTGCCAAAAATATAGCCATTGTGCAAATTAATATTTACTGTGCTATCACTGAATAATGCAATGGTTCATGTACTTAAGTAGTGGCTCAAAGCATAAACTAGGCTTCTTAGCTAGATGTGTGCATTTTATTTTAAAGACACAAGTTGAAGTAAACATTAGACAATATCTAGGTCCCTGTTTGTTTAAAATTCTTTCTTTCAGCTTCCACTTGTCTTTCTCCAGAATGGAAATATGTTTCTCACTGTTATATTCTACTCAGCATATTCTTGGATGCCTTGCATGATTTTTCTTTTTGTTTCTGCACTAGACTAATAAATTTGCTGTCATTTTTACAGAGATTATTGGAATACTGTGCAGAAACTCCTCTGTGAGGGTCATAAAGAGGAAACATTATCAGAGAATGAGTGCTTGAAAGCTTGAAAATTAGCTTCACAGCATTAATGTCTAAGTTATGCAGAGTCATTAAGAAATAATACTTTATTTTATGAATAATCACTGTGTAATATACATCACAGAACTGCTCTGATTGTTTGTCTAATAAAGACAACAGTTTAAGGATTAGCCCCCTATCACTGGTTTATGAAGAAGTGTGATTATTGTGATCTGCAAGAAGATGATATATTCCATTAAAATAGCCCATATACTAACATAACTATGCACCTACTTAAAAAATTACACTGAAAACGCATAACTGAATTCATTAATTTCAAGAAATACTTTATTATACCATCACTAAGGTGGAAAATGGAAGTGGACAAAAAACATCTTTAACCTATAACAACTAATAAATACAGTCTGTCGAACTGACTAAGAAGCCCTGTGATTAGATGAGCAAGCAGCAAGCTTAAGGGGTAAGAAAGAAACTGGTTGTTAACAAAAAGTGTTATCACTTTGTTATTGCTTCTGGAAAGAACAGAAGTAATTTGTCTTTGCAAACACAATCTCTATAAATAATGAAGGATGTTTTGTAACGGGGATAATAAACTGTCAGTTGCATTTTTACAGCAGCAAGACATATCAGGATTGGCCTTCTGGAAATATAGCTATATAGAACAGCAATAAATATTGTTCCATGTGTTTCTGTGATCTATTATTCTTATTTTTAATTGCTACAAACAACTACAACACACAACAGAACAAGACACAAACAGGGGGTTTCAGAGCCCTCTGTGCTTTCCAAACTTTATGTTACAGGATTTATACAACCCTCTGCAAAAGTGCTTTAGTTCATCCTCAGGGATTGGTCCTTTCATTTTTCTGGGAAGATGATTTTTTTGTCTCCCCAACTATACAAGTACTACCCCGCAATATTTGTCAAGAACTATTACGTTTCTTACAGTGGTGCCACATGAAGGCACTCATTCCCTGGCATATCGTTTTGCAACAAAAGAATATGCTTTCTCTACATAGGGATAAAACAGTGCAAAAAACTTTCTAAGTAGACTCTGAGACATGATGCAGACTTTCTGAGACAGCTTGTCCTTTATCTTGCCATAATTAAAATCTCTACAGTTCAAAAAAATAATTGTCAATTCTATTGACTTCAGAAAGATCAGTCCCTAAAACAGAATTGCTGGGAGGTATTTAAGCATTGTCCCTGTGGCTTTATACATAAAGTGTAAATATAATTGTTCCCTCTCTGTCTTCAGCCACACCTTCAGTAAGTTCATCAGGCAAACACAGACTACAGACTGGAAGTAGTCATCTAAGTTATGCCCATAGCACTGTAAGGTGAAAAAGTGAAGCACTTAACAGATATGGGTATTTGATGAGAGGAAGCAGTAACAAGTAGACTGAGAATATCTGAACGTCTTCCTCACATCTACTGTCTTTTAGTTTAAAACTGTTTCTCTTTGTCCTATCACAACAGGTCCCAATAAAAAGCTTGTGTCCTTTGATCTTAAGTCCTTTGATCCCCTTTAAGTACTGGAAGGCTTCTATAATATCTTCTCAGAGCTTTCTCTTCCCCAGGCTGAACACCCTTAACTCTCTCAGCCTATCTTCATAGCAGAGGTGCTCCAGCCCTCTAACCATCTTCCTGGCCCTTCTCTGGATTCATCTCAGCAAGTCCGTGTTTTTCTTGTACTGTGGAACCCAGAGCTGGATGCAGTACTCCCAATGGTGTCTCACCAGAGAGGAGTAGAGGGGCAGAATCACCTCTCTCTACCTGCTGTCCACACTGCTTTTGATGCAGCCCAGGATACAATTGGCTTTCTGGGCTATGAGCACACATTGCCAGGTCGTGCCCAGCTTTTCACCCAAGTAACCTCAAGTTCTTCTTGGCAGGTTCGGCTCTCAATCCCTTCATTCCCCACCCTGTATTAGTATTGGGGGTATAAAGAAGTTTTTGTGAAACTTCTGGCTCCAAATCATTTCAATTTCTCTTGAGCTAGATATTTTGCCTATCTTTCAGTTCTTTTGAACTATAAAATAACAATAATAGTATTTCCCTAAAGTTAAACAATGCTCCACTCTCTATCCTACATGCAATAGAAAAGATTTTGATGTCCATAAATATTACAGTAGTGAAATACATGTACTTTTTATACACCAAACTGTATTTGATATTTCAGATTTCATTATCTCCTTTATTTCTTAAGCCAGGAAAAGATGCATCACCCTGATGTGTTATTTTGTTTGATTTTGCTCATAGCAGTATTTATGAATAAGAGACAGGAATTGCCACAGCCTGAGGAAGAAAAATCATCCCTGGATGGACAAGATGTAAGAATCTAAAATAATTTACTACTGCAAGCGCAAACAAGCATACACACAAACACATGCCTTCTTACTGAAACATGATTATTGCTTTAATGATTTCCTAAACTGATCATTGTAGTATTACAATAACAAACAAATACTTTTCTGGTAAATTAATGAGTTTTGATTGCATCAAAATACTAAGTATGGTCTTAAGATATTTTCATAGATTTCTATTCTGAAAAGCTATCTACAAAAATTATGTAATACTGAGAATGATGTGACTTCTGTGAACAATGTGAATAAGGCAAAAATTGGTGAGAGTTCATGAGTACATAAGAAGCAGTGTTAGCTTCAATTTTTCTCTCTAGATAAGCAAGCACATGAACCAAAAATTTTTCACGTCACATGCTCTAAGTCTTTTTAGCAATTCCACTAATTCTGTTGTTCATCATGGACTTTCTCGTAGTGACTTAAGAGAATGGTAGGAGGGCAGAGGGGATTGGGAAAATACCAAACTACACTCTTTGTTGAGATAAACAAATAAGTGAGTTCCACATCAAATGCTCATCATTACTGGAGATAAAAGAGCTTTTTAATTCCATTAAAAATAAGCCCAAATATCAGGCCAACACCAGGGATTGGTCTAGGAGATCCAGAATACCCCAGAAGATGGAGGAAGGTTTAAAAACCAGAAGCTCTGCCTTTATTGCAAATTCAAGAAGAACTACAGAACAGTCCCTCACAGCTCACAATATCCAGGGAAAGTAGAGCTTCTATACATTTGGACAACTGCATTTATGAGCTTCCCAGTCACACCTTGCAAATACGACCAAAGAGCAAGTCATGACCAAACTTCTCTTGGTGGTACACACTGCCATACTAGTTTCCACATGAAGTTTCAAGTATTCCTTCTCCCCCTTCACCTTGTGGTTTGAACTGGAGCTAATTGCTGGTTTACAAATCATTTACACCAACCTCCCTAGTGCCCCTAAGGAAACCAGTGATCCATCAAGACAATTTAGGAAAATGTTAGTGAAACAAGTATTAATAAGTGGGCTTCAAGTCTAAACTCGACAAAGCGCTCAGAGTGGAGGAGGTGACACAAAGATGATGCGCCTTGGGTCTCACCACAGTGTATGAATGGTGGATGATTCTCTGAATTCCTACTCTGGTAACATGCTAAAGGCATGTCTCCCTCTCTGTATTGCTATTCGAAGAATTTGAGATGCATCGAATTACAGACTTCTATAAAAACCAAAATTAAATATTGTTATAATTAAAGGAATATTTTACCTGTGGTCAGTGTGGGGTAATTTAAACAAGACTGTGATGCATTTGTCTTTGAGACAATAATCAGCAAAAACACCAATTTTAAACATTTTATATCAACATGTATATTTAATATTCAAAAAACTATTGTATCTCTTCTAACAACTGTAGCAAACAATTCCTAAGGAATCAGTCACTTTTTTTTCTTCTGTACGTATTTATTCTCTCCCAAATCAGGCCTCTCTAGTGTGTTCTAATTCAGTCACTGATACTGGACCCTAACTCTAATAAATCCACTTCTCTTTTCCCAAAGAACCTCAGTTCCATCTTACATATTCACATTTTCCAGTAGGCGTTGTGAAGAACATATATTCAGACCACATCCCTGGGATGAAGTTATGTTAAGCAGAATGAAAAGGAATCAGCAGTAGGGAAGCAGAGTCTTTCTGATCCATCTGTTATATTTGAACGTTATTGTTGTGCCAGGACATAATCTTGAGTTTATCATTCAGATTTTGCTGTACAAATGACTGGAATCAAAACTGCAGAGGTTCCCATTAAGGTATGGACATTTTTCAGGCATATGATTTTTTTTTTTTTTCCTATTTGCATCAACAGATTTGCCTTGCTAGAGTCTGGGATTAAAATGAAGGACAGCTTGCATATAGCAAAGGAACAAAATCTTATTTTAACTTCAGCTGAGATGTGTTGTTCTCAAAGGTTGGGAGGGAAGGGTGCCTCTTAACAGAACAGACATCTTCAATGATGCCTAGCCTGTCTCTCCACCCATCCAGCTTTTCCTTCCAGATGCCATACTCTAATTTCACATGCTTGTCTGCGTTTCATTCAGACCTTTAGTATTAAGGGGAATATATGCTGTTTGCCTGTAGATGTTCCATCACGGCTGTATAAATTGCTGGGTTATGGAGGTATATCATTATATTGATGGACTGGCAGATGGATCATGCTGCACTCAAGGGGGTACTGCAGCTCAGTAGTTGAAAGTTCCACCTTTGTGAAGAAAAGAAAACCAGGTTTTTGAGAGCTATTAAGTACATTTTTGCAAAAATGAGGTCATGAGGAAGCAGACTCTGAAGGTAGCTTTTTTTTTAAAGGTGAGTTCTATCAAGTCAGTGCTGCCACAACCAGTAGTGATGCATGAAGAGTGGATGGAGTCTGCTGAAAGACAAAATTAAAAACAGTTTCTTACTTACCTACTGCTAAACATGAGAAGAAAATACAGGGAGAGGCTGGGAAAGACATTATATGTTCAGCTATTAAGGACATTTATTAATTTCCTTCTAGAGACAGGCTTTCTTATGTTTCTATGTAAGTTATTTGATAAAATTCTGATGTGTTTTATATAATGAATTTTCTAGGTAATAGCTGATGCTACTCAATTTCTATTTCTAATATTATTATAAACTGCATCACAAATATGTCAATAATTTTAAATCTTGACACAAGTCTGTACGGTATAAGTTCTACATCCATACACATTACATGAAAAAAGACATATCAGTGGAATGAATTTTAAGGTTGCGAAACCAAGTGCTCCAATATTAGGAAATGCCAAAACTAAGGCTGCCTGAGCAGGATTGCATCCACTCCCTTATATTTCTGCATCATTAAACAGTCTACAATTAACTGATCATTCAACATATGATGAAACATTCACTTTGTTAACAGAGATTCAGTATTTCTATTTAGCAACATTATTCAGTGACAGGCTTCATACATCTTTCTACATGTCATTCAAATCATGAATCAAAGACAATTAATTTCTTTAATGTTTTTCCTCAGGTAATGTCATTACAACATTTTAATTCTTTCTACATATTGAAAAAAATCAATCTTCAGAACACTTCTGCAGGGTGAGATAAGGTGTGGGTTTCTTCTTAATATATACTTATTGAACTCAGCTAGAACTGTCCCTGAAACTTATTTGTCCTATGCAGAAATGACTCTGTTACTGTGGAGAAGAAAAAAAAAATTAAAAAAATCACATGATTCTATAATTAATGTCTGGGGAATGAATTAGATTTGCATAGTCTATAGTCATAATGTTGGCATATCCTAATTTTTAAAAATGTGACTTAATTAGGCTAACACTTTTGGAAGCAAATCCCTCCTTTTTTTTTTCCTTTTTTTAAATTAAAAATCTCAGAACTATATCTTGTAGGGTTATATTTGCTCTTATATGAGTCATCTTCAGGGATTGGATCTTTATGAAACAACTCTCTGATAATTTTAAAGTTAAATGATTAAAACATTCAGAAGGATTCAATTGCTGACAGCATTTTCTCTTTTGAATTGTTTTTAAGTGATGTGGACCTATCATTAAAGAGGGCAGAGATACTTCCATCACCTTTATGTTCTAATGAAATTTCAGCTTGCCTGTTTTAAGCATGTCATAACAGATCATGGCACTCAGGAACTCAGAACGCATTGTGAACCCTTGACCCCTGATAATGCACTGAAATACTGGGCTTTTCTAATAGAGTCAGATAATCCCTTTATTACAGCATTTCTGTGCCTGGTAGTGTATCCCCTCTGGCATCAATTTGCCTTTATAAATTAATACCTTTCCACTCCTAAAAGCTTTTGTTATTATTGCAAAGCTATCACTATCAGAGTAGCAGATGGCAAGTGGTCTCAAGACTTCCCAGCCATGTCAATGTTGAAATCTCTCTCCCCGTCTGAACTCAACAGCACATTTCATCAAAGAAAGCCAAGGAGCAAGCATCAATTGGAAAAGTCTGCATGGAATGCTTAGAAAGAGTGCAAATCCCACTGGTGTTCTGCTGGGTGGAGAGCACTCAAGCTTGAAGGTTATGTCAGGAGTCTTGTCAAGGGCTGGATGCTGAAAAGAATTATGTAAGTATTTAACTTGATGTACTCTGAGTAGTTTCAGCTGATTAGAACAAAATGTGCACAAAGCCTCAGAAGCATGGAGAGCTCAGGTCTCAATCTGCAAATAGTGCAGAAAGCTAAAGGATAGCTGATGCCACTTATTAGAAAAACACTTTAAATTCCAAATTCAAACAGTGTTGTTCAAGAAAACAGTCTTTCTGCCATATTTCACTGGGAAAACAACCACTCATGGAATGGCAGTTTGTGCAGTAAAAAAATAAAACATTTTAATGGAAAGACCCAATTTCCTAGCTGCAGGAGGTGTTGAGATGTGCAAACATTCTAATCTGCTGGACATTAAGTAGTTTCAAAGCTTCACAGCTGCAGGAGTGTGAGGAAGAAACTTCCCAGTGAGCAAAAGAACAGTTTTCAAGCAGAAAAATGAAAAGCATGATTGCTTTCCACACTTATTTATTAAATAGACAAACCAAGAAAATCAGCAACTATAGGCCCAGACTCAAAATCAATTTCAAGCAGTGTACAACCACATATTAATCACAGTAGACCTTATATAAGTTTATGAAACAAATAGATCTGCTAGCAGCAAATGCTGAAGGAAACACAACCTGTGTGAAACTGAAGACTCCAGAATTATGACTTTGGGTTAAAAGTCTGATAGTGCTCATTTTCAGTAATGTGTGTTTCAGGCAGGCCTAAAAGGTTGGTCATGTTGGTGATTAGGAGATGTAGCTGCACAAGTGCAAGCTGGGAAGAAAAGGAGCTTGAGAGCAGCCCTGAGGAGAAAGATTTGGGAGTGTTGCTTAACGAGAAGCTCACCATGGACCGGCAATGTGCACTTGGCAGGCCAGAAAACCAACCATGTCCTGGCCTGCATCAAAAGAAACATGGCCATCAGGTTGAGGGAGGTGATCCTCGCTCTCTACTCTACCCTCATGACACCCCATCTGGGGTACTATGTCCAGCCCTGGGGCCCCCAACATAAGAAGGACATGGAACTGCTGGAGTGAGTCCAGAGGAGGACCAGGAAGATGATCAGAGGGCTGGAGCACCTCTGCTGTGAAGACAGGCTGAGAGAGTTGGGGTTACTCAGCCTGGAGAAGAGAAGGCACTGGAGAGACCTTAGAGCAGCCTTCCAGTAGCTAAAAGGGGCCTGCAAGAGAGCTGAAGATGGACTTTTGACAAGAGCATGTAGTAACAGGACAAGGGGGAATGTCTTCAAACTGAAAGAGAGTAGGTTTAGATTAGATATTAGGAAGAAATTCTTTCCTGTGGGAGTGGTGGGACACTGGAAGAGGTTGCACAGAGAAGTTGGGGATGCCCCATCCCTGAAAGTGTTTAAGGCCTGGTTGGATGGGGCTTTCAGCAGCCTGGTCCAGTGGCAGGGGGATTGGAACTACATGACCTTTAAAGTCCCTTTCAACCCAAAACTATGATTCTATAACTTTATTTCTGAAGGTGCAGGAGAAAGCACTGTCTACTGCCACAGAAGAAACTGGATAACTCTCAAATTGGTGTAATGAAGCCTTTCAAACCAAGAAGCCCCAGTGGGAGTAAATAAGCAAAAAGAGCCAAATTACTTCTCATATTCCATTTCACATTGCTACACTTTGTATTAGGCATTTGCTCAAACAACATTTGTTATAATGGAAGTAATTTACTCCAGAATATCTTTCCATATCATCACTAAGAAAATGATATCTAATCTTTTGCTGTGACTACAGGAATACGATCACACACATCTGTTGATATCTGTGCTTTTCCACAGAGAAAATCACAGCTCAGGAAAAATAAACTGAAAGGAGAATGAAGAACTCCAGCTGTACAGAAGAGATCATATAAAGAACACTGATGACGTACAGATATCATTGTAGAAGTAACAGTGTAAAAAAATAATTCTTGTAACATATATATTTAATTAAAAAAGTGATATTGTATTCAGTCATGATAAACTAAGTGATTTATCATGCTTGCCTAAGAACTATCCAAGAGTTAATATTACCCATGAAAGAATTGTAGGTTCAGCTGTGAAACAACGAAAATTCAGAGTGTCTCCAAGTATGAGATTTCAAATTGTTAATACTGAACAATGCATTGCTACCACTAGTACATATTTTACAAGTCTTAAACAGCAACTAAAATAAAAGGATTCTCTCTAACCTGAGTTAGAGCCATTTTGGTACTGAACGCAGCATGAACTTGCATAGGGCCATCAATCCCCCAACGAAATGTGAGCACATGTACCTGTGGAAAAAATGATGGCATAAAAAAGTTGGGGCTGTAAATGGGCAATTGGAAATGTGAAAGCTGGTAAAGGTACTTACAACATGAACATTAAATACTACAGCTTAATATGGATTTCTTTAATTGTGACTATACATATTTCTTCATTGTTCACACTTACTATTACTGAAAGAATATGATAATTATGGGGAAATTTTGTTTCAGCTTTTTGATAATAAGAAGATTTTGTATGATTAGTTTTAAGATTATTGTTACCGTGCGCAAATGCTGATGCTTTTTGTTCTGTGGAAATTAGGAGTCTTGTAATGAAAAACATGGCTAGAAGGTCTTTATACTATTTGTAAGAGTATTTGAGAAATACTGCTTTGGTGATTGATGAGTAGAACACGGAAAGTTAACTCCATTGCAGAAATGTGGTGGCATGCTAGCAGGCAGAAAACGGCAGCTGAAATAATAGATTCGCACTGTTCAATGTTGGCTATGAATATAAAATAACAACTATATTACAAATAAAATAATATTACTATAAAATAATTTATTTTGAATGTCATAAATAATTTACTTTCAGCAAGTGACCCTTCAGTAGCTCAGTTACTGGTGCTTAATAAGGAATTAGATACCTTTGACTAAAGCACAGTTTCTGACATACACGTGGTTTTGGACTGAAGAAATGAGAAATCTGATGTCTCTTGATTTTTCTTTTTTTTTTTTCTTTTACTATTGATCTAGTCCATCTAGCTGTTAAAAATGGGTTTTTTTTCCAAACTTTTGAATGTCTGACTCAAGTTTCTAGACATCATTTCTATTTTTATATCCCTTAGATTAAAGAACCCTCTCCTGATGAGAAAATGGCTAGGGAGAAGAATCTAGCAGAGCTGAACACTGTAAAGCACTTTCCCTATTATATTCACAGCATAGAAAAAAACACTTTTGGGAGAGGCCATTGAGTGAGCTGGAACAGGCAGGACACAGTAACAGCCACAAACTCAAAGATGAGGAGTAATTTTATTTTCTTTACCTCACCAGCTGAGGGATCCCCACATGGGAAGAGGAACACAAGTAGGGACACAGCCATCAAGGAGCTCAGTCCATGATAAAGAATCATTGAACCTGCTAGTTTTGTCTGTATATCAGGAATTCACACAAGTACAGTTTACCAATGTACTTTGATCTTTCCTATAACAGGGAAGGAGTCTTAAGCATATTCTACAGATTGTCTCTAAGTCTATCACAGGCCTATATTATCTAAACGTAAGTGTTCTGCTTGTCCAACACACAAGGCTAAAAAACTATTAGAATGATATATGGGATTTTCTACACTGTAGCTGCATGTCACTTGACTGTGTTTACAATCCTCCTTGCCAGTCTTTCATTATCTTCCCAAAGCAATAAAAATTTTCACATAAATTGGGTTATTCTGCATGGAGACACTTCTTAAAACCAGCACCTTTTCATTGTATTTCTATTTGTCTTCACTTTGGTACTTAACAGCTGTAATAAATTAAGGAGGAGCTTTAAGTATCTCATGAAAGTATTCTCCAATTCTTTAATAAATACCACAATTTCAGTGTAGGATTTACTTTCCCTTTAAAAATTCTGGACCCTTACACTTTATAAAAGAATTTACTAATACCTCTACAATGTCTTATGCTGAATGAAATCACCTTGTACTCCTACCTCTATTTTTATATAATAACTTATATCTGATTTTTGTTTCCCTAATTACATATTAAGTATTTGTGCTTTTTTTTTAACCTATTATTAAACTAGTCTTTTCAAAGTCACTGATACTGAGGCAAAATCCCAATTTTTTCAAGTTGTGGAGTGGATATCTTATTTCTAAGTATATACATTTGCTTTAAACTGCAACAAGAAGTCTAATATTCAAAAGGACCTAAACTAGCAAGTAATCAGGACAACTCTATGGCCCATCTGCATTGTTCATTTGCTGCTGTAGTAATGTTAGTGTCATCTTGTAAATTTTGTTTGGTTTCATACTTCTTCTAAACCATTGATAAAAATGTTGAGTTGCATCAGATCTGAGACTATGTATAGTGCATATAGAAACCATATAGCTTTATTGTATTAGTTTTTGTGATATATCAACCTGCTCAAATCCTAGTTAATACTCCATATGGTTCTGAATGATAGTGCTAATTTCACATACCAAATGCTGTGTAGAACTCAGCTACTTAAGAAAAAATGTCTACAAATGACTACATGTACATAGTTGGGGTTTTTTTCCCCATATGATAAATGACACAAGGCATATTTTAATCATGAAATGTCCCCCTGCTGCTTCATTTTTAATTTGGCACCCATTGCCCATCCAGGGGGACTCTGCGTGTGGTCTTTACCACTCAGCATGCCAACTGCACCCACAAAGTTAGTCTAAATCTGTCAGACTCACACTTCTCCTCTGAAGCTGAAATTCTTCAGTAGTCTTTTATCCTTTTAAACTTTACAAGAAATACATTGTTATAAAGTCAAGGTTTGGGAATTATTTTTGTTTATCCTATTTACTAAACTTAACTATAATCCTGAGATAAAGCCTTAAGGAAAAAAAAGAAACTCTGGGAAGACCACAATAGTGGAAGATAGAGCTTTTGAAAAAAGAAAAAAAAAAGGGGAAAAATTTAACTTTTTAGGTAACCAGGCTTGAGTAAATTTGTGAAGTTATTCTCACAGGGTCCAAAGTGAATAATATGGTTTTGTAACCTTTTTTCTTTTTTTTCTGTGAGAGAGTAGGTTTAGATTAGATGTTAGGAAGAAATTATTTACTGTAAGTGTTGTGAAGCGCTAGAACAGGTTGCCCAGAAAAGTTGTGGATGATCCATTACTGGAAGCATTCAAGGCCAGGCTGGATAGGGCTCTGAAGAACCTGATCTAGTGAAAAGTGTCCCTGCCCACAGCAGGGGGGTTGGAACTGGATGATCTTTAAGGTTCCTTCCAACCCAAGCCATCCTATGATTCTATGTTATGAAAACATATATGGAAATGAGTATTTCAGGTATCATTAAATTTTTCCAGTCAAACCAGGATTCAAATTTCTTTATTTCATACCTTCTTGATGAAAGCTATAGTCGTCATTTACAGCTGAAGGTACAAGTGAATTTCCTGAGTTATCCTTTTGTATGATATTCTTCAGACCCTGTTGACTCTCCAAGAGAAAACTGTCTTAAAATTCACACTGCTTTGAAATAAACTGTTTTTTCTATTCTCTCAGCTGCAGTGACTGTGGTTTACCACACCCTCCAAAATACACCACAGCAATCGAATTTCCTTGCTTTAAATGCTTATAAACTTGAAAAGCTAGATAGATGGAAGCAATCCTATTAAACTCAGTCTGAACTAACCTCATCCCATTCTAACAGCCATAAGCATATCTGCAGGAATAAGCACTTGTACAATGAATTAAAATAGGTTTAGTACCTTTCCATTTTTAGAGTTCCCATCCAGCAAACATACCAGTATGCACTGAACATTAAGCACATGTTTCAATCCCTCCACAGCCATATAAGCATTTAAGCATGTACTTGGTATAAGTGCTACTTAAATCGGACTGACAATAATTGGACTTAAGCATACGCTTAACTGCTCTGCTGGATTGGGATGGGATAGGACAACTAATGTGTTTAAGAGTGGAAATGGACTGCATGTGGAGTGAAGGCAACGTGATACTGTCACACAGATTTTTGGATCTGCCCACACTTCACTATGTGTTTCTGCTTCTTCACCAGTATTGTCAGAAACATTCCAGTTCACCACAGCATCTAAGCAAATGACTTGCTATAAAACAGATGGTCCAGGGAGGGAACAGGTTACATGCTTTCCATATTGCTTCAAAAGCACAGTAAAGGTGAACTCAGGTCTTAACTTGGTCTCAAAATCTGGGTTCTGAAAGGACTCTATAGAGATGCATCTTTTGGGAAAGCATATAAAACAGCTAACAACTGGTCAAAACTTGGCATGTTCATCCCACACAGAGTTCTATTTTGACTACTAAATCTAGCTTTTTGGTCTAAATGATAATTCCTGCAGGAATGCAACTGAGAAAATTTATTATCTTTCTGAAGAATTAGGACTTTTCTTTAAATTTTTTTATAAAACCTAAACTAATTACTTGACTACCCCATATTTTCAAGATCCAAGAATCAAAACAGAGGGCAGAAGAGTACTTTTAAGACTTTGAAACTGTATACCACATAAATAGAAAATTACTTCAAGAACAGCTCTTCCCATATTTTCTTAGATCAACCGGGAACCCAAAAGGAAACTCACAGGTGCAAAAAATATATTGCTACAAAACATATTGCTTTCAGACTAACCAATATATTTCATAGAAAAAGAAATTGTAAGGCTTCCAGCAATCTCTAATCCTCAGGAGAAAACCTTTGTTACTCTTTTTAACAGTGGCAGCTGTCCAAGAGAAGAGTAAGAAGGACATGTTTGCAAGGGATTGAGATACAGTCACTTAAGTAGAGCAGTAATTCAGGGAATAAAACACTGGCAATATGCAGCTCTGAATTACATCATCTTTAACCTAAACCAAAAGTTTTTGTACTGAGTAGAGGAAAGACTGTTGCCACTCCTTATTCCTGAATGAAAAGTCACTATGGCCCTCTCTGTCACCCCAAGCACTTGAACTCCTCTGCCTTCTCTGGAGAGAACTATGATTACAGCCCAGCTGCCTGTACCAGCACCATAAATTCTGACAAGGTCATGCACATCAGTAAATACTGATTCTCACAGGGCAGGTAGACAGAGAGTGCCTCAACTCATTTACTCCAAAAGCCACTCTGCACAACAAAGAATTCAAGATAAAACACTCTCATGAAATACAATGAAATAGTAGAAACTCTGTCTAACAAGGCAAGCTTAATGAGTAATGGGCATTTGATAATTTAATTTTAGCCTCCTGCTTTTAGCTACCCTGTGCAGAAGGTATTCTGCTCCATATACCCCACCATTTGTTCAACAGCACTGATACCACTTCTACTGTGGAAATACACTTTGAATTATATTGTTATTTTAAATCTAACCTTCACCATGTCTCTTGCAGGGATTAATATGAGAATCTCACAGAAAGATCATCAACAAACTTTGCTCTCATGCTGGAAGCAAGCACCTATATCAACTGCTGCTGGTAAGTGGACATATACTTTGCAAGGTCTACATGGCTTCAGGGTTGATAAAAGTTTATAGAACCAGGGGTTGCAAGCAAATGTTTTATCACCGTTAGTTGGTAATAAATTGACGGAAACATTTACCTTTTTTAGCTTCTGGAGAACTAGCCAAGTGCTTTGATGGCAGAGATAGTGAAGCCATCTCCTGCTCCTACTCCAGATACTCCATTGTTCCTTTCAGCAGTAAAAATAGCTGGCCACCTGCCCACTGCTGAGGTAGCCCTGCCAAAGGACACAGTCACAGCTGGGAAGCAAGGTCGGTGCACCATAGTCATGGCAGAAGTGCACATGTGAGGACTAACACAGGTTGATCAGCCAGCTGTGCAGGCAGAGCAGCCCAGCACACGACTCAGGAGCACTGTGGCAGGTCAAACAGCACATTCAGTCAAATTAAAATGGTGCGATAAATTCCCTGAGTCCAGTGTGGTTTGCAACCCTGAGTCTCATTTGAAATCAATGACCTGATTTTAAAACAGGTCAGGTGGAAACCACATCTGTGTCAGTGATGCAGCTGCCTCTGCCCTCCCCGTGCTCCCATCTGCCCCCCGATAGCCTTTGGCAGGTTCACAGCTGCCAGAAGGCAAACACAGCTCCTTCGTGGTGATCCTCAGCAGTGCCATCACCAGTCACAGGGAGCAGCAGCCCTAAACAGCCACACTCTTCAGCAGCTCACAGTTTAATATCACTCAAAGTGGAGTGCCTTTTTCCTCCGCTTACCACCATTAGCACTGAAAAGTGCACACCATTACCTATTCAGCTCACAAACTGTGCATCACCTTTCAGGACTTTTTCTGTTGATTGCAACTGACTGGAGTGTGAAGATTAGACACCTTTTAATCTTTTACTAGCCATGATTACCATCAGTGGAGTAAAAGAGCAATTGCCTGGCAGCGTAAGTAACAGACCAACAAAAGGTTCTCAGAGCAGAAAGTAGTCATACACCGTGTTCAAGTCCATGATGCCTCCCCTCGAAAATTATTAAGTTCCCCTTGTAGAACTTAATCATTGATTCTTTGAGGATTTTCATGACCCTTTATGGTAAAGGCTCATATTTCTCATTAATAACATTCCTACACACATACAAAAAAAATTAAAATCTGAACATAATTATTTTTGTCTTAAATATTTCAATATTTTTATTTATCTGGAAGATTTTAATTTGTATTTGAAATTATTATGAGCAATCTGAATGAAGAGCAACTAATTTCCAGAAACGTGGAATATCTCACTCGTTTCAGCAGCTACCTGAAACACTTTCAGCAATGGGAATGCTCCTATAGAGACACTTATATGGCTCTGACAATATATGAGCAAAGATTATTTTGATCTAAGAATAAAAATGTAATTCATTTCCCCATTGCATAGGCATGGGGAATACTAGTAACACTAATGTTACAGCTCTATTCAGACTGAAATTAGGCATATAATTTCAGATCATGTAGTACCATTTCCTAGAGCAGTTGCAATGGCATGGATTTCTGTGTAGGTAAGTCCTTGTAGGTGCACCCCACAGCTCTGTATGGTCTTCATCACAAAAGCAGCCATCATGTGTGTCTTCAGTACTCTTGACATGTACAATTACTGAACTAAAACATTCTGATTGTGCTGTCATGTGTTCACTCCTACCTCTATGACACAGCATGAACATCACTGTTAGGATTGAAGAAGAAAAGGGTTTTGAACAGATGTGCCTAGATACCAAAACCCGACTTAGGAAGTTAGCTTAACCCATTAGAAAAACCTAACCACTGAGTAACAGTGACATAGATAATATTCAAGGAGGTGAAGTCTGGGTTAAATTTTTAGATATCTCATTGACATGCTCTGAGTCATCCACTTCTTTCTCAGCCTTATGGGAGACATTATGTGAGTTAAACTCAAGATGCCTTTTGAAGAAAACAGATCTGAAGTGATGTGAGTTTGCAGTTTCTGCTTTATATATATTGATTTTATTTAAGTATTCATTAGAAGTGCCTTGCCCAATTAGATGGGCACTTCTCATATTATAAAACAAACACAACAGTCTCTAGTATAAAAAGTAAAATGGAGCTATTAATTTCAAAAGTAAATGTGACTACAGCATTTTTATCCAACAGTCAAGAAACATGGGTAGTAAAGAATAAATATTTGAGCCAGAGACATCATCAGAAGTGAGTTAAAAACCTGACCTTAGATAAGGAAATATGACATATCATAGTAACAGAAAAGCCTTAAAATTAAATTAATTTATAAATTTTCCTATTAATTCTGAATGATCCTTGTTCACACAGATTTAAGGGAAGTGATCACATCATATCATTGGTGACATAATTTCTTTGGTATCTGAAATTTTAAATAAAGGAAACTGAAATAAAAAGAAAATATAAAAATAGCTGAATCATACACAATATGGAAAAGAAATAAGAAAGGAACAGGAAAGATAAAGCGAGGCCATTATACATGAGCATATAATGACAAGGCAAGGGGGAGTGAGTTCAAATTGAAAGAGAGTAGGTTTAAATTAGCTGTTAGGAGAAGATTCTTTACTGTGAGGGTGGTGAAGCACTAGGACAGGTTGCCCAGAAAAGTTAGGGATTCCCCATCCCTGGAGGTGTTCATGGCCAGGTTGGATGGACATGAGCAACTGAGCAACATGGCCTAGTTGAAGGTGTCTGTGTGGGAGGGTTGGAACTGGATGATCTTCAATGTTCCCTTCCAAACCAAAGCATTCTATGATTCTATGATTAGATTCTATGATTCTGCTCCTGTTATATATATATGAGTGCCAGTCTCTTTCTCTCCCAGCTACAAATCACTTTTGGAGAGCATCTTGGAGTGTTCCTCAAAGAAAAAGAGTAAACTATTTTTTTTTTTACATTGAGCACATCTGGATAAACTTGGTGATTAGTGTATTTGAAAACTACAGCTTCATTTGCATAATATAAGCTCCATGCACCAAATAAATGGAACTTGCAGTACTTTGTGAATTCTCCAACATTTTGAATGACACAGTAAAGTGACAGCACAATTTCTGTAAAAGCACTAGTCTGATTTTCTTCTATTTTACACAGGACTGAAGGACAACAGTAAGCACATCAGATAAAAAGTCAAAAAAGCATTAACTAAAAAGTTATCTCTTTGACTTTTAGGACATATAATGGTATCTACACACTCCCAAAAGCAGTAACCACTCTTTGAATTATAAAAATACATAGATACACTGCCATATGATCTCAGCACATTGAAACAAGGAGAAGCACAGAAGCTTTTCTGTAGCCAGTGTTTCCTCCTTCTAAGCTACTTCCCATCTCCAGAATTTTGATAATATTACACACTTATAAAGGATATCTATTTGAAGTAATGGCTTTTTCAATCAAACTGGATGAATTAGGCAGCTGATAATAGACTGCCACATGCCATCCCAGGTCAGTTTTACAGTCTAACAGACAGGTTACATCTTTTTCAGAGTTTTCTCACGGTGTGATTTTCTGCATATCCCTCTGGCTTCTAATTTCCATCTGCTCAGATCAGCTGCTGCTATAAAAGCAGGTCCACAGGGGAAGTCTCCAATGCAAATGCCTATATAATTGCCATTCCTGGCAGTTACATAAAGTCTATCTATCTGATAAATCCACAACCATAAATAAAACAGTCAAAATAAAGAAAAAAATACTCCAATTAGAAAAAAAAATAAAAATATAACAAAAAATAAATCACCAAATTCATAGTATTTTCTGCTTTATTAATTTCTACTTTTTTATGGCGTGAAACTCACTTAGCAGGACCATAATCTGTCTCTTTTCACAGTGAAACTTTACAGATCCAGAGGTGTCCAGTTTAGACCCTTGTCAATAAATCTGAGGCAAAAACTTCTGTCTCCAGCAATGGTGGTGTGAAAAAGCAGACAATAAGTTCAAGCTACAAGAATGGTTTGTTGCGTAACAACCAAACAACATTGCAAGTAATCCTTTTCCTATGTCCAGTTGCAGACATATATTAACATAAGTATGAGATATTGCAAGTGTGAAATAAAATCTCAAAACACACCACTGAACACAGCATTTGCAACTAGAAGATGAGAGGCAAGACAGCTTAAACCACCAACTAAATATTCTGGAGATTTTCCTAAAACAAATTAGATTCAGGTCAAATACGCTCAGTCGTGGGCATTTGTGTACGTAAACTGATGGACCTTCAGCATTCAAATCCACCTGCCTGCACAAGGTTTGTAGACACGGAAGAGGTCAAAAAAGAAATTCATATCCTTGGGATCTCTGGACAATAATAAAAAAACGCCTTTGCTCAGGAAGTTTATTCATGCTTATCCAAGAACAGTCAACCTGATCTACAGCTGAAAGGACAAATTCAATGTTATTCAATATCAAACCATTATCTGAAGGCACTGCAGAATACTTGAAATAGATATTTCAAGAAAAGTACTGATTGTTCTCTGCCTCTCGCAGCAGAGTATGTATATTTAATTTTATTTTTCAGCAATTGCTGGCAGAGGCAATTGTTGTAGAGTACTCCTACAGTTTTCTGCAAAGCTGCCTCTCCAGGACCCACTATAGTGCCTTTTGAAACTACTCAGAGAAGTCCTCTTGCAACCACTAGATGGTGAATCAGACCCTTGATCTGAAGTTACCTGAACACTGCCTTCAGAGTTTGTTCTTCACTGTGAAAGAAAAGAAATTCTCCAGGCATTTCTGCTTCTGAACACTTTTGCAGTGTATTCTACATTAACTGCTTCGACTCTCCACCATCCATCAGGTGGAGAGATGCTCCTTGAAGTGACTTTCTTGCTAACTGTCCTACATTTATTTTTGGAAAAAATCCGTAAAATGAGGGGTTTATGGATGAAATAAAACTGGAATACACATTTTAGGAGTGCAACTACTAACCAAGGACATGACTAAAGTTAATGTAAAACCTGATGAAAGGCCATCAGTGTATGTCAACTGAGCTCCAAAGATCTACCTCTAATGAGCTGTGCAGGGTAATTCTTGGTACAAATTTGGTGACAGCCAATCTGTAGGTCAGGAGCTTGGGAAGGATGGCTCTCGGACACAAAGTGATTCCCTATCTCCACTGAAGGACTAGCTACTGCTGACATACAGGACCAAATCATCAGGACCTACCCTACACACCACTCTCTTAGATTGCACTAATGATTTCCTGCATCAAATACATTCTTGCTTATCATCTTCAGTTCCTTCCAAAACTCAGATCATGGCCTGCTCTGGGGTCTCTTGGGCAGACTGTGTAGATACATAGCGCATAGTGCTACTTGGAAAGATTTTGCTATGACTCTCAGAGCATGCACTGAATGGCAGCTTTCTAGAGTCTGCTTATCTTTTTGATAATCTTTCTCCTGTTAAAGAGGAGCAACATCATAAATTTTATTAACTGTGATTGGAAAGGAAGAAGAATTTATTCTTCATACGTTAGATGGGAGAGTAAGAGATTTGTGCAGGCACCAAGAAAAAGCAACCATCAACTAAAACAATTTCTTTTTAAGAAGGTTGTACTTTTAAAGGGTTAAGAATAATGGAGAAGAAGGTGTATGCACTATCCAGACAGTAAAGAGCAGAGGCTGGCTGAAGAAAAATGTGATTTTTTATTTATTTTTTTTAATGACTGTTTGTTTTCAACTACAATTAAACATTTACCATAAGTTTATTTATCTGTTTTGAGACACTGGATCAGTAAAAGCATTTTATTATTGGGTTGGAACCAATTCAAGTGTGTAAGTGGGGGGAAGGGACACGTCTGAAGCCTCATGGCAGCCCCAGAACTCAGACGGAGCAGCTGTCATTCAAGAGGGCAGCCTGGTAGCCTGTCCACGCCATGCCCCCTGGAATCCCTGACCCAGGCTCTAATTGCCTACACCATCCCTCACTTCCACCTGGGAGGCACTGAGTGGTCAGTGCCAGATGTCCTGCCTGGGAGAGGTGGCCCCAAGTGGCCAAAGCACATTAATACAGCAGAACATGAAGCCATCTTCCTCCTTCTGCAGAGCCTATTGCCACCATGTGAAACCAGACTTCCACAGGATTCTTCAGTGGTTGCTATTTTTCTCTTAATGTCTTTTCTTAATCCCCTCTCATTCTTTACTTCTGTTTCTTCACTTTAACTCTTTCTTTCTTTACTCTTTTAATCTCTTTTTTTACTTAGTACTTTGGGTAACTTAAAACCAGTGGATTGAATTCTGCTAAGTTGTGTGTGTTGACATGCTTTGTGGAACGCTCTATTTGCCTGTATGTTAGCCCTTTAAACCTTTGCCAAAATCCTTATTTCCTCCTAAAATTAAAAGTGTCTTGTGAGAAAACTGAGCAACAACTTCTCTTTAGGCTATCTCAAGGTAGTAAGAACCAAACACACTGCAAAAATTCATTGGGAGAAAATTTTTTCAAGTAATACTCCTGGCAGCTTTGGGACTGGGGTCTTACATCTATATTGGACTTAACCATACTTTGATATCTCCAGGTGGGCAGTAGCAGCCCGGCAGTATCACTTAGACGTTTAGTGCTGTAATAACAGGATTTCTTTTAGGTTCACTTGTAATTGTGCAGAGATATTCTAAAATCTTACCAATTTTTATTTGGTTATTGGACAGGAGAGAAGCAAACATGATTTTTTTTTTCCTTCTGTCTTTCTTAGTAGGACAGAAACAAATCAATGTGTTATAATTTATGAAACACAGATCTGGCCTTAGTCCACATATTCAGTCATGTGAAACAGCTATTGATCTAATGTTAATCACTCCCTTAGATATTTAATCACAAAACTACAGAGCATTTCTAGTGCCTCTCTGGAAGATGAAGTTATTCTTTGTTTGCTTATGATTGCACCTCCTTTTATACAGAGAATTCAGCATGAGAAAATATTAATTTTTTTCATGAAAGTCTGAAAGTGCACACAGCTTATCAGATAAATAAATCCTTTCCCGGTTTGCCAATCACTTCCCAAACTAATGTGCGTACACAGAACTCCACTATTACAGAGGGTACATCCAGTAACTTTTAACAGTATCTCTGCAGTGTTCAAGTTGCTATGGATCTCCTCTAAAGGTCAGAAACTGAGGCAAGTTTCCAAGCCCTTCTGCAACTGCTTCAGCTTTGTCGTAGACAACTTCAGCCCAGAGGTCATCATTTTCAATCTGCTCACCTGGGCCGACCAGGAATTGGGAAGTCTGGACCACCAATACCTCATAGCAAGAGAAGAGAGGAGAAGAGAATGTATCAAACAACAAATATTATGGTCTAACAGAAGTCTGATATTTTTTAAAGTCCAGTTCCAAGGGCTTCCAGTTAATGCACCTTTCGTAGCTTTATTTAGCTCTTATTTTACACTATTGTTCCCTGGTGAAGCAAGCAAGATTTTTTATTGCCCTCAATTCTCCAGTAGCAAGTTGATCCACTGGCTCTGACCTTCCCCCTTCCCCATACACACATTTTCAAATACCTTCTCTACTGTTGAGGTCATTATGAGGGGAAAAAAAAAAAAAGAAAAAAAAGGTAATATTTTAGTTTGTTTATTTTATATCAGGACACATTTTTGTGGAAGGTCGTTCCTTGTCTCACATGCAAGCATCTCCTTAAATGTCTTTATACCCTTCAAACGGACACTCCATCTTTTAATTTTCACGTTAGTTTTTTTGTAGAGAAGCCACTGCATGCTTCCTGCTTTATAAATAAACTAGGTGAAAAATGTCCCTAGGCATCTGAAGGTGAGGTAAAAAAATTAATTCCTATCCACTCTGATTAACTTGTTTTGCAAAGCACTTTTAGCAGATATCCCCTCTGGAAAAATTTCTTAATTGCTTCCTGAAGGCAGAATGCCTGTGACTAGTTCTTGACATTATTAGAGCAATATTTTACTGTGATTTTTGCTGTTGTGCACACCAAAAGAGAAACAAATCTCCATGCTTTATTCATAATTTCCTGAAGTTAAATAACTAAGATGGAAAGAAGCAGTCAATTGTCAATTAGTTGCATTTTCATGAGGTTCTTAAGTAATAAAAGCTTGCATTCTGGCACATGTCAAAAAATCCCCAAACTATGCAGGCCTTGTATTCCCAGAAGAATGAGAGATGTTGTGCTCCAGCAAATTTAGTTTTTGTACAAGCATGAATAAATAAACATAAATATATAAATATTTACGTTTATATATAGGCAGAAAGGGGATTGTTTAAAGACCATTTAAAAAATCCTATATGGAAGGATGTCACATATTGCATATTTAGGGAAAAAAAGCCCCACCACCTGACAGGAACTGTACATTGTAAAGAGATTTCTAAGTACAGAGAGCAAAGAGAGAAGCATCAATAGCCAGACTTGTCCTTCATAAGTCTCTAGCACCTGACCCACTTACTGGTCCTACCAAATGGCAAAGTCAACTAAAGAAAACAGACATCTTCATGTTTCTGTGACCTAGTGGGTATATTGTGCAGGTAGGAGCTAAACAGCAAAACTCTACGCTTCACTGAGCAGCTTCAGGAATAAGAATCAACTGCATGAGACTTTACCATAATTTTTTTTCTATTTCTGATTTAGTAACTGCCTATATATTTTTTCCATCAATACAAGAACAAAATGGTAAATTGCAATGACATAATGAAAAAAACAAAAACCCCAAACAAACAACAAAAACATCTAGAGACTGTTAATATCAACAGTATCTCCAGTTACCTTTGTAGACAGTGCCTAGAGTGAAGGACATGCTATGGATTAGTGGTTCATTAAACTATGATGAACTAAACCCACTGAATAAACAGTGGGGTGTAGTCTACTCTGCATATATATGTCCTGTACAGTAAAAGACTGCAGTGATCATCGAGTCATAGAATCATAAGGTTGGTTTGGGATGTTATCACTCTTAGGGAAAAACTGCAGGTCTGCATCTGTGAAGATATATCGTTAAATCTGGTTTAAAGAAGCAACTGGTATGTCAGGGGAAGACAGATTATCATTTGTGATTTATCAAAACACAGAGCATACATGTACTCACTACCTCTCCTCTGCTCTGGTCCTTTCCATTTGACAAAACATTTTAATCCTCACCCTGCCAACTTTCATGTCCCACTGCCTACTTTCAGATAAAAACTACACCAGAAAAGAAGTGGATTGTCTGTGTTAGACACAAAGCAGAGTCACCGCATAACAGGAAAACTCACATGTCTTTGTGAGAACTGGTGATAATGACAAAGATGGATTGGAGAGAAAGCCTATTCAGTTGGACCCAAGTGCCTTGTTCAGTGAGACAAGAGGCTTTCAACTCCTAGGATTAAGCTCATTGCAGAATTTTTCTAGAAAGATTTTACAGACTTTTTTTTTTTTGTTGGCCAACCACACTATACCCATCACTTTCATAGTCCCAAGTGATGTTCTGAAGGCAGGGTGTGGGGTAAGCATCCCACTCTTGCTCTGTTTCAGCAAGGGGTTCAGCAGAAACAGGTTCATAGAGCAGCTGAATGCTGGATTATATGCCTTATTAGGTCATCATTAGAAAAAACATCTAGGCTAGATAATTCGTGCTCCAGAAAGATGCTAGGAATTCAACATTTTGTATTGGTACAAGGTGTTAACTGGGGAGAGGTGTGCTTCAGGAAAAGCCTCTGTGAGAAGATGTCAGGAGCTGCCCCCACAATGGAGCCAGTTCCAGCTGGCTCCAAATTGGATCTCTCACTGGCCAAAGATGAGCCCATCTGGTGACACCTTTGTGATAACGCGTTTAGGAAAGGGCAAAAGAACACTGCACTGAGGCTGTGAGAGAGGAGTGAGAATATGCCTGAGAAAAAGCTCTGCAGACACCAAGGTCAGTGAAGAAGGAGGGGGAAGAGGTGTTCTGTGTGCCAGAGCAGATTTCACTGCAGCCCTTGCAGAAGGCCACGATGCCTTGAGTTGTTCCTCTGCACTCCACAGACAACCATGGATGGAGGACCCTGCACCAGAGCAGGGGAATATGTCCTGAAAGAAGTTGTAGACCATGGAGAATCCATGCTGGAGCAGAGTCCTGGCAGGAACTGTGGTCCCTAGGGCACTCATGCTGGAGCAGTTTTTTCCTGATGGATGGCATCCTGTGGAAAAAACACTGGAGCAGTTCTTGAAGAACTTCTGCCAGTGGGAAGAACCCATGCTGAAGCAGTTTGTGAAGGACTGTATCCCATGGGAGTGACCCCCAACTGAAGCCACCGCTTCACGAAAAACATGGTAAGGAAAAAGTGGCAGACAAGAAGTGTTATGGACTGACCACATCATTCCCCATCCCCCGATGGGGGCAGATGGAAGAAGAAATAGGAGTGAAGTTGAACCTGTGAAGAAGGGGAAAGAGAAGGGGAGGTGCTTTTAGTTTTGTTTTTGTTTGTGTTTCTTACTGTCTTACTCTATTTTTGATCAAGAGGTTAAATAATCTTCCCCAAGGTAAGTCTCTTTTGCTTGCTGTTATAGATTTAAACTCTTCGGTGAATTTTCCACACCAACACACAGTTTTTAGGTCGGGTGAGCAAGCACTTCTGCTAGGAAGAGATAAACATAAAGGTTCAATTGTTTCTAGCTTGGATCTTAATGGCTCTCCCATTGAAAAGCTAATAGCTTTCTCTGCAAAGGTGAGATTCTTTTGTTTCTTCTGCCTATGCCGTAAGGCAGTGAGGGAAGCCCCATTCCCCGTTTAGCCCTGGCTGACCTACCAGCCCAGAGAGGGTGGAGGGAGCAGCGTGGTGAGTTCAGACTTAAAGGAAGGCAGCCTCCCTCCTGGGCTTGGGTGTTGGTCCAGAGGAGAGCACCCCCGTCCCACCTTTAAAGCAAATGTCGCACAACAACCTGAAACAATACAAAAGACCCTCTAAATGAGATTTGCTTCTTTCCTCTTGCTTGGAGAATAGTGTGGAGAGGTTCCCTGTGTTTGTTTCTGCCAGCTCCACACGGCTCCCATTCCATGGGCTGTGCCACTCAAGCTGCCACGTTGCTCGGGGTTGCAGCAGCCCCAGAAGGGTCCCAGCCAAATCCCGCTGACTCAGACCTCAGCAACTGCCCGCACTGAGACTGGCCGCCGATAGCATAAGTTTGTAGGAACCTCCTGAAAGGGAGGAGTTCATTCTCTTAATTTCAAGTTTATAATAACTTGCAAGGAGGGTGTTTCTTTATATTCCAGGAGGGTTCCCGCCTTCCTTGTCAGACATTGTCTTTAAACCAAGACACCTGCGATGGTCATTGGTGAGCAATTTACCTGGCCTCATCTTTACCCCTGATCCCTTTTGCCTTGTTTCCTATACCTGTCCTGCTGAGGACGGGAGTGAGAGCGCAGCTGGGTGGGTACCTGGCAGCCAGATGAGGTTTAAACACTGCACATTGTTGTGTGGCTTCTGAGGGACTGCAGTGGTAACACCACACTGAGAGTGACTACACTGCTTACTTCTGTTGCAGATGGAGCTCAGTACAATAATAATCCTTGTATTAGCCAAGATAATATGACTAATGGACCATAACTGTAAAGTAGCAATTGAGAATGTATTTTTTTAACGGGGTAAATTAAGAGACACCTCCTTGCAATCATTGTGCTTATAAATAAAACAAGGGGGTGGTATCAATTGCCACAGATCAAGGATACTTAATATTCTTACTTCTGCAAATTAGCACTCAGCAGTACTCCATCCCCTTGCTTTTCATTTTATTCCAGAGAGGTTTCTGTAGCAACTAGGTCATGTGCCCAGTTTAATTTTCAAAGCTGTAACATCACAGTGAATTCATTTGTAAGTGAAACAAACAATAAAGAGCACTTTTTATTTGCAGCCCTTAGATATGATGATAATGAAACTCTACAAAAGGATCTCTGGCAGCCAGACATTTAAAAGTCCACCTTTTTTCTCAGGTGATTATCGACTGGTTATGGACAGGAACATGAAGGCCTGAAAGCAACTCTCTCCTAGAATTTGTCCAACACAAAAAGCAATACCACCCCAGACACAATTCTGGAGGTAAACAGGAAACCTGACACTAGTCCTCCATAATCCCTTTCAAATTGGCAGTGCTGTCCTGTCAGTGCTTCTTATTTTTTTAAAAAGTGGGCTCATAAAGTTGGAGAGAGAACCTCGACAGCTTGAGGAAACCAAGTATTATTTATATTTCAGCAGTGTGTTTGATCCAAAACGTTTACAGATGCAGAGGATAAACAAGGTGAAAGGAGCCAAGCATTTTTCACTTTTAAGCACAAGCTTAGACTACAAGAGACAGCTGGTTTTATGGGATTTCTAGTCATAAAAGTTAATGTCTGAATACAAAATTGTCGTGGTTTAATCCAAGCTGACAACTAAGTATCATGCAGCTACTTGCTCACACAGTCTGCCTCCCCCTACCAGTGAGATGGGGAATAGAACTGGAAAAATGAAAACGACGTTGCTAACATGAGTTTTATATGGCAATGGAAACAATGAGCAACTTGATTCACATGAATGCACTTCCTCCTATGCTACTCCTGTGCAAAGTGATAACAACATACCAAAATTCAGAAAATTTCCACCTTATTCTCTTAAGCAGTCCAGCTTACATCATATGAGTGCCCTGGCATCCTAGAGCACCTCCTTCCAGCACTAGCAAGGCAAGAGATAAAGCAACACCTCTGTTTTTGTGCAGATTTCCCTCTCATATTCCTCATCTTATGAAGAACTCCATGTTCTGTTTGCCTGCTTTTGCACAAGTTTCCTCCCACCTGAAAACAGCATTTTATATTCTTTAGATAAATAATATAAAGAATTCAACAATAGGGATCAGATTTTCTACTTGGTTTCAAGGAGTAGGTGTTATGGAAGTAATAAAACAGCCTAAAATATTGCTAGGTAAATGGATAATTGAACTGGATGAATGTTGTAGGGATAGGTGCGCTTTCAGAAGAATTTGTAAGAGGAAGCTAGGACGTGTTTTTTGCTTAGGAAGCCTTTTTCTGCCTGCAGAGTGTTTCTCTCTGGTATGCAGGAGAATAAGGTTCACAGACGTGAACAGGGCCTCTTTGGGCTGGAGAGGACAGAGAGAATATAAAAAGCCCAAGGCCATAGGAACTGCCTTGCCCTGAGCCTTGGTGCTGTCTTGCAGCACTATGAAGTTTTGTAAGTTTTCAGCATCCTCACCTCCAAAATAAACTTTTTTTTTTTTTAATACTTTTCACTGCCTTGGCATTTTTAGGGGAATACCTGCATATATTTTACTTTACAGAGGTTTTGCCTTGTTTTACAAAGAATTTTTATTTTACCTAGTAGGACAATTTGTGATAACCAAAGCTTGAAGTTAAACCTGCCATTTCTGAAAATATTACAATCAAACGTGAGTCCTTGTACCTGGATTTCTAAAAAAAATATTTCAGGACTAAAGGTATCATAGAATATTAGTAACAGTTTAAAACACTGTGTGTGGAATCATGGCTGTGGGAGGCTGAGCTAATTAAACATGGCATTATTCCACTATCTAATTAAAGTGAAATATTAAATTCATATTTCATTTTAGAAAGTGAGATAGTAAAATGAGTTTAGTGAAGAAGAAAAATTCTAAGAAATGTAAACATCTACTAAATTTTTACATCCTCTGTTAAGAACATGGAATGAATGAGTTTACTTCTAGTATATGCTCTCATTTAAATGTTTATTACCTAATACTGGTCTGCATGTTGGCCTTTGGGAAACCCAGGTTCCAGTTTTCTGTACATCATATTCACCGTCATATAGGAAAACTCTGTGAAAGCAGAAAATGTTATTTAACCCAACAAACACTAACCATGAGTCCTCATAATATCTTTTAGCTATTCAAATCACATCATGGTCCAGATTGTGAGCTTCATTGCTTTTAAAAAATACTTTTTATTGATTCTGTTTAAAACTAATTCTTACATGATTGGCAAACTAAATGCCAGCTTTAAATTTCTAATCAAGGTTTTCCCACCTTCTCACTGGATCTCACTGTCTCTTTAATGAAGGATTACAAAAATAAAACAATCAAAACTCTAATCTCATTCCACTCCTTCCTCCCTTTGCCTTCCATCCCCCTCCTTTTTGTTCCTTATTCTTTGCCACTGTGGTGGTTTGGTTTTCTTTGTTTTGGTCTGGGCCTTCNGGGGGGGAAATCTGTGTGGCTGCCGTTGGGTTTTGGCAGGGAGCCAACCCAGACCTCCACAGCCACCCCCACAGACTTGAACTTCGCTTGCCTTTCAACTTTTTATCCATCTGAATTTTCCCCTCATGTTATACCCCTAACATACCCTTTCCTTTCCATCTCCCCTTATCCTTTCTTTTACAGCATAAACATAAACATATTCCATTCATCAATAAAAAATTAATTCCTGATAGTCCTTACTAGATTCGATTGTCATTGTGATGAACACACCACCATCAAGTCAAAGTTTTTGGTTCCTCCACACTGTTTCACTGATTACATGTGTTCCACTCCACATGTTAGAAGTGATTTGTCTTGAACAGTGCCAGACAGGAGGAACCTGGCCTGCTAAAATAATGTATTGATCCCACAGCCTCCTTTCTTGGTGTCCCACCCTATGACTGATGTACACCTATCTGAAACAACTAATGGTGTCAGACATGAGGACACACATAGTAAAGTCACTTCTTGCCAGCTGTATTCCAAGGATAAGCCTTATATTGGGTCATCTGAGAGAGGCATATCTTGACTGAATGCAGAAAAAATATTCATACATATAATTTCTTATGAAGGAACCAGTAAAGTACATAGGAAGTTAAAGCACTGACACCAGGTGAAGTGGATGGAAGCCAGAAGAAACAGCAAATTAAGTATAAGACGTGTGACAGATTGCATCACTCCTTTAAGAAACTAGATGGAGACTTCATGGGAGGATTTTGACAGCATAAAGCGAGGAAGATGTCAGAGGTGGTGTCTTCCTTGAACTACTAAAGGTCCTTGATCAATATTACAGACAGCAGTAGCTCTTTCTGGAGTTCTTTAGCATTGCCACTTAAAAGGAAATGGAGGTGGCTAAAGACGATGAAAGAAGGTGGAGAAAGAGAAGATATGGAAATGAGATATAATATAATAGAAATTATGAAAAGGAAGCACAATAAGAACAAAATAGAGATTAATTTTAAAAAGTATACAAGTTCTATTAAAAGTTCATTTTAAAATGTATTTTAATCTTGTTCCTCCTGTACAATAAACAGATGGTAATGGACAAACAGGGATTTCAATTCATTTGTTTATTGTTTCTTGTCTGTTCTTACCTGCCCTTGACAAAGAGGTATTATTGTTGTGACAGGCAGGAGCATAAGAGTAAAGCAACATGCACAAAGAAATCACCGCTTAAGGCCATTTCTTTTTAGTGTAGTACTTCTGTATTTATTGACCTTGCTCAGTAAATCTTTGTCACTCTAAAGCAAAAAATGACTAGTCTATGCCATAAAAATGTCTATGTGAGTTGCAAAGCTGAAAATAGAGGACAACCCTGAATTTGACAATTTTTTTCCTGAGAAAATACAGAATTCATTAAAGGCAAGACTGAGCTACCATGCATAACAGAGAGGGACATCTGGAAGTGACTCAGATGTTCATATCTTTTGAACCAAAAAGGGAGCATCATTTCTTGAGATAGGAAGTTGAAAGCATGTAACTGGCCACAATGTAAAAAGTTCTCCTCTACCTTTCGAAAATAGATATATTTGACTATTCCTCATCCAAAATATTTAAGGAGCTTTATATTCCCTTTTAGGAAACACGACCAATAAATTTTATGTCTGTATGCTTACATAAATAATTTGGTTTTGTTCACTGGAGTGTACACACTTTTCTTGAAACGTGATAGAGAGATTTTTTCTTTTTCCAACTTTCCACTAAACACTTAACAGTTACTAAATGTTTAAAAACATGTTAAAAAATTATGTTCTTTGAATGTCTTCAGTTTTCAGCTAGAAACACCAAAATCTTCAGTTTGTGGGTTAAATTGTTGAAAATGCTTGGAGTGCAGTTGATAAACAAAATATTTAGAATTTAAATGTGTCAAATAAAATTTTTTACTACATCTTATTGAGAAATGATGGCCAATGTAATAGCTCAACTGTGAGATTACATGTACAGGTGACTCCATCTCCATTTTTTCTTCTGTGTTGCACAGCAGTTAATACATTTTACATACTCTTATTAGAGTATTTCAAACAATTGTATAACAATGTGAGTTTGTATTTCATTTGTTGCTCAAGAAACAAACAATTGTTAGCAGTTTTGTTTCATGTAATGTATTTTTAATGTGGAAAATGATGTAATGTTTAGGTTCAGTAACCTAGCAATGAACAAGATTATTTGAACACTTAAGTCTCTTTTCTGCACATGGATATTAAAGATTGATGGCAGTGAATGAACTGTGGGACAAAAAACTGAAAGTAAAACAACATGAAGGCTCTTCTTACTTCCACCCAAGCCAGTCTGGATACTGGAGACACTACATTAAATGGAAGAAGCAGTCCTGGAAGCAGTTAAAAGTTGCGATTATGGCTAAGAAGCCAGGGTATGCATCCTGTTTATTTGCACAGGTTTATTCCAGTAACTGCTGAACTTCAACAGGCCTGATCTACTATCCTTTTTGTCTACATAGCAAAATGAGCGTGATTCCTATTTAGGTCAGTACAAACACAGTTCTGCCATGTAGCAATCCTTCTGTACTGATGAAAAAAAAAAAAAAAGGCAAGATTTATCTCACAAAAATAATTATTTTCTGTGCCATACCAGATAAACTTCATGATTGCCTCCCATGGTTGACAATTCCTTCAGGAATTAAAACAATTACTGGTTTGTTTTCTATCAGGAACCTGTTTACCCTCCTGAGGTATCAATTGGTGATAGGTTCTTTTTCCTACCATTTGATATTTCAGTGGATCTGTGACCACAGCAAGCTTTTGATGAGGAGGACTGCATACAGGCTACAGAACAGTCTATAAACTTTCCCATGAATTTGTTGGTTTCTTTTCTGACATTTGAATATGAAAATCACTCCTGTCAAAGTGCGAAAAGAAATTACATAAATGTTCTAGGGCTGTGTCCAGATCACCACCAGAGCACTAATGGCATTAGAAATGCATGGCACCAGGTAGGAACAAGATACATGAAAACTGTTCTGCTCTGTGAGCTTGACCATCTCTAGATATGATTTACTGTGCTGGCACATCAGATTGAGAATGTTTCATTTAACCAGTATCACCTATCTTGGTTACCAGTCAACTGAGTTTGTCCTCCAGTGCAAATAAAAGCAGTGTCTACTGATACATCTAAGGTTTCAAATTCTTCTCACCAAATATGGACGGTTTCATGAGTTTAGGCACTTTCTGAAAAGTGTTTTGGAAGTATCATACAACAATTTAAAACCAGTATTATTTAAGATGAAAAGTGAATTCAGCTCAAGAAAAGTTATTGTGGTCCCTTGTGCATCTACATTAAGCCATAGTCTTTGATTATGTGATTATAACTTATTTTTCTTCATAGAATCGCTACCTAATTCAGTACAGATGTTAAATATAAAAGGACACAGAATTAAGGGCTAGGTAGATAACTATCAAACAAGGTATTTTTGCAACTCTGGAATGTCTTCATTTGGCACTTATTTAAATTTGTTGTAAATCTTTTCAAAATTAGATAAAGGAAAACATTCATTTTTGACTGGAAGATTTGCAGTGATGCTGCAGTTTGGTAATGACATGTGGAGGAAGACCTTTGTGGCTCTACAGGATTCACACAGAGTGTTATAAACACTCACTGCTGAACTAGTGTGGGAACAAAGTTCTGATAAAAACAAAGGGGAATAATCGCAGTCAATGTGGAAAAGAACAGAATTCTCTTTCTCCTGATGAAGACAAGCATCACATTATTATGAAACTGTTGAGAAAAAGGGATAAATTGCTTAACTCCACTCACGCCTATTGAAGAAACTTACAAGGGAAAATTTCTCAGAAGTCTTTCCTTTTGTTGGCCTGCAGACAGTGTGTTGATTTTTCTTCTTAATCTCTAATTAAAATATGGCATTTAAGAAGTTCAGAGTTTATTTTGATATTCCAGTGTAAACAGATTCCTTCATTTTTGACAACATGCTTATATGGTATTAAGTTTAGAAGTTATGCTAAAGCAAATGAAAAAATGTCACTTTGTCAAAACTGAGGCAACTCTGTCACAGCCAGAGTTAGGGCAGCTACCTTGGACACTATGGTTTACACTTCTTTACACAGAAGACTTTATTTCACAGGGGGTTTGTTTTCATTTCCTATCAGGGAAATTAAATAACCTCCATCATGAATTTTGAGTTGACACATGAAATTACAGACGTGAACCTGCATCGTGATTGGAAAATATCAAACCTACTATTACGAGAAGAGAAGGACATGGGAAGTGGTCATTAATGTAACTTCATATGGAGCATAGCTGATTTAGAAATTAAAAAGTAAACACAAAGGACAAGTAAGAAGTAAGATATAATGCAATATATGATCATCTAAATTAGAGCATGGCAGATCAGCCTGATAAATGTAATAACAATCTTTTTTTGAGTGGATGAAGTTTGGAAAGAGTGCATCAACTGGATTTTATTAAGTTATTTAGCTATGGGATTATTTGAGAAATTATTTAATTAAGAGCAATGGAATTTGCACAAGTGTTCCAAAGTGAATAATGAACTGATAGATGGGAGGATAGCTCTTCTTAGACATTAAGACCTTGGAAATGAAAGAGAGAATGAATGGAGCTCCTTGGGTATTACTGACGGAACGGATTTAATTTTCTGTTTTATGGGTTGGCACAAAAAGTAGAAAGCTGTTGTTGGTGGTGTAAAGTTAATAGATCCAATTGACGGAAAGGATTAGTTTGTTGGACAGGAAGAAATGGCTGAAGCATTGTGAACACCAAAATTCAATAGCACAAAATATAAGCCATGTTCTCAGGACATAAGGCAAGAACTTCTAGAATAAAGAGTTTATCAGCTGGAAATGATCAAGAAAAGGAAAGACTGCCACACTGGCAAATTTTAGAGTAAATACCAGCAAAACTACAAGACACTTTTGTTAAGATATCATTTTTCATGGAACAGATTTTCTGTTTCTGGAAGCTCTAATAACTGCGAAATTTACATGAGGAGTCAGGACTTTGCATGAAATATGTCCCCTATAGATAGGCTATGTAGAGTCTGAGAAATAGTGTTTTGAAGTATCCCATTATGACAAAGATCCAGAGTGATCTGTGATAGGATTTGTGTATCTTTGGTTATTTTTTTTTCCATTTTGCAAAGCTCCCTGACTTACAATTTCACAGTCAGCCTATCATTTCAATGGAGCAAACTACAAGGTACAAGACCATTGTAAAAAAGGTCTCTAGTGCTAGATGCAAAGTCCTCTGAAGTAAATGGAAAGATTCACATTAACTTCAGTGTGATTTATTTACAAAATATAAAATGTAAAGGTCATTTTAATACATATTTTCTGCAGATAATTAGGTTGCTTTGATGGAAATTTGGGAGAAAAAGCTGGGAGGGATAAAGGGAGTATTTAGGTAGCTGTAATGTAGGCATCCTGATAATCTAACCATGCAGCAAATTGCAGAGCTAGGTACACTAGCCAGTGCTAGTCCAAAAGATTACTCAGTCTCTGGGTAAAACTCATTAACCTTTAAGTACCAGTGAACTAAATCCTTCTTTACAAGAGACTACTTCACCGTGACAGCTTTAAGCTGTTTACAGTCCTAAGAGGCTGGAAGAGAGGGAGAAAGCTGAAAGCCTAGTATGCCTCTCTCTACTGATAAATTGTCTGCTGTATGTTTATTAACTTGCAGATTTTGACAATAAAATAAACAAGAAGGTGGAGGTCATTACAAGGTTTTGTTTTACTTTTGCTATAATTTATTACCCTACAACAGTGTTTTTGCAAACAAAAGATGGGTTGCCATAGCTATCTATTCATATACCTCAATTTTACAGAGAAAATGATAATTTTATTTCTTACAGTTGAGTTTTTGTTTGAAAAAATTGCATTCAAAAAATCTGAAAGTCCTGCTTAGATATAGAGACAGTTCATGCTGGGAGTAGGAAGACTGATTTTGAAGAGGAAAACTTGGCTTAAGGGCAAATGCTCATTTGACTCTGAATGGAAGAAATAATGAAGATTCAGAAAGGAAAGTGGCTGAAGGTGAAAAGCTGAAGACAAAAGGAGGCCAGTCAAAACAAACTGGAAGGCAAAGTAGACACAGAGATTAAGATAATATCCACCATATTCATAGGATCTGCTTCTGGAGAGGACTGCAATAGGTCTAACCTGGAATGGCAAAATATACCGAAGAACTGGAGACCTAAATCTTATCCAGATTTCCCAGGAAACAAAGGGAATCAGGCAAGATGTGTTTCTTTGTAATTTTCTAAATGATTGCTACAGTATTGAAACATTACACTAGTAGGATGCTTCTGTGTCATTGACACTACCTATGAAAAGTGTGGTACTATTTTAGGAGGTAGAGATAAGAGTCACACAAATGGTTTGTAGGAGATTGCCAGCACCTTTTTAATTTGCCAACTAAATCTCAAACAGATAAGAATAAATAAGGATTTTATTAAAAAGATGAACAAATGCATAAATTAGCATAAGCCAAGCCACTACATAAATTGTAGAAGCAAACTGAAGAAAGAACTTTTTTTTTTCCCCAGCAGAAAGCAAGGTCATAAGTAGAGACATGATGAATATGTCCAAGTCATCAAAGCAACAGATATTCAAAGCAGGTAATCAAACTAATCAAACTGAACTATGGATGAGAAAATTACTTTGTCATCTTAAATGAGGAAAATTTACAGAGTAGTCAGATTTTTCCTGTATGAGATATTTAGCCAATGTTTAAGAAAATACAGTGTCTTTTCTTTAAACTGAAGGACAAAATGATCTGTAGGATAAGATTGTCTGTGGGAAAGAATCTACTTTGATCTCAGATTCTTGCAAGAATAAATTGACTAAACATACAGTCACTGTATCTTGACTCTCCTTCAGCAAGTATAGCAATACTTTAAAAACATCTGATCTAGCATGTTCTCCTCCAGTTTCTTATTACTACAATTTATTTTGTCTTATCCCTTCTGATAATATACAAACTTTTCAAAGACTTTGTACAAAAGTGGGACAGTTAAAACTTGCACACCAACAGCTTTTGAACAACACCAATTTTAATTCCAAACAATTTACAGACTAATAAGAAGGCAACTAGGATGTCCTTTTAGGAGATTAATAAAAATAAACAGTTCCCATACCAACAGCCACAGGTTATGCACATAAACAAAATCAGAATTGGTGATCTTCATTAAAATATATACTGCTTCCCCTTTGTGGAAGTGTAGAATAAACCTCTATCAAAGCTCTTATCAGTCTGGTGTAAGACAAAATTCTTCTTATTTACGGTCTTTGTCAATTAACACAGTAAAAACGTGGGATAAAAGGGAGCAGCATGGAGCAGAGGTGTTAGGGAAGCACAATTAACTGTTCAACTGGTTCTTGGACCTTGCCCTCATTCTGGTAGGAAAATTTTTAAAAAGGCCATTTGTTAGCAGCACTGTGTTTTGTGTGGATCACAGAAACTGAATGCTGATCTTGAGGGACTTTTACATATTACTTCACACATTAACTCGGCTGCTGTGGCAATTGCCATCTGATTTGCCATGCTGGATCTTAAACTGTGCTTTGGCAGGATGTTGCAAGACAAAGTCTGTGACAAATAAATGAGATGGCTTTTGGCTTCTGCACAAAGGCAGAAAACAAACCAAATGCACACCAGCTCCAAGCTGTGACCTTCTGTCTAAGCTAGTGTCTCAAGGACATTAAATATACAAAATGTGCCTGTGGTATCAGGATGTCCACTTTTAAAGAAACCCTTCCTCACCAAACAAGAATCCAAATCCCTACCCAGTGTCCACCATCCTATTCTCATCGGGAGTAAAAGAAAACTTCAAGGCTGACCAATGCTGGTTTCCCAGCATTGCATTAGGGAACCCTTTCTGTCTGACAGCTATCTATGCTTAGGATCTGTGCCTAGTCTTTCCACAGACCCTAAATCCTCTGAGATTTAAGCACAGCATCAGCTCTCCCACAGAATACCTTGCATTTATGGCATTTGCCATGTATCAGAGCAATTACTCGTGCACATGCAGAATTCATGCCTGCCCTATGTCCAGACATCTGAACTCTCCAGGAGTAAATCTCCCATGCACAAATGCCCCCTGAGCTGTTCCATGGCAGGCCCTCACTAGCAGTGGTTCTGACAGGAAGAGGAGAAAAAGCAATAAATATCTGGGCACATTCCTCTCTGCTAGCAGTTTCTCAAGCAGGTGGAATGTCAACAAAACCCAGGCTCAGTGTTAACATGAAGGAGTAAAGGAATAACAAAGTAATGAGTTAGCCTAATTAGAGAAACTCAAGGATGGCCTTATAGAGGAGATGGAAATCACTTGGTAATGCCGGAAGGAAAGATGCCAAGGGAACACTGTCAGAGAGGTAAAAGTCATCCACAAAGTAGATTTCTCATTTTAGCACAAGAACAAAACATTGACAGTCAGTTTGCACTTACCTATGCCTGACCCACCGAAAAAAAAAAAAGTAGCTGAGTTTTGGTGTAACCACCTTACACTAGAAAGGGGTTGTAGAGGTAGGTTTCAGGGTCCTTCTTTTCAGTGACTAGGGAGAGCATGTCACTCAGGACCATGATCAACAGCAGGACCCCTGTAAAGTGGTACTCCCTTTTCAAATGAGTCAGAATTTGCTTTATCTAAATTACTGTGGCTCTTAGTGAGCCAAAGCTCAGCCAGGTGAAAGAGACTGATAGATGCACATTCCTTAACTAAATTACTCTAGCTCTTAGCAAGCAAAGGCTGCCAGGTGAAATGAGTAGATAGAGGCAATTCCACTAAAACTTTCTTAAAAGTCTTTTATTTTTACTCCATAAAATAGCTTTTCTAAAATGTGCAAAATAAACAAAAATCCTGGGTTGTTTGCTGGAGTAGATGGGTTTATTTTATATGTTTAGGACAAGCAGAATAATTCATTCATGGCTTTATTTTTTGTGGATCAGCCAGCTGTTCTCTGCTTGAGCCAATAAATATGTTGCTCATGTGTTCAAGAAAAGCAGAAAATGCAATATGAAAAACCGTTCAAAACAAGTACGTACTTAAAGTACATTTCTTAGTCTCTTGGAAATTTTATTAAACAGTGATTTCAATCAGTTAGGTTAATAAAGATAAACAAATTCATATCTGCATTTTAACAGAAAACCTCAGCATTTTTCAACATTTAAAGCAGGGCAGATTATGGTTGTATGTACTCTGGTAGAGGTTATTGTAGCCATGACAAAAATTTCTGGGATAGAGTTTACAAAAAAGCATTTGGAAATCATCTATCAACATAAAACTTAATGACAAAATAGCTTTAATTCCTTTTACTTCTTCCAGCTGCACCGACCCCAAATAGCCATCAAGGAAAGATCCCCAGTAGCTGCAAAGTCAGTGTTGCCTTAGAAAATAACATCCTAAACTTCCTGTGATTGCTTTCCAGCCATCTGCATTTATAGGAGCTTATTGAAAGATGTATTGCACAAGCTCATCACTAGTCCTGGTTCCAACTCTTGCAGTTATAGAATTAGTACATCAAAAAGCTTCTGGAGGGGAGTTCAGCTTCCTGAGGAGCCCTAGAAACAACTACCTGTTAAAGGAACAGAACACACATTAAGGGTATATTCAAGGTTTCCCTTCCTTTTTGCTTATATTAACAGCAATCTAGGTTTCCCCATTGACATTTGCTATTTTTACTTTAAGACACTGCATGTGACTGCTTCAGCTAACATATTGAAAGCCATCTCTTTAACCTCTGCCAACTGTTTAGTTTGTACTTGGCCATCTAAGTTTCTAGTCTCAGGGGTGCACCTTATTAATCTTCAGTTTCCAGTCTGTATTTAGACGGCTATGGATAGTAAAATGACAGATTGTTTGGACCCAACCATGGACCTTTCTTGTTCAATTGTACCAGATCTCCAACTGCAAATTCTTTGCATGCACACTATATGGACAAGAATGCTTAAAGCCCTTTCAGAAGTCCACCTACATTGCAAAGTCCCCTCTCTAATTCCCTAGACCATGAAACATGTAGTTACTACCTCAATTTCTTACAGTGAAAGGGGCTGGGCTCATTTCAGAATTAACCTGGAGATTTTCACAGGAGTTTTGTACCTTTTCAAAACATTAACAAATAATTCCACTCTCAAACTAAAAGTTTAATACTGGCACATTGCATCAGTAGAATGAAAGGTATCAGTCACCCAGAGAAGATTCAAAAGTATATCCAAAAGCAGTTAAAAACAGATACAGTTTGATCTAAACATCAAAATTCCTCTTGGGATCTTCAAAAATCCCTTAAAATAGGAAATATCCTTTCATCCTCTTTTAAAAGACTATATTTTTGCAACTCACAGTTTCAGACATTTTGAAATATGACTTCATCTGTTGGCCAGAACATCATCTCTCTCCCTGTTTCCTGGATAAAAATATCTGAAATATATGCTCAGTGTTGCAGTAACACTGAGCATCTTAGCTTTCTTCTGTGAAAAACTTCACTCTTGTGCTGAGTAAATATTCACTCCAGATTATATCTCCATTATACAATTGTTTGAAAATCTGAATTCCCCTCTTGTGGGTTGGAAAAGCGTTTTGTTCCATCAGAATGGGGAGCCAAGTACTTTGTCCCTCCTGTTTTCACAATGTATTTAATCTAATACATCAAAGCTGAAAAAAAATATTTCAGTGAAGTAAAAAGGAAATGTCTGGATGATAAATTGCAAAAAATATTGAAAAAATTGGTATTTTACTGATAAATATTTTTATGTTATCACATCGGTCTTTTGTGTGGAAAAATTGTTCACTTGGACCAAGACAATCCATTCATCAAAATTATTTTGATAGATACTTTAGTTTATTGAAACATCTCATAGAGAAAGTCTGTGCTGCAACATGTATTGTATTATGATTCAGTGTATCTGATTTTATCTCTGGTCAGCAGTGTATGCCATTGAATTCCAGCATGAGTGTGTTCATTATCCGCACATCTTTCATTATTGCCTTTGTATCTGCAAGCATAAGATAAGTAAAGAGATACAATGAAGATTGCCCTACTTGTAATTATGCACATCTAATTAGTGAAAAACCTTTACAAAAACATCATAGAGGTAAGGTATTCATGCTTGCAAATCTTACAAGAAAATATAAAGTTTTGTGTTACATTTATATTATACCGAATTTTCAGAAATAACTTTCCTTGTTCAAAGTAATGACAAGGAGTAAAGTAATTTCATGTACTTTGTGGGCAGTCTTTCTACTGGCTATAGCTTACCATCAGGGTAGCTCAATGAATTGACTCAGAGTTACTCCTGACACTCTTCTGCAGGCAAAGAAAGAGTAAAGTTGAATATTGAATGATTGCATCAATGAACAAGAGAAGAGCTGTGAATGTCATCTACCCGGGCTTCTTTAAGGACTTTGACTCAACATTCTTGCCCCTAAATTGGAGAGATATGGATTTAATGGGTAGACTGTAGATGGATAAAGAATTATCTGGTTGATCACCCCTAAAGAGCCATTGTCAATGACTCAATGTCCAAGTGAAAAGTAATGAGAGCTGTCCCTCAAGGGCCCCTATTAGTACCAGTCTTATGTATTATGTAGTATCTTCATTAATTGCATAGACAGTGGGATCAAGTGCAACCTCTGCAAATTTGCAGATAATACCAAGCTGACTGATGACGTTGATTTGCTTGAGATAAGGCTTGAGGAGTGGGCCCTTGGGAATCTCATGAACTTCAAGGTCAAGTACAGGGTCCTGCACCTAGGTCAGAACAAGTTCTGATATCAACGCATACTGGGGAATGAATGATTTGAGAGCAGCCCTGCAGAGAATGACTTGGGGATACTGGTGGATGAAAAATCAAACGTGAGCTAGCAATGAGCACTTGCATCCCAGAAAGCCAACTGCAGCCTGGCCTTCATCAAAAGACTATGACCAGCAGGTCAAAGGAGGTGGTTCTGCCCCTCTACTCCACTCTGGTGAGACCTGGAGTGCTGCACCCAGCTCTGGGCTCTAGAGTACAAGAAACATGTACACCCGTTACAGTGGGTCCAGAGGAGGGCCACAAAAGTGATCAGAGCTGAGGCATCTCTTCTGTGAGGAAAGGCTAAGAGAGCTGGGGTTGTTTAGATGGGAGAAGAGTATCACAGAATGGATTGGAAGGTCCAATCTACCCTCTTAAGCAGGGTCATACTGCATGTTGCACAGGATTGCATCCATAAAGTTCTAGAATATCTCCAGTGAAGGAGACTACACAACCTCTCTGGGCAATCTGTTCCAGTGCCTGAACAGTAAAGAAATTCTTCCAGCTGGACCCTGTGCCACTGATTATATCTGTCAGGGATCTGCCATTCAGCCAGTTCTCAACACATGGAAAAGGCTCTAGGCAGACCTTATTACAGACTTGCAACATCTAAGAGGGCTTATAAGTTGGAGAGGCATGCTTTACTAAGGCCTGTAGTGACAGGACAAGTGGCAATGGATTTAAACTGAAAGAGGGTAGATTTAGATGTTAGGAAGAAATTATTTTCTGTGAGAGTGGTGAGACACTGAAATATGATGCCCAGAGACGTTGTGGCTTTCCCATCATTGGAAATATTCAAGGTCAGGTTGGATGGTGTTTTGAAGCAATCTGATCTGGTGAAAGATGTCCTTGTCCCTGAATTAGATGATCTTTGAGGATCCCTTCCAATCCAAATCATTCTATGATTATACAATTTTATTAATAAGTTCATTGATCATTATTCTTTAACATTAAAAATTAAGTAGCATAAAGGACTCCAATGGTTGTTCAGTTCAGGAAGGAGAACCTAGGCAAAATGTAAACCTGAACTTTTTCTCATTTTGGCTGTATTGCCCTAACCTGCTTCATGTCATCTTCCAGTGACAGTGTGACTCACAAAGCCTCTTGCATCCACTTGCCATTATTATACAATGCACACTCACACACACACACACACACACACACACACACACACACACACACACACCCCCCAGTAGTTTTGCTACTCCATTTTACCATATTGTTTCTTTGGTCCCACCTCAAGACTACTATCCATGTTTCTTGTCAAAAACTAATAATTAGGAACAAATTCTGAACGGATTGGAAACATTTGAAAAGAAATATTTGTATTCAAAAATATAAATAAGGACTATATTAAAGAGTGGTAGAGGTGAAAATGTGAATGTAACTGAAAGTAAATATACCAAACTTATAGAATTTTAATGCAGCTAGGTATATGAAACAAGAAAGAGAAATAAATTAAAGGTCACAAGTATATATGGTTTGACAGCACACTGAAAAAAGGGAAGTTTATTCTGGGTACAATAAACATGGATATAGCATTCATATGTTTTAATATAAAAGACAGAAGAGCTGAAGAGAAGTAATTTATCTGAGCTAAAAGAGACAATAAACGTGACTGGAATTTGTAGATACAAAGATCCTTCTGCACCTTTAAAAAAAAAGATTAGTGACTTACTTTGACAATTCTTGTAATTGTTTCATTTATGCCAACCCAAGAACAAAACATACAGCTAATACTCAGTTTTAGTTGACCATACTACTTCTGAAAGTCACTGCACTCTGCTAAGATACTTCTGATGTGTTGATTTTTCCACTCTTTATTTCCTTTTCTGTCTCTACTTTTCCTATTCTATTTCGATCTGCTGGGACAAAAATGATACAATGCTGACTTGGCTTCTGAAGAAGAAGATTCCATACATCTTGTGTCTAAATGACTCTTACTGAAGGGTATCAGGTGAAAAAGCTGTTGCAGAAAATTAAGTACTGGATATTGATCATGACATTCATGAAAAATGTTGATATATTGTATGCAAAAAAAAAAAAAAAAAGGAGTATGAATTAACACCTGCCTGTCATGAAGATGACAGATATCTGTTTTAAAACACCTGCATGGTCTTTTCTTTCAGGCTCATCAACCTGCTCAAATGCCATTCAATTAAAAAGAAAAAAAAAGCTAGCAGACAAATGACAGGCCTTTTCATCTACCCATATGCTATAAAAGAAGAACAGAGAGACACAGAGAGGTAACATTTGGTCAAACAAGAAAACCACAACAGCCATTTCTGCTGTTACCAGAGAAGGGAGGTAGAAAAGGTACCATTAATCTCCTCTTTTCCTTGCAGTGTCTGATGGAACAAGCTCACCTCTTGGCAGCTCTTCCCAGTTAGACAAATTTAGCGGTGTGGGTTGTGGAGAAGCCAAGAGGATTGTCAAACTGCATATCCAGTAATCACAGGGAAACAGAAAGGTCTGCAGAATATTTTCATCTCACAACCCAAATGCACTGAGGGTCACACATGCTTGCCACCAGCCCAGGAGAAGTTCACAAGCACAATCCTCAGTTTTTATGTGCTGCAAGAGATGAGTATAGATATTGAGATCAGTGTGACTAAGTACCAATCGTGGGATTTGCTGAGTGAAACTCACAGACAGTTTTAGGAAATGATTCCCACTCTGCATGCCAAAGGAAAGCAACCTCAAAGTTTTTTACTTAAGATTAAGGGTTTAATAACATTTTTGTTGTTTTCTCTTGATTGTACACTGTACACTCATAGCTAAATTGCAAACACATGGATTATTTTCTCTGGTAAGTATTGAATGGATAATGCCTAGCATAGTTTTCCATGATGTGAAAATATGTGTTTTTCAGACATGTAAAAGGACGTTCAGATTCCCAGGCTGTGTGGACTTAAGAGAATCCACTGAAAGCTTGAAATACTCAAGCTTGGTGCTCTGTGTCTCCAGGCTTCATACAGGTGACACTGCAGTTCTCAAAGTTTCCCTAGAACACATCTAATGGGGAAAAAAAAAAGCCTGTACAGAGCTCACACTGACAGATGCAGAGAGGCTAATTGTTTTTTCTGGACATATGTTTTATTATTTCTTTAGCCATAAAACTTAGAAACTTCAATTACCACTCAGGAGAGATGTCTCTCCTAATCAAAGAATCTCTTAAAGAGCCTGAACCCATTCCAGCCACAGCCACCTTTTTCTTTTTTTATTCCTTTTGTGGGATGACTAAATTGTTCATCCAAGTTTTCCAGCTTATCTTTAAATTGAAAACAAGTACTTACACAGCACAATCAGATGTAGCCAAAAGAAAGCTTTCAGGCTTCACTAAATCCTAAAACATATTCTCAGTTAGTCAGAATACAAATGTTAAACCAGAAGACTTTGAGGACAACTTTGGATTCTGATTGAATCACTGTTTTTGAACAGTGATTAAAAAAAAAATAAAAAAAAATTATGACAGTGCTGCACTTTAACCTTTTTTTTAAAAAACTTCTCTGTTTACATATATAACCACATCCTTTAGACTGAAAATAAGCGTATAAAAATAGATCAAGAAGCTTAATTTCCATCTCAAAAAAATCCCCCATTACTTCCTTTAACAGAAACTGGTTCATGAAATTAGGTGGACATTGCTGTCACAAAAGATTTTAACAAGTTCTCTTTGTAGAAAAAAGGCCTTAGGGAGTTCAATTAGGACACTGCAGAGAGTGAGATATATGCATAAGAAATCTACATTTAAGCTAATCACTCCAGGATCCTTTTACTGCCAATTGAGAAAAATAGGTAGTTGTGGGCCATAATTCATCTGTCACTGAAGTTGGTAGCTCTAATAGACTAGATGAATGATGCCTTAAAAGTATCTATAGCCCTTAATCGAAACTAAAGTGATCCTGGGGTCGCCAACTCAGAGGTAAATTTCTACACTGTAGATAAAAAAAATCAGATGAGCTAGACTGCACCCCACATGTAGAAAGGAAGTTAAACTGAAAACTAACTGCTCTGTTCCTTCCTTTTCAAAGTCAAACCCGGCAGCCAGACATCATCTTTGCAATGAAATAAAGGTACTGTATCTGGGGCATGAATGTGGCTGCATTGTTTGTAGTAGAAGGCAGAGTTTCATGGCTGTTACATTCCCTTCTTAATCTGAGCATGTGCTGTGCCTCCTGTTGCTCAATCCAGCTGCTGTGGCACTCATGAATCAGATTCCCAGGTGGTAGCCAGCAGAGCCATGTCCCTGTGCTGTGCACATCCTGCTCATCACTGCTCTGTTGCCACAGGTAGAAAATGATGTTTGTCCACTTGGAACACTATTGTTGTTTTTTTTTCTCATGGGAACAGATGTTTGGGATCAAATGTTTGATAAAGATGTTGGGGCATTTTTCATCTAAGGTTAGTCATTTCAGTGAACTGCAAGAAGGTTTAAAGTTTAATCCTCACTGTCATGCTTGTAAATGGGAGATGTGCACAGAGCCTCATTTACTTTGAAAAATCTCAAGCTGAGCAGAGGAATGAAGGAAGATGGACAGTGTAAAATCAGGAAACTTAGTTTTCTATTCTAAAGCAATTAGTAAGAGGAAGGAGTATATTTGCAAGTACTTTTCTTTTAAAAAATTCTTTGAAATATTATTACACTCAGCATGATGCTTTTCTGGAGTTGCCTCAATATTTTAGTTTCAAAGCTTAGTGAGATGTCACAAAATGCTTCAACTAGATTTTGAATAAGACCTTCAGTACACAGTGTCACAGCAATAATTAGAACTGATCATTACAGTAAAAAAGTAGAAAGTTATTTTCATCATAGTCAAGAAAATCTCTCCAGCCTTATACAGAAAGGAGATTTTCCTGAAGCAGCCAAAGCATTCCAAAGACTTCTCATTACATTTTTCTTATATTTGAAAACAGAAGAGCCACTTCAGTCTTTAACTACCCTGCTTAAAAATAGGGTGGTTCTATTTTGTGCTAAAATCATGTTACAATTCTAGGATCCTTTTTTCAGTCCCATTTACACTGTGAGGGAAGTAAAACCCTTGAGTAAATAATTAGGAATAGTTTTTGTGAACATGCTGATCCACAGATTTTTATTTTTTTTAAACATTGGTGTTCTACATATTGTCAGCAAATTCTTTTGTTAGCAACTGATACATGACATTCACAATGCCAAGTCATGTTAGTGGAATGTGGCTGATTACCTGCTTTGTGTTTCCCTCTTCTTAAACAAAAAGCAGTGAAGAAAAGAAGAGGAAGAAGCATTTGAACTTTGGATTTCTGGAGTAGAAGTAAAGGAGCAAATACATATCATATAAGAAATTGGTAGTTCTTTCCCCATCTGAACTCTCTAGGCTAATATGGCTATAGATATTTATTAATTAATTAGCTAGAGTGGATACGGCACCTAAATTTAATCTTCTCTTGTAGCCAGGAAAAATGTCTGCACACTGTACCACTCCCTCTAAAGAACACAGGCAGTTATTTATCTTGGTCTTTCTGTATTTAGATATGTTCAGAAATGCAAGGAGCATTAACCTCCAACAAGTGATTTTTTTCCCCACTCATTGAAAACAGGAAGCAGACAAAGCAATCTTCCTTCATTAATATGAAGGTTCCTTCCAATCTCATCTTTTCAATGACTGAATCTGAATTGCAATGTTCTAAAAAAAAAAAAAAAGAAAAAAAATAGGACAACTGCTGAACGCAAAGGTAGGGCTAAATCCAGTAATGTACTTGGTAGGAAAGGCTAAACCACTTGGTATGAGGGCACATGTAGCTCATTAATCGTATCAACCTTTCTCCACTGTCACTCTCAAAATAAAAATATCTGCTCTGAAAAATTCAGTAGTGTAGCTGTTCAGTCAAGACTGTTTACACTCCTGATGAAGACCCAAATGCTGCAGATTTCAGGACAAAACTTTGCTGGATACCTGAGGATGTGCCATTAGACACACATACTGTTTGTCAAGATGGGCACCAATTTTGTTCTCAATGGTTTTTAAAATGAAGAAAACAGCATCACAGTTGAATTTATCCAGTAGCAAACAGATTTTATCTTTGCATGTGCTCAGAAGACATATCATTTTTTAAAAAGACAGAATTTGAAAAGAATGAGCTCGAAAGAATGATGACACTTTACCTGATTTTGAGTAACAACTCCTTTACAAAACTGGTTTCTCACCAGCCCTCAGTTGCCTCTTCTAAGTTAACAATTTAATAAAAGGCAAGTAAGCTCTACAAGGATTTGGATTCTTGGCAATTTAGTGAGTTAGAAAATATATGAGTATAGTTCAAGAGCATACAGCAGTCTTACTGAGAAGGCAGATTTCAGAGGACCTCCAAGTACTAAGTATGATGAAATTCCATTCAAATCAGTATAGACAAAATTCCATTTAGTTTTGATAAACACAAAGGAACCTGAATGAGGAATAAACAGACCTAACTGTCTGAACACAACTATAGTCTTCAAATTACTTCTCATTACTAAGGAGGAGATTTTTGGAGCCACTGAAGACCATTTTCCCAAAATATCATTTTTGTTTCTGTGATGACAAAGAATAAATGGGACTAATAGAAGCTACCAGGACAGAAAGAGAGGACAAAGTAAATATTAAATGTTATTGTGCTATTAGTCACATATCTGTGTTTTGACTCCTATATGGAGTTCTGCTCATCTGTTTCAAAAGGGATACAACACAACTATGAAAGGTACAGAAAAAAAGTAAAAAATTTGATCAAGGGTATGGCATGATGCATGATGAGAGATTAAATTAGCTAGAATTTTTCAGGCAGTAAAAGAAAGAACCACAGGTGGGAATATGGTAGAGGTAATATAACATAACGAGTGGATGAAGAAGAAATATTATTCAGATCATCCTAATGTCAGAACAAAGGTATATCAAATTAAATTATCAAATTGTTCATGGCAGGGGGGTTGGAAAAAGATGGTCTTTAAGGTCGCTTTCAACCCAAACCATTCTGTGATTCTATAACTACAGGCTTAAAGTTGAGCATAGTTAAACTACAGAACTATGTGCTGTAGGAGTCTGTGGAGACCAGAATTCTAAATAGGATCAAAATGTTATTAGATCTAGGGAGGAAAAGCTAAGAGCTAGGCTACTAAATAGAAAAGACTACCTGTGATAGATCAGAGGGCATGAGGTGAAACCCTGGGCTGAGCAGCACTTCTTTTTGCAGTAATTGTTCCATGATCAACTTGAGCAGCACTGATCCTATCTTGTCAAAGCATCTGGGACTAGAGAAGAGAAAAATATGGGAGAATTCCTAAGAGCGAAATAGTGGAAGCAGGATGGCACAGAAAGTTCTGAAGAAACATGAAAACAAATGCAGCCATCAATGAACGAAAAAGGAAGAGCTCTGATTTCAGTGCAGCCTTGCACACAAGCCCTGAAATAGGCCATATTTAGAAAAGCAGAACTGGGTTAGAATTCTGTTCCAAGTCTGACAGGCTACCTGCTGTGAGCAGGAGCTCGCTGTCTGTGCCATTTCCACAAGCTTTTGGAAGAGAAAATGGTAAGAAGACAGATAAAGTCAAAAGCAGAGACTATGTGTGGTGCCTGCTTCTGCTGCTGCTATCCTGGTCTCATTCAAAGCTACTCTATGTATCCAAGTATATGAATGCTCTTAGAGAAGCTGAAAAACCCAATCTGCAGGGACATTTGTGTGTCAGAATATTACCAAGAACAGGGTTGTAATGCAGAAAAACAAATCTTACATGTAGCTTACATGTGTGGTGCCTGCTTCTGCTGCTGCTATCCTGGTCTCATTCAAAGCTACTCTATGTATCCAAGTATATGAATGCTCTTAGAGAAGCTGAAAAACCCAATCTGCAGGGACATTTGTGTGTCAGAATATTACCAAGAACAGGGTTGTAATGCAGAAAAACAAATCTTACATGTAGCTTCACAAAGAAACAGTTGCCTCACTACCTTTGCACAATAGAAACAGCAGTTATCCCATATCCTTTCCAGTTTCAGACTCCTGGAGACCAGAATTCTGTTTTTTCTAAGCTGGTGCACTACATGTCCTGAACACCCAATGCTCTCATTAAGGGAATGGTTGATTAAGTAAGCACTCGGGCGTGTATTCAGCACTTGCCATATTAATATATTTATAGAATAAGACAGTCCCTCTTGACTTTTGGGGACAGGAACAAGGCAAGGATATTTGGACACAAAACCAATAGATTTATATCAGTTTGTTCTTTGCTCCCCTTGCACTGTGCTCCAAGCAGTGGTAATGGAAGCAGCCATTCATAATACTCCCTTTCACAGCCCTTCATAACCTTAGAGGAAAACAGTCAGATTACCTTTCCGGGAGCTCCAGAGCTCCAGAGTTTATCCACATGCTCAGTATATTAACCTCAGTTTTTGTGATTTCTGCCCATATATTAGAAAATACTACTGAGTTGATGTTACAAGCACAGTTCTAGCCTTCTCAAACTCTTTTTTGCTGACAAAGTAGGAAGAGGAGAATGGAAACTCTGCCTGGACTTGTAAGGCTGTCAGTGCAACAGACTTGACTGAATGGAATCGTTGATTGCCAGAGCTGTATGCAAACATTTGCTACTTCAGTCCACTCAGTTTCTAATTCTGCTACTCAAAATGTAGAGCTACACATTTGTCTGCACAGTGGGGCATGGAGAGGCTGTTCTGGGACTGCATGCCCACGAGCAGCAATGCTGGCAGTGCTGGCAGTGGGGCAGCTACAAGCCACCTGGTCTGGCAGCCAGGCCCCACCAAGTGTCATTGGCATGAAAGAGGAATCCATGCAGCCGGAAAACAGCACTGCTGAAGGAGTTTGGGCCAATTTATGGATGTATCAGGACTATGTAAGAAGAGAGGAAAGAGAAAGAAAGAAAAAAGTAACAAACGGACAAACAAAACTGGTACAAAAATAAAGCAAAAAACTTCATTTGGGCTCAGCTACTTTGTGGGATCCACCTTGCATGTTCCCTCTAACTTGAAAGCAGAGTAAAGACAGAGAGATATATTCAGAGTACTAGGTACTAGGAGGTAAGTTGAGAAAAAAACCCAACAGAGAGCATTAAAGGTATCTGGGAAAAAGAAACAAAAAAACAACCTTTTTTTTTCTTTTTTCTCTCTGACTGTCTGACAAATAGTTACATACTATGATTTTAAAAAAGTGATGTTGAATATTTTTGATGCCTTAAAGTTGAAGAGAAAATTCAAAAAAACACATGATAAAACTCTTGAGGAGTATGACATCTGAGCTCAAGCATTTGTCCCTCCAAATCAAAAGAAAAGCTTAAACCTTGCTTCCCTACAGTCCAGGTAGATCCTATCTTTGGAGCCAATCTCTAAACCACATGCAAGAAAGATACTACCACTGACTATGGAGGCCTTTATACAACCATTCCCAATTACACCACCCACTCTGCACATGATGCAAAGCCACTCAGCAGTATACCACACATATAGGACATTTGATTCTGTTGCCAAGAAATAGTCAGTCCTATGGAATGGTTTGATTTTCCTTGACTGGAAAACTCAAGTCTTTTGTACACATGGTAAATGTGAGCTTGTTAAAAAGGAAAGCTAAGAGTGTTTTCCAAAAGCACATATGCCCTCACCTTGCAAAAGTGCCCTCTAACTTCCTGTGTAGTTGTAGAGGTTTCGCTTGTTGACATGCTGAAAACACCCACCTCTTGCTCTAAATATGCCATTAGCATGGTATGTACTAAAAAACATCTATAAGCAGACTCTGGACTACTAGTTGTGTATCTACACAGAGATTAGTTGTCAGAAGAGACAGGGAAGAATTAAAAATTGCCCAGGCATCAAAAAGGACCTGAAACAGACACAACAGATAGTAAGTTAAACATTACATACACATTACTCAATCAATAGAAATCAATTCCAGCTAAAGGAGCAAACATAACCCTTTTTTATTCTATTGTAAATTAAGTGATTTCACTTAGGGGAAAGGGTAACTGAAGCATGTATGACAAAGCAAAATTTACTATGTTATCCATTGAAGCAATATTCATGAATGAAAATAAATCATCTTTGGTATTCATTGTGGGTCTTTCTGAAGTATTACTCAGCTCATATAAAGATTTTGCTGAAGTACTGAGCAACGTGCACCTGAAAGGAACTATGTACCATGCAATATCTATCTGCTTCAATGAGTTTAAATGCAAAAGGAGAATAGTGATATATGCAGAGCCCAGCCCAAGTAAGCGAGACAAGGTTATTAAGCAGAGGATGGTCAGATCCTGGATATAACAGGAGCATACAAACAGGATGGACCTTGGTTACAACTTCCAGTGTGAGGATGAAAGACAACATCCAAACTATTTTGATCTGTAGCTTGTTTTGATCAAAAAATGAAACAAAAGTTGGAAACTGAACAGCTATTTATTGGATTATGGGGTATGGTTTGTTGTTAATACCCTGTCACGTTGCCAGGATGAGCTTCTTTCTGACAATAAACACATCTCAGGCTTTGTTTCCTAACTGGGGTTGTAGTCTTTATCTGCAGACTGAAGTCCACCCCTCATCTCAATACAACTGTCTTATCTACACAAGGAGCACGGAAGCCACAAGGATGCTATGGAATTTTACAACCTTAATTATGTGAAGTACTGCTGTCCTTTCCACTGTACCTTGCACTCTTGTAGCTTTCTTACCCCTTCTTTCAGGAGGAAGGAGTTGGAAAGATGACCTTGGTTATTGCCCTTTCCAAGGCCAAAGAGCTGTGTACTAACTCTTAAGAAGGCACAGTGTTTGTAGTGAACAGAACGGCAGGAGGGGAACAATAAAAAGTTTTAATTCAGCTTCATTTCCCATGTCCTCATTAAGCTATGAGAGATTTTACTCATAAACCTTGCCTTCAAGTAGACAACTTACTTGAAAAAAAGGACTCTGCATCTCATTCACAAGAGATGAATGAACAGATCCTGTCATTAGTAGACCAGAACAAGTAGGCAGGTCTAAACTCACATGAATTTTGGTGGTCACTATTACCATGATACTGTTGCTGTCGTACAGGTCAAAGAGCTGTAGGTCCAAAGGAGCTGGCTGGAAGGTGCAAGAAAAGGCAAAGTACTGGGGGAAAAGGGATGTTGGAGAGGTACTCCAATGCAAGTACATCTCAATACAGATTTGGCCATTACCTATCTTAAAAAAAGCACAGCATGACAAATATTTGTGACTTGAAAGCTGAATGGCATTTAGGGGAAAAGTTGTCTTCTCATGTTAGCGAAAAACCTGAGCTGCTGGAGGGACAGCAAAACTAACATACAATAGTGTGCAGTGTGGTGAAATACACAAAGACAGACTGGAAGGCAATGATCCTCCACTGTTCTTCCTCATAAGTGCATGGATGTGCATGTAATATCTTGGACACCAACTCTTCTACCTGAGGATTCAAGAAACACCCAACTCATTTCTCCTTTAATTTTCTTACCTGCCTTTTTCCTCTATCTTTGATTGCCTTTGCCATCTGTGGTTCTGTGACTCTGTCTTAACAGTTCCCCTTGGTCTGCTGTAGACTGCTTCCAAACCTAAGTAAATTTTTATACAATCCTCTGTTTACTTGCTCCAAAGCATATTTTTAATGTATTGTGACATCTTTTGGATCCATTACGGATTTGACACAATGTGTTCATTATTTGCATATTATTTTGGTGCTTTTGAACACCAGTAGAATATTTAAGAAGAAGATGCATAACTTTTGATACCAAGTGAGAGGCTTGGAGGTGGAATTTTTGTATATATGAAAGTAGATGCTGCAGATATGTGCAAGAATTTCTTGAGTAAAAACTGTAATATGACTAGGCACAGAATATTCTGTATCTCTGTTAAAAGCAACATTGCAATTAAAAATGAGTACTTGATTTAGCATCAGATTACCACATTTTAAATTATTTATTTAAAATAAAGGAATCAACCACCACTATCAAGAAAGGGGAGTCATTAAATAACTAAGATTCCTGCCCTCGTCCCTGTTAACATCAGAGTTCTGTTCAACACTACACATAAATTCATTTCCTATTCATTTGTAAGCATTGCTTGGATTACATTAAATACTTTCATTCCATCTAGGGAAAGAAGTGCTTGTGATTTAATGTATTTGCTCTTTACATGAGCTGTTCTACAGCTCTCGCTGCACTGATGGCTCCTCTAAGCAGAGGTATGTGACACCTTGACACCCACTTTATGCTTCCAGATCATTAGGAGCCAGAACAGGGCCATTTCTAGGTATACGTGCCCCAGTTTGATGAGTGAAAGTAATTTACAGGCTTTTGAATATTGTAAGTATTAGCTACAGTCAGTACTTGCTTTTCTTTGTAAAAGCAAGTAAATACACAGCATATAGCTGGTTAGTTTCTCTTAAAAAAATTGCTTCTGTGATGATTACAGTTTATCCTCACTGCATGAAGATAAGCAATTTAAACTGTATCCACTGAAGAAACACACAAGATACCGTACCAGGAAAAATAAACATAGCTAAGGATATTCTGTTCCTCTTGTCTTATGTCTGTGACTATATTATGTGAATCTCAGTTCTGTTACAGAGCTTCAGCTAGGGGAAAATGAGATGTATTATTGAGCCAGGGCTGGTTCGGTTTTTTAGGAAATGAAACAAACAATTGTCAACTTAAATTGCCCTGGTTACAAGATTCATTGCTGGTCTGAGAACCTGACACAGTGAACAACACAGAAAAGCTTTTTGAAATATCATTTCAGTCTTGTTCATATCTGGTACAACTGCAGAGTTAAAAACTTTTTATTAAATCCAGTTTTGTCCCATTTCCCTTACTCCCTTATCACAACCAAATGTATTGCTCCTCCCACACAAATATGTAAATATCTGAGTAACTTGAAAGTGGTCCCATTGGGCCATGTTCAATAACAGCAGTTTAGTATCCACTGAAGCCTCAATATCTATCATTTCCTACTATGTGGCTCTTTGTGGCTTTCTGCTGTAAGCAGCAACTTACACAGGATGCCTGACTCACACTTCAGAACCTGTCATGCTCCTAAGCACTCTTAGTTAGAACAGGGACAGAGGGGAAAGGGAGACTTTCTGCTCTTCCAGCGCTGCCTCTCAAACTTATCTCTGTTGTAGAATTCCCTCAGCTGCAGGTCCTCTGTCTTGAGCAGTCAGACAAGCATATCCCCAGCCAGCCTCAGGGTGCAGCCTCCTTAGAAGGTAAGAAAAGGATTTCCCCGATTTCTTTGTCTTTAACATAATATTTATTTTTTATTAGCGTTCAAATTTATGCTGAGTTTCTTAGCAAATCTCAATGCCTGGGTCCATGCACCAGAGTTCAGACTGCCCTGCCAAAGGCTTTTCAGTCAGCATGAGTTCTTGCTGTCGGGTTCTATATAACAAGTATCTCTACATTAAGAAAGTTAAACATGATTTTTTCTGGGCAGAATCATCACTCTGGCCTAGTTTCTGCACCTCTCCTCTAATGACACCCTTTCTGACATTCTTACAAACTTCTGGCACGAACTATTTCCCTTTCATTAATACAGGATTGCAAGAAAAAATCCTCAGTGAACTGAAGCTGAATTACAGTTTCTCAGTCATTGACTTGTACACAAGACAGGCATATGTTGAAATCCACCTTCCAGTTAGCAGTGATGATGTAGTTACAGAAAGAGGCAGAGTGGCCTCACTGCTGTATGCTCTCAAGCACTGTACTAGCAAATTGCTTTGTTGATGAAACCACTTTGTGCTAGTTTTGTCTGTGTAGAGTTAGTTTCATTCACAGTGGCTAGTATGGGACTATTTTTTTGGATTTGTGCTGAACACAGAGTTGATAACCTAAAGATGTTTTTGTTATTGCTGAGCAGTGCTTGCACAGAGCCAAGGCCTTTTCTGCTTTTTCTACTGTCACTGGCAAGGAAGTTGGGAGTGCATGGGAGGTTGGGAGGAGACACAGCCAGGAGAGGTAACCCAAACTGATCAAAGGGATATTCCAGACCATATGACATCATGCTCAGTATATAAAGTGGAGGGAAGAAGGGGGAATGGGGAGGGGACATTTGGGGTAATGGTATTTGTCTTCTTACATAATTGTTATGCGTGATGGGGACCTGCTTTCCTGGAGATGGCAGAACACCTGTCTATGCATGGGACAGAGTGAATTCCTTGTTTTGTTTTACTTGCATGCATAGCTTTTGCTTGGTCTCATAAACTGTCTTTATCTCAATCCATGAGTTTTCTGGCTTTTACCTTTCCTATTCCGTTCCTGAATCCCACTGGTGGGGAAGTGAATAAGTGGCTGAGTGGAGCTTGTTTGCAGGCTGGGTTTAAACCACAACACACTCTCAAGATAGAATTGAGCTGCAACACAGAAATACCCAGTTTTAGCAGGCATTGACTAAGCAGGTTTGTATTTTAATTCTTGCGTGTGTGTAAAATTTCACCTGCCAATTTCATCATCGCCTCCACCTGGATCCTAACAAATGCTCTATTGTGCTCACGACTAGCCTTTCTGTAATAGGTAGGCCAGCTTTTAAAACTTAGATGTCTGATGTTTGTTCCATTTCTGTATTCAGGGTATTGTAAAGCTCCTACTAACTTCATATCAAATAAATTTACTCCTAAACAGTAAAATTAGCTGAAGTCATCTTTTATTCCTATTTTGTTCTTTTATAAAAAATATGAAATTTATCTTTATCAAAACTACGTCACAGTAAAAGCAAAACAGTAATTTACAGTGAATGATTTAATCTCTCTCCTGGTTCAGTTATCTTGGTTTGCACACTGTGAGCCTTGGATCCTATCTAGTTGCTCCTTGCTTACCTGTGCTTGTTACTATAGCTGCTGTTCCTCACTATAGGTAACCAGGGCAAGACTGCCTTATTGTGCTACACATCTTCACTAAATCTTGTGAAGATCTTCTTACAAATTGCTTCTTAAGAGTGTTTTGCAACAAAACCCTCACAGGATGTAGTGTTTGTTGCTGCCAGAAATTGAAAATCATACTGAATATTATGTCTGCTTTTTAAATGACAGCATGTTGGAAGGAGTTTGTCATCTCTAACAGAACTCTATTATATTATGCATAGCTTTGATGCTGAAACTTGTTTTCTTAGAAAAGAATCTATCACTATAAATTTAATCTAGCTTGTATCAAACTATACTCCCTATAGATGATCAAAACTTTAAAGACAACTAAGCCACCTCAAGTATTTGCCAAGAGTGGTTACATCTGTGATGACTCACTAAGGCATAGTAGAAAAAAAAATCCTGTCTTTCTGGGAGAAACTACTTTGGCTTAGATAGGCCACAATTTTTTATTCTTCAGCTTAAAAATGTGTTTACTTTTTCCCTTTAAAAAAAACAAGCAAGCTTAGTTCAGAGGAAAAACATACTAGGGACTACCTTCCACTCCACAGGAAAATGCTCTCTACCCCACAGAGATAGGCCAATTCCTTCCGCTTACAAAAATGTCATCTACGTATTATTTCTCCATAAAATTCAGCTCCAAAAGAAAGGAAAGGATTTGCAAATACCATGTATGAGTCAAAAATCACTGAAGTATCAAATTATATCAGACTTGTAAAAGTAGAAGACTTTTGTGAGATCAAAAGCTATGCAAATGATGCTTGGCAGCTCAGGTATATCACATCAGGGGGACCACAAGAATATAGTCTTCAAATTATAATACAAAAAGTTTAAGTGTACCATTTTATGTTCTTATTATAATCATGCATATTCATTAAAAGATTCTTCTATTATTCATCTGTCTACAGCAGTAGTACAAGAAATCAGAATTATTTTGCCTATCAACCTTTACTAAAGATAGTTTTGAAGACATACTGATTTAAGCTTTTCAATATCCATTCTATAATTTTTGCTAGCCCAGAAGCTGAAACTCCAAGTGTTAAGAAATCAATTGAGCTGTGGAAGAGCTTTGGAAAGGTCACTTACAATACATTCACTTACTGCCTTTCACAACTTGCATGCAGACTTGAAACCACCTTCCCATGCCAAAGACAGCAAGCACAAATCCAGAAGAATGGGTATGTCTACATGTGGTTTGGAAGCAGACAGAAACTTATTCTGCTCACGCTCTGAGGTGGTAGGACAGGAGGCAGCTATGATCTGAAAATTGTATAGACAGATTTGCATAGCAGTATGGCCCTTTATCTGAGCTAACATGTTCCTCTGAGGCACATACACAAAACACAGAAGTGAAACGTTTCACTGCACTCTCCATCTAGCTGAAATATTAGTCTCAGGCAGTGCAACCTTACGAAATGTCATCCCCAGGAAATGCCTTGAAAAAAGAGGGGGTAGAAGCATAATCAGAATCTCTTCTCTCACCCTTCTCCCCTTCACAGAAAGGTTTCCAGCTACTCCATTAATAATACAGACTCCAGCAAGGCACCAGATAACTCCAACCTTCACTGGACCAGTTCACAGAATATCAAAACTTTCCTTCTGTTTGCTTTTGCATCTTAGTGCAGGAGAGTATTTCAAAACAGGGAATAGACATTTGAACTCTGATTCCATGTAATAGGCAAGTATAGGGAACAGAGAGAAAGAAAGCCTACAAGGAAAAGTTTGCAACATTTCTAGAAAATAACAATTCCAGTTAGGATATTTGCAAGGATAATGTTACCGTTTTCTAAATATTAATATCAGAAAGCATATTAAAGTGTTCTCTCTGCTTACAGTATGCCAGATTCCAGTGTTTTTTCACAGATTTTACCAAAATGATGATTACTTACTTCATAGCAGAGATGAACTCACTAGTCTTGTACATAGGCTGATTAGAAGACAGGGCACATAAGAGAGGCAATCACAAACCCATAGCCAGAATTTTAAACAGAAGGTTGCTTCTTACTATATTTTATCTTTAAAAGTAAGAACTTGACATTCCTTGAACCAACTGCAGCATTAAAGCAGCCTCACAAAAAGCAGCAACTTTAGAGATTGGCTTTTTCATCCTCCTCTGTCAGATTCTGTTTGCCTCTGACTCATCTTCTTCCTGCAGGGAGAAATGCAGTGCACATGAAGGTAGCTGGAGCATAGGCTATAAGATCTTTTCTCCAATCAAGCTAACTGAATCAGTAGTTATTTCAAAGATTTCATTTTCACCTGTGGGAGGTGTTTCCTTTGAACTTCTCACTTGTCCTGGACAAGTTAAAACAAAACAAAAAAAAACCCAAACCAAATCAAAACAAAACAAAACAAAACAAAACAAAAAAGAAAACTCCACTTTAGGTGTGAAGATTTTAAATTTTTATTTGTGCTCTTTATTAATGCTGGCATTCTGGTAGGAAAAGTAGAAAAACTCACTAAATATATTATCCTGAAAGAAAAAAAGTCTGTCTCGCTCCAAATTCTGGAGATAGTGTATGATTTAAAAATGTCATCAGAAATTCTTAGAAATGCAGTTCAAACACCATTTGCAGGCAGGAAGAGTAAAAAGCGCTCAGAGATTTCTTACTCCTTGCACTGATTTCATTCATGCACAATCAATTTGCCCTCTTTCCTGCCTCATACCTTAGCCAAAGGCAGCCGATAGAGCTGGTGAAATTTTTCTGTTTCTCACCATCACCAGAAGCAGGATTGATATCAGTTGCTGCCAGCTATTCTGAGCAAGTAGGGAGAGGAGAAAATATTCCAGGCAGCACAGCCTGCCTCTCCACTGAGTATTCCATGGATTCACTGACCTCAAACATGCTTAGCAAAGTTGCCCTATTTATTGAGACAAGGGCCATGCTGTCCTATGGTTTGTTACAGTGTCAGCAGCTTGTGGAGACACAAGAGTCCAGCAAACGCCATGTAAGTGTATTTGGCAGTATTACAAAATCCTGAAAGAAACCTTCCAATGTGTTGAATTAACAAGCTTCCTAAAAGCGCAGGAGAGAAATTATATTGTATCACACATCACTCTAGTGATGGTTATTGACTGAATTCAGTTCTATAACACAGTAGTAAAGAGGGACCATCTCTAAATCTGTGACACAGACAGGTTTTCAACTTATACTTCCCAAACTATTAATGAAGAATTTGAGGAAGACATGGAAATACTTTCAACTCTTCAGCCAAGGTGGCAATGTTACATAATAGAAAATAGTTGGAACCAGAGAGGCAGCACAATAACTTCTACTCAGCCAATATGATTTCTGGTTTGAAACCTGAGGAAGTTCAGGTCCAGCACCCCTGACTAAAATATTCTCTGACGATGGTAGTGGTAAAGGGAATCTTGACATAAACCTCAACCTGGTTTGCCTTATAGCACCAAATTAAATAACATTCTAGAGCTAACAGGTACAGAAAACTGATGTGTTCACCACAAGACCTTGCCCTCACAGCAGTGAATTGATTTTTTTTTCAAGTTTTTAGGTGTCTCAAGCACATTATTACCTTGATTTCAAAGATCCTGTGTGACCTATTTGCCTTTCTGTTTCTGGAACCTTCCTTCTTAATGGCAACATATACTTTGAACTTCCAGGTTCAGCACACCCTAAGAGCAAAGTAACAGACATCTGAACTACTTCTGCCTTTTCCTTTGCTTGTCATTCTCTTCAGTTTCCAACAATATGACAAATCTTAAGGTACAGAGGAATATAGCTCTCCTTATGGCTTAACATTTTTTGCCAAATATGAGTATACATGAAACTTCTCCCAGGTTCTGTACTGCACATTATCTGCACAGTTGAGCAGGGAAGTCAATCAAGATGCTTATTAGGATAGGGAAAGTTCTGTATTAAAAGAAACACTAGCATTTCAATCCTGCCCTCTGCTTTCACTCTTTAACTTCATGTAACTTATCTAATAATTACTTCTTGAGTGGGAAATGAAACAACCTCTTTTTACATATGTGAGGTGGGGGATGGGTATTTTTTCCTTTTCTTTTCATAAAGCTTTCTGCTGAGCCAAGAACTCATGTACATTCATAATGAAATGTTATTTTACTTTTAAATAAGATATTAATGATATATATGATTCATGCTCTGCAAATTGAATATTCCAGGGAGAGGGATTTCTGTTAAAAGGCACAGTAAAGTGAATATCCAGATAGAAGATCTGTCTATTAGATGGGACAAGAAATAGACAGCCTGAGGAGCTTTTCAGGTAGAGATGAAAGGCACAAGTATGTGCGTGAAATAGAAAGAACAGATCCATTCATCTTTGTCTCTTTACACCTGGGCTGAATGCTAAGAGCCATCTGTCAAAACTGCATGTGAGGCAATAAAGTGCATTTTGTTTATCTGTGAATAAATTAAGAGCCTCAGACAGGATTTCAGAAGAAGCATGGTAACTAAGGTTGATTCATTCACAATCCACTCTGGCAGTTGTCTTTTCTGAGGAACTCCAAGAAAGGTTTCGATGGATTTTCTCAGAGATAGAAGGAGGAAATATACAAGACATTTGAAAATCAGCTCTTCCCTTTTGGTATTGTCTAATTGTCACTGTCTTCTTTTCAGAGCAGACAGATGTTACGGTTCTTAAGCAAGAACAGGTTAACTGGATGTGGTGGGTTGGCCCTGGCTGGATGCCAGGCACTCACCAGAGCCTCTTTATCACTCCCCTCTGCAACTGGACGGGGGGGGGGGCGGAAAATATAATGATGGGATCATGAGTTGAGATAAGGACCAGGACAGATCACTCACCAAACAATGTTGCAGGCAAAAAAGAGTCAGCTTGGGGATATTAAGTGAATTTTTTACAAACAAAATCAGAGCAGGATAATGAGAAGTAAAATAAACCTTGAAAAACACCTTCCCCTGACCCCTTCCTGTTTGCTAGCTCTACATCCTCTCCCTCAGTGGCACAGGGAGGTGGAGAATGGGGTTTATGTCAGTTCATCTCACATGTTCCTTCAATTGCTCAGGGAGACGAATCCTTCCCTTGCTCCAGTGTGGGGTCCCTCCCATGGAAGATACTCCTCCACAAACTTTTCCAATGTGTGTCCATCTCATGGGTTACAATCTCCATGAACTGCTCCAATATGGGTCATTTTTCCACTGAGTGCAGTCCTTCAGACACAGCCTACCCCAATGTGGTTTGGGTCACAAGCCCTATCAGAAAATCTGCTCCAGCATGGGCTCCTCTTTCCATGAGTCAGCAGATCCCTGCCAGGAGCCTGCACTAAATGGATTTCCCAAAGGTTCACAGTCCTCTTTTAGGCATCCACCTGCCCCAGCATGGGTCTCCTTCAGGGGCTTCAGGTGGATCTCCGCACTCTGTGGACCTCCATGAGCTGCAGGGGCACAGCTGCTTCACCATGGTCTGCACCATGGGTTTCAGGGGAACCTCAGCTCTGGTGCCTGAAGCACCTCCTCCCATCTTTCTCCACTGACCTTGGTGTCTGCAGAGCTGTTCCTCTCAGATGTTCTCACTTCACTCTTCTCTGGCCTCAATTACATCTGTACAACAACTTTCTTTTCCTTCTTAAATATGTTACCACAGAGGCATTACTCTAATTCCTGACTGGCTCAGCCTTGACCAGCAGGGGGTCTGTCCTGGAGTTGTCTGGCATTGGCTCTGCTGGATACGGGGGAAGCTTCTGGCAGCTTCTCACAGAAGCCACCCCTGTAGCACTGCTGCTACCAAAACCTGGACATGCAAACCAAACACAATGGAGCTACTAGAACTACTTAGGACTGTCTTGCTAAGGGATGAGTTATTCCAGGAAGAAGCTGCCAGATTTGACACATCTAAACATCACTATGACCAATATTACTGATGGGCAGAGTGTTTCTACATAAAACCCAAGGGATCTATTACTGGAAAGATCAAAACATGCTCACAAGTGTGGAAATCCTTCAGTAGACCAGTAAGGCCTCCAAAGGCAATAAATTAAATAGCACTACTGGTGGTTAGAAACAAAGGGACTATAAATTAGTTGTTACCCATGCTGAAAAATTATAGGCAATTATTTAACTATCCTCCTCTTGGAGAAAGTCAGATAAATATTTTCTATATTTATCTATGTATTCCCTGTCTATATGCTAGGAATTTCTTCAATCAGTGATCCAAAATGGCAGTGAACTCTAAAACAATCCTGTAATCTATAAGTAAACAATTATTTTGTATCGAAACAAAACTTTCCAAAGCTGCAGAATGGACCCAGGACCAATAAAAGACCCATAAACTTTATAATAAGAGAGTTTGGCATGAGAAGAGAGGTGGGAAATTGCTTGGAGAAAGAACTGGAGAGGAAAAAGTGCCTAATAAAAGGTTTGGTATCCATCTTTCTGGAAGCATGACCTATAATTACAGTACAGATCTCAAATGAGCCAGGTTGAGTTCCCACCTCTTTCACAAACTTCTGGCACAGCCTTAGCTAATTAAACAAATCCCTCCATACCACAGAATAAGCAGGCATAACAGTAGCTCTCCCCATTGCATAAACATTTATAGTTAGACTGTTAAAATTAGTTGTTTCTTATAAGGTACAATTTGGTCCCTTTTATGCTTTTGTGCAGGACACAGCACAGTTGGTGTAAAGGCTTTAAGTTCTACCAGTAAAAAGCAAGGTGGGGAAGGAATTTATTGTGTCATGTTATTATTCAAGTCTCTTGCTGGAATGAATGTGGGGGCTTTTCTTCTAAGGGCAGATTTTGCAGAATGACAAAAAATTCTCAGAAAGATTGGCCTTGTCATCTCAGCATTGCAAATGAAAAGCAGAGTAATTGCACATGAAGTGATAGGAGCAGCATACTGCTAGACCCTTCATGGAGAAGTGGCATGGACTGAGAGTATCCTGGCACCCTTGATCCATTATCCACTGTGTGATTTTGAGTATTTTTAGCAATCCTCTTGTGGGAAGGCAGAAAGGAAGTTGTTGTTTGGCAACTTATGGTAGGAATTTCAGTATAAAACATTAACATAAACTAAGGAGCATGGATATTGAGCACAGAGGGAAAGAGAATATAAGGATGCCTGTTCCATGCTTAATGATGAAATTTTCCGAGTGTGAGATGTAAGTAGAATAAACCTGAGCCTTCTAACACTACCTTAAATATTTTTTTTCAGACTGACTCAATTAGGCTGACCCTGCCTGGGGCCCTCACACAAATTAAGAGTAGCCTCTGCTGGTGTGACCCACACACAAGCTAGTAGGGTAGTTTGAGCTGTCATTATGCTTTTCCTGTTTACAAAATTCCTACCTTTTGTAGCCTCTGGGTACACATATAATGGCTTTTCCTCTGTTCTCTATTCAGCAGAAAAAAAAAAAAGGCACAAAACTGTCTGTATGTACCTATTTATGTGACTTGACAGTAAGAACTCATGCAATTAACCTTCTGTACTAGAGAAAGTATTTGATGGTGCTCTGCTGTCTACAGTCAATCAACACGGATCATTATATGATCTATGGTGTTGTAAGGTGGTACCTTACAAAAGGCACATTTTTCTTTGGTCCTGTATGTGTTGTAACCACAGAAAAATACCCAATTTGTTATTTATTGCTTTACTAATCATGTCATTTGCCTTATTACCACAGGTTTCAACTCCATAGAATTTGCTTGAATATTTCAGGCCTGACCACCTTCATCTGAGGAGCCTTAAAAATCCTAACCTGCCAAAAATAAAGTTTCAGTTTCTGAATTTGAAATGTAAATTTAGTCCTATTGACTCCCTTCTGCATTTAGTGTTTCAAATTACTCAGAATTTTTTCAGGCTGGGGACCAGGTCAGAGAAATTCTGTTCTGGAGAGTACACTGATAGTCTTGCCACTCATGAAGTTTCAAAATGGACTGATTTCTCCATCTGTCAGGGGAGATGGGCAGTTTACAAAACCGAGCACAGGAGATTCCACATGCCTATATCTTGAGTAAGTTCTAGGACTTAGAGCGATTAACTTTGTGCAAGAATGTTTGAGGTTTTTTTCAGTTTACTTTTTCTCTGCTACTGAAACTCTTTCACATGGCTTCATGGCAGAGGTAAGACTTGTGGTTAGAGATCAGTTTACAACATACTTAGGAAGGGGTGCTAAAGTAGCCATAGGTCACCTTCACTTGTATGTCTTCTCAGTCCTGGACTGGTCCAGGAGATGAGAGGTGATGTTTAGAAAACCCCATATAAATTGCAAGCCAGTCTCTGGCTTTAGAGTCACGAAGTTCCCTCACAATAGTATGCACAAAAAACTCTGCTGCAATGTTCAGGATTTGTTCAGCTTTCAGGCACCATTCTAGCCACAGTGGTTGTTACGAGAACACTGAAATAGGGCATTTGTATGGGGGCAAGGTGTCGCCAAGCTTTCACTAATGATAAGTCATTATGTACTCAATATAGCAAGTGCCTTGCTCCAAGGGGATTTTAAAGCAATCAGATTGTTTCAAAGGAGATCTTGGGCCATAATAGATAAGATTAAGCAGCAGATGGATTTTTGAAGAAAGAATAAATTGTACAAGCTGTCTCTTTTTAATCTTTCCAGATATTTCCAAAGTGGCTTTTTCAACATGAGGAGTTGTATATGGCAGTGTAATACTGCAATACACTCTTTTCTTCTTTGTGACTTCACTCTTGACTCTTGCAACTTGATAAATGATATGTGTTGGTAAATATTCATAGCAGATCATGTTTTTTCCCTGTTCTACATGCATTCACACCTATCTGGGTAAAGAATAGCACTAAAAATCATAAAGCCCAAGCCTTTCTCATCTGAGAAAAATAATCCCCTCAGACATCAAATACTATAGGAGATTTAATATTCACACAGGTATCCATAGTGCAGAAGGAATATGTATAAAGACAAAATCACTTTGAATTTTAGAAAAAACATTTTTTAAGGAGTTATAGCCAAGATTAAACTTGTTTACTCTGAAATTACTTTTAGAGTTTTGTTGGGATAGACTTCTGCCACCGCACATGCAAAACAGAGACAGAGGATCATCCAGGCTACACATCGTGGAAAAAGAAACCGCTGGAGACAAGGCCACCACTGTGACAACTGCCAAGGGACCAGAGACTTTATAATCCAGCATTAACTCCATCTTTTATGTACGGGTTTTCCCCTGTTTAGAGTGTAACCCCTAGAACCCCACACATGTGAATATAGACTGTTCTTTCTTCCTGCGTATCCAGCCCCGTCCCCCTCCCGACCTTATTGGATGTATCACCCGTCACTCCCCATTCCTGGGTTTCCACTGGGTTTGGTCCTCCTGCTCCCTTATTGGCCCCTGTGTCCCCCAAACCACACCACTCCCCCTGAACCCTTACCCAATCACATCCTACCTTCCAAACCCCACCTGAAGAGCTTAAAACCCTTGAGTCTAGTAATTAAAGGCTTTTTCTAGGACCTGACCACATTGAGGTGCTGCCTATCCTTACTCCTGACCACGTGGGGATTTCGCAATCCCCTCCGTACTCCGGAAAGCGTGGGGAAGTAGATGGAGCCGGCTCCCTCTCACAGCTGTTAATTTGATTGTAGGTCTCTGTCAGATAAAACTCTAGAACTGATTCATTTCATTCTGACATAGATCTGGTCATCCAAACATCCATTGTATTCATGCACTGTGCATTACATTGTTCATTTAGAAATCTCGGATTCCATCAAATCCAATCTTTTTGGGCATTAATTAAGAATTATTTCAGGTAAATAAAATCAATCTTTTTTTTTAATCAAATGGTGTTACAAGCTTAGTCTTCTGGTGAATTTGCGATTTAGTTAATGCAGGCAGCTAAAGCTTCAATCAGTTTTGCCTTCGTCCCTTTACTGTACACATCATAATATCTCAATTCAGCTGCCTTTTGGCTTTTCTTCCTTATCTGAAGATCTTGTGGACCTAGTAAAGAAATAGACACCGGACATATTCTACTATAAAATGTTTTAAAAGGTTATGGGGAAGGTTTTTAATTTTTGAGAAACAGTTTGTTTTCTTCATTTCCTTAGAACCCTATTTGTTCACTCTGTTAGGCTCTATAAGACTTAGTCATAAACATGGTCTTCTCAGAATACTCCCTCATTTGTCCCCTTCAGTCATGCTGACACAGATTGCAGTTAGACTGATGGATGTATAGGAGAAAAATCATCAGGGAGACTCTAAGAGACTATGGAGCTTAAAACTAGATTTCAAAAGCCAACAGTTTTTCTAAGCAAGTTTGTTGGTTTTTCCAGTCCCAAGAGTCTTTACACATACCTGTTACAAAAGAGGAAGAAATAATTTTGCATGTAGAAAATATAATACAATATTCATTTGGGGTCATAAGAAAACAGGTTAAAACCCTTTAAATATTATTTTTCTTCTTGTTTTTTTTTAAGTCAGCTGAAAGTCTTGTGGAGTTTTTGTTATCTGAGTTGGACATGTGCCATTGTATAAAACTAATTAATGCATATTTTATTTCAGATTTTGCTGTTAGTAGGGCAATATGTTTTTCATACCACTGAAATTTCAATGTGCCCAGAATGAACACAACCGGTATGGCTGACAGGAATCTTGCTGTGTCAGCCTTCTACCCACACTCAGCTCTCCATCTCTGCTTGCATAACTGTTTAATTCTATTAGAAAGGAAATACTTGGATCCAAAATATCTATGGTTTCCCAAACTTACTCTTAACTCTAACATATATTTGGAGGGTGAATAAAGAAGTTAAGCTGGCTCATGTGATAAACTCAATAGAAAGACCAGCTTAATGCAAATCAACAAGTTACCTTATACCAAAGGAGTAATGTAAAGAGGATGTATAACTTGAACGCATAATCCATTCAGCCCTTGATATTTCAAGAAAATTATGTTCCTGCAAACATCCATTTGAATATGAAAAACTGTTTGGTCCAGGATTTTTTGTTGGTTTTTGTATTAATGGAGTTTCGTTCCCACTGCTGTTCCCCCACTCTCTTTTCATAGGCAGAAACAAGTATATTTGCATATGCAACAGAGGATTCTGTATGGACAGGTTTTTTCCCCCATTATTGGTATGCCACAGGTTTTAGAAGATACTTCCAAACAAAAAAGAAAAAGAAGTAGTGCCAGTCGTACATCAGAGAATTCAGACAAATAAAACAAAACCCAAAACCCATAAATAATCCATAACATAAAATGGGTTTGCTGTTTGGCAAATGTTTGCAGGTAATGATTGTTTCCATAAAAATGTGGATTTGCTTATGAACAGGAAAGAAAAGGGCTACATTCATTCAGATAATTCACAGTAGCACTTTTACAGAGATAATAGAAAGTGTCATTATCCTTGAAAGAAACTGCAATAGATGTGGTATTTTGCTGACAATATAAACTGTTATTGCATTGTTCCCAAACTTCAGGAGCATTAAAATTTTAGCACATCAAGATGTTAAACAAATCTATCATAAGTTCATCTGTGCCCAGATGTAGGTCAGAAGAACATAGAAAAACAAAGCAAGCCCCTCCAATTTTGCAAGATTAACAAATATCCATTAATGACAGAAAAAATACTTAGTAGATTGCAAAAATGCATCAAATTTGAATTGGTAGGACCCCAAGGCGCTTTTTTTATGCAGTTAAAAAAAACCAAAACAAAACAAAAAAACTAGGTAAAATATTAGAATACTTCTTCATGAAGTAAATTCTTCATTTTCAACATTGTTACTTTTTCTTGGCTCAGTTAAAAGGAGACAGCTTTTTATTTTCTGGTATTTATTTAAACCAAGTAAAATTGCCCAATCACTTGGTGTTGTGGCTGATCTCTTATTAATACTTTATTATTAATACTTTATCCTGTTCACACACTCTTCTTCAAAGATACATGTGCAAATAAAAATATACTTTGATGACAAACAACTGGCACTTTCCGGGTTAAGCATTGCCACCACGAACAACAAACAAATGAAGCCTAGAATTTTCTCTATCCAGCAGAATAAACAAATTCTAGCATCAACCTTTCAATAAAGTGTAAGAGAGAAAGTTAAGATTTAGGAAGGACATTGACCTGCTGGAGGGAATCCAGAAAAGGGCCATGAAGATGATTAGAGGGATGGAGAACCCCTTCTATAAAGAAAGGCTGAGAGAACTGGGATTGTTCAACCTAGAGAAGAGAAGGCCTCAGTGTGACTTAACTATGGTTTTCTAGTACCTGAAGGGAGCCTAAAGAAAGATGGGGAGAAACTTTTTACAAGACCATGGATAGGACAAGGGTGAATGGCTTCAAACTGAAAGAGAGTAGATCTAGGTTAGATATTAGAATGGAAGTCTTTACTGTGAGGGGGTGAGACAGTGGGACAGGTTGCGAGGAGAAGATGTGGATTCCCCATCCTTGGAAGTGTTCAAGGCCAGGCTGGATAGGGTTTTGAGCAGCTTGGTCTACTGGAAGGTGTCTCTGCCAATGCCAGGGGAACTGGACCTAGATGATCTTTAAGGTCCCTTCCAACCCAAACCATTCTATAATTTTATGATTCTACGAAATCATAATTTTCCCCCCATAAGAGCATATATTATAGTGTCTGTTGATTTTGTACACAGAATTCCCCCATTGTTCTGAATAAGATATTCCATCACTTATACATGGTAGTAGTATTCATGAGATGTATTAGATAAAGAACAAACCAACATAGTTTTTTTTCTATAAATAAGGCTTGAAATGAAGTAAGGGATGAATACCTAATTACTGATCTTCTTACCTGCAGCAATCTTTCACGCATGAGACATGCATAGTTTGGATGGAGCTGTTCCTCTGTCTTAGGAAAATTTTGCTTTTGAAATGTGCTCTCCAGTTAAATGGAGTTAACATCAAGAGATTTAAATATACAACTGTATCTATGCAATTATCAATACCTTAGTTTTTAACACAATATTTTTTAAAGTTTCTTGGGTTTTACCTTTCTTTTTATTATATTCTCAAAACATTATTGAATGTGCTTCTGAGAAACATAAAGTCACTACTGCAAGCCTCAGTACACTGCAGGTATTCCTCATTGAGCCTCAAAAAGTAGTAATTTAATTTTTACATACTGTTTGACCATAGTATCAGAAAAATAGGTGAAACCTCTCCCTGTGAATGAGCTGAAAATAGTGTCTTCTTGTTACAACTAGCTAAAATTCTTAGCTGACCCAAAAATCTAGATAGTGTATCAGAGAACTTTAATGACCTAAGTTATCAATTTTACACACTCTCTGAATTAAAAAAAAAAGTTATTTTTAAAGAGATTTCAGTGAGATGAACAACTCTAATCCAAAAGCAAAATTAAATTTGATATTCAAGTGTCAAATGGAACCATTCTATTTTAGTGAATCCTTGTTGAAAAGATCCACCTCACCAAAATATTAGTGAATATCATGGACTTCTCTTTCATTCTGTTGATGAGTAGCTCAATATACATAAATTTCTTGATTATGTTCTATTGCTTTAGAAAATTTTCAGGAAGCAACAGTTTTATAAGCACCCATACATGCTTTTAATTTCTTACAAGAGGGTGAAAGCTCAGAGAAAATGATGTAGTTCATCTTCCCTTATGCTCATAAAGCCAAAAACTCATCTCTGTAGAGTATGAGCTGAAAAAAACACCCCCTTGCCCACAGCCACTCTGAAAGTGACTGCCTTGGTACTCCAAAGAATGAAGAGCACCGAGAAAAAAACAAACAAATCAACACTGCAGGAACAGCAAGGGCAAATGGAGCATTAATTTACTTCTGCGTTTGTTTATTTCAGAGTTTATTGTCAGTGTAAGGTGGAACCAGGAGACTGTCTTAAGAAATCTGCCGATTGTGATTATATAAGAAGGACTAACTATATAATACAGATTAAAATATTATTTTAAATATATTTTTAAAGGGATTGAAATGTTACTTGTTTTTATGGGAGGACAAATGCAAAGAGGTAGTACTTACATTGTTTTGAGCATCAAGAAAAGTGGAATCATAGTGACACTCAGCAAACAGTGATTCATTTCCCTTTGAGTCCTGTCCCCCAGGTGAATGTTGGCAGTGATGCTGTGTGGCTTTGAAGTCTTGTTCTTCTGTCCTTAGAGTTCTACATTAGAATCAGGGAACTTAATCTGGGAGCAGAGACAGGAAAGCATGCTGAAACCCGGAGTCAGGGACATTTTTTATTTTGTCATACTTGTAAGAACACCACCACATGCCATAGAGCACAGAGCATCATGTGGTTCTCAATGGTCCTTCTGGCTACTGTTGGCAACCTAAATGACATCTGTCAATTGTGGGAGCAGTGACTCCCCTGACACCACATGAAATGAAGAGAGAAGTTTAGTCCTGGCAATGAGAACTGGTACATCAAAAGTCCAACAAGGTTTCCAGGGACATACTTGATTTCTGTGACTGTACTCAGTCCAGACCTGACTCAGTGTGACTCTGTGGAAGAAAGAAGGGAGAAAGGAAGAAANGAAGGAAGGAAGGAAGGAAGGAAGGAAGGAAGGAAGGAAGGGGTTAAATTCCCCGCCAACAGGAAATGAAGACAAATGTATTAAACTGGACTGACTGGCTTTTAGCACAGCTGAGACTTGCCCACAGGGTCTCACTACCCTCTTTGAAGTGCTTCCTCCATGTCTGTGTACTTCTTAGTGTCCTGATGTAAAGCGTCTTATTGCCCAGAAGAGCAAGATGTTACTGCATATTCCAACATAAAACATAATATTTATTTATATATATATATATAATGTATATTATATATAAAATGTATATTATGTGTAGTAGGATTAATCATCCATGTGAGTTTGTACAGGAACAGCAGAAAGCTATGAGACTTCCGAGAGAGTTAGAAAGTTAAATTTAGAAACCAGTAAAATATCTCTTTATACAGAACAAATACTTTAAAAGCAGGACTCCTATTGTCTTCACACATCTTTGTGTTCAACTAATTTCCATGTATCTTTTAAAAAGCCAGTCTTGCATTCCCTAAATGGATTAGCCAATCTCCAAGGTATTTTAAGAAAATGAGAGAACATCACTCTAGTGCACAGCACCTTTCCTTGCTTGGCTCTCCAGATTAAGGTCCACAGATAAGTCCTTATCTGCTTTGTAGCAGCAGTCAGAAAGCTGATTTTCTTCAGGAATATAGTACAGCAAAGTGTCTACCTGAGGAACTTGTCATATTTGCAATTTTCTCCCTAAAATGAACTATCAAAAGCAGTAAAAACGAGAAAGTTTTAAAAGTACCAGGTATCATCCACAATTAACTTCTAGCTATTTTGATTGATTCTGGTGCTGCAGATACATCTCTTGAAATACTATGCACAGGGGCATATTTTCATTGTCTTTCAATTTCATTGCTGGCCCATTACTGCAAATTTCACATAACACCTATTTCCTCTGCGCCCTAAACATTGTTCTTTCTTTCACTTTTTTCATCTCTCACTCCTCACGAGTTCTTTGGCAGGAAGCTCTAGTGGATGTTTTTCATCCATCTTTCTGGGTATGTTTTTGGCTCGTCGTACTCAGTCTACCTTATACCATATGAGGTTTCATGCGGCCATTCATTCTCACCCCCTTCAAAAACTCCACAAACTAAACAGCAGCTTTCTGTAAACTAACACTTTTAAATTACTTCTATTCACACTTTCTAGCATATTCTTCTTTGCTGAAAATTTCAGGACAAATCTCAATGGTTTGCCTGCCTCAACAGGTTACCTGGTTTTTTTCCTACAACTCTCCCTCACAGCAAGATACCACCAGTAAAAAACACCACTCCACAAGAAATTTCTCTCAAAAAACAAGCCAGTGCACTTCCACCTGGGTTTGCTGCAAAATAGGTGCTTAGGAAAAACCACAAGAAATATTTTCTGAGAGCACCAAAACTAACTGATTTCATTTTGATGAAATCAGAACGTTATGAGTATAGGTTCATTTCGTTTTCAGAACAGACCAAAGACAAGCAGAAAAAGGTTTACCGTAGTCAAATAATCAATTATGAATGAGTGGATTTCATATGGACAGACAGTAAAAGGTATAGAAGCAAGGAGCTGGACAAAAAAGAAACACAGTTGTAATTCCCCCTTAGGCGTGTAAACTATCTCCACAAGTAGAACTCCTGATTTGTTTGCTTTCCACTGACAGGTTTCAAGTGAAATCCATGTAATGACTGGTCCTCCTAATGTTGCACTGAAAAGGAAAAGAAATGATGAAAACATTTTTTAATTACCAAACTTGGAAAAAAATGCATAATATGTAATAAAAATGTGCTACACACCAGATATAAACTCTCAGGGGCACTAGACAGCAAAAGGCTGCATTCATGCTGGGGAAACTGCACAAAGCAATTATAAGGCCTTGAGCATGTCTCTTTGAGAACTACATTGCAACAGTATCTCTGCTCAAATTCCCCCATTCTTGCTCTGGACAGTCCTCTTTTTACTAAGAAAATAATGTTGAATGAGCATTAAAGAGTTTTAAAACAGGTGTATGTCAGGGTTAGAGTGCAACAGTCATTGTTTCAGATATTTTGGATGTTGCAGGTGCTGTAACTGAGCCTTTCCAAGAGAAACAGAGCAGCCACAAGACACAATGCCAACAGAAGGGCACAAAGTTTCTTTTGACCTTCAGGCTCTCAGGTGCGAAGCACAGACTACCAGCTCCTCTTTCAGCAGGGATCATTGTTGTCTCCTGCAGCAGTTTTGTTTGCAGGCTTATATGAAACAAATATGTTATGATGTGCATGGACATAAAAATAATATGAAAAAGGTTAAATTCATTTAGTGTTTGGGCCAGAAATCCTGAGTGACTTTAAGTTTAATTGGGATAACTTTATTGTTCTCTACTTTTGTCATTGATGGCAACAGAGTTGTTGAAAGGTGAAAGGTGTTTCAAAGGATCCAAAACATACTTCATTTTTGGATTTCCTGAAATAATGATTTGGCAAATATAATACTTGACCTTCCTGTTTGTCACTGTAAACGAACTCTTGAGCCACAGTCAAAAACAGAGAACAAGAGTGAACATGAGCACTTGTAGCATTTTAAGCCCACACCACATCAGTGGACATAATCAGAATTCAGATTTGAGGCCAGGAGTATCCAATGTACTAATTCATGGACTCTACAAGAATTTAGAGAAATAATACAAAAGAAACTGGCAGCCATGTTTTAGTAAGTGCTTGGCTTTCCAGTGAAAGAAAAGTTAGTTGGTAGGATTGAAAGATCACATCTAGGCAATGGCTGTCTCCAAACCAGAGCAGCTATAAAAGGTTTATACTTGAGGAAAGAAAATCAGAGTGACAGCCCTTGCACCGACTACATCACCAAGAAAATGTTCTCATGGGCAGTTAAGCTAATGTTCACTGAGCAACACGTAACCAGAGAACAGGCCTGACCTGAAACCACCTGTAAAAATGGTGAACAGTGTATGTGACTGAGCATCAAAGAGGTGCTGCCAAATGATCCAGTGTCAACGTGAGTAATGCACTATGCCAGAAGGGAGTGACTTAAGTATTTTTTAAAAATCCTTTATGAAGTGATGAAAAATTAGAAAATGCCTCAATTATAAGACTTTGAACAAAATAATAGTTGATGATTTTTGGATGTTGTCTTTGGAGTCACAGCTATTAATTACTGTTCTCAGCACTGCAGAGTTCCTTCATTGTAGTAAAAGTTAATATTCACACACTGCCAACCCACCTAATAAATTATGAAAGAAAAGGAGGTCTTCTGTGAAGTGATTTTATGCGAGGTAGTTAAAAGGAACGATACGAAATATCACCAGTGGTAACACCAGCAGATGCCAGGATTCATCTTTCATAGTTTAAGATGACAAGAAATTAGGTCTCTGAATCTAAACTAAGCACCTTCAGCTTGTGTTACAATCAATGGGGTTAAAAAACAAGCACTGTCCAAGTAAAACTCATCTAAACTGTTTTACATATCTGCCTCAGGCATTGTCATGAATTAATATTTTAGGTCGCTCAAACAATGAGATCCTTACATCCCACAGCTACATGAAAGAAAATTCTGGACTATTTCACTATGACTAATGTGTCAGTGCATAAGTAATAATCTCAGTTTTCATGATAATTTGCTGTGATTTAATTTTTTTTAATAAATATTTACTTGATATTTATGGGTGTAAAAGCTTGTGATAAAGTAAGAATCAGGAAAAGCATGTTTACAAGATCTGTCAGAGTGCCTCCCCCTCTCTTACAGTACGTACTGTGGAAGTAACATAAAACAAATACTAGTAGTTTTAAAAAACTAAAGTGTTACCAGCCAACTCACAAAAAGCATAAGAGTAAAGCATAAGAGTATTTTGGAAGAGAGAAGCTGGAAATACGCCTGACTGTGCTGTACAATATTTATTAATATTAAATAAGACTGACAGTTACATAAGAAATAAAATGTTTCCTCCAAATTAGCTTGTTAGTCTTCCTGCCTCAGTTTCCATAATCACATGATTTTTTATTAAATACCAGTAAAATTAAGACTGTACCTTATATGATAAATATAAAATGTGCTATAAATTCTATGGGAGAATGTTTTCCCACCAAGAGTGAAAGAAAAATACATTTCTGCTGGCAAGGGATTTATGAGTAGTTCAGACCTCAGGTTAGGCAAGAATATATCATAAACCCCTACCTTCTTATATTCCAGTAGACACAAATAGTATTTACTTTCTCTGTGATTTAAAAAATTACTAAAGGGTTTGAAAGCTCCTAGTGTTTTTTCAGTCTACACTATACTAAGTGTCTCGTTTCAATACCCAAGTGTAAACCTACTTATACACATCATCTCAATTCTATGCTTAAGGAAGCTGAAAGCTTGAAAGCTTATTGGAATCCTCTACACCAACATGCATTAGATGTGTAATACTAATTATTAAATCTTTTACATTATGATGTGATTTTCAGATATTCAAAAGGTATTTAATCCCTTTGGTATTTCCTTTATTACTACTGGCTGTATATTATGCACTGTGAAAGACTGTCTTAGTCTTGTCACCAGCAGTTGCCACACTTCATTCCTCTTCCATACAAATATGTACACACAAATACCTTTGAGAGCTTAATCACTGGTATCTAATGCACAGGCACATATCAACACACATCCTGAAAAATCAGCTTTGCTGAATTTCATTTGCACAGTGGAGAGGACTTGAGGCAACCCACAGATTGACTACATTTCTTCTACAGAGGACATATATTTGCATATCTGGGACCTGAGCTTACTCAACATGGTTGAACACAGTTGGATACAGTTTTCCAGTTTCTCTTGTGGATCAAAATCAGAAGCCAAGGCCATAAAAACCCAATTTGGTAGACCAAAAATGATTTTTTTTTTTATCCATGCCTCTGCTAGTCTTGATCATTCCAGAATGTAAACTAAGTCTTTTCAAAACATTATCTTATAGCAAGTCATTCATATGAATTAGGCATATATAAAATTAGTGTTCAAAATGTACAACTTAATTTATTCCCCAAAGCCACCTTCTGGAAAACAGATATTAATGAGTTGAAGAGAGGGAAAAAAAAGTTGAAGGAGATGAGGTGGTAGAGCAAAAACTGAATACACTGGACTTTGTAAAAATTATTAACTACTTTCTTTATTCATACCATAATCTTACATTTAAGTCTATTTAATGCTGTCTTATGATTGCTATTGTCCCTTTATAAAACTTAGCCTATTGCATATGTATCCCACCTCCCTACATTCTTTGCTTATGTTCAGAACCCAAAAACTTCTGATTGTTGCATTTTCACCACCATAAAGACATTCTCACCTGATCAGCAAGAGGTGTTCTCTGTGGTAGTGATATGTTCACAGTTCAGTCTCCTTATTTGCAGAACTTCTCACTGAAACTGTATTTCTGTGGAAAGAAGTTTTTATTGCTTAATATTGAAATCTGCCCTTTTGTGTTTGTGAATGAAGACATACCAGATGCAGGAAACTATCTCTGTTTCTTTGTACATGGCACCTGGGAGGTGTGGAACAATTAACGTGCAGGATAGTGCAAAGCTGCGTGCTTCCCTCCCAGCTTGTATCAGCTATGAGTGCAATTGGAAGAGGCTGGTCCTATTCCCTTTTCCCCTTACATCTTCTGTTGCATGTATGTGCCAGATGATGACACACCTATTTTTCACTTCAAATCCAGTGTACACTCACATATATAGCCACTTCTGGTGTTTCCCATCTCCCACACACACCTGGAGAGTGTGCAAGGGAGAATGTGAATTTATACATTTCATATATACATTTTACTTACTGTAAATTCATCCAGGGACAAAAAAAAAAAACAACCCTTAGGGCTTTTACAGAAATCAGACAAAAATTTCTGGGTTTTCCTCACTTCTGTATGAGTCAGCACATGTAGCGAATCACAATCATTATAATGAAAAGAACTTCTTGCATTCTTTCTTCCTAAAGGTTGCAATTTCCAAGGACTGTGGGAACAGAAGTCAGGTCTTTACTTTGCACTGTTTTTTGGTGGAAGGATGGCCTGCTAGATGTGCTCACTGGAAATCAAATGATACTGAGTTGTGTTTCAGGGTTATTTGAAAGTTGAATAGTTTCCTGAGGAATTGTTTCTGCAGTGATTGCCAATTTTCTGCTTGAGAGGTTTGTGATCAAATAGTTTCTGGCAGGAGCTTTTTGTTGGGTTCTTTCAACTGCTGGTTTTCCGAGGACACTTGCTAGTGAATGTTCAGATTTCTTCTGCCATTTCTATTAACATTTACAGAACAAATTTCAGGACCTGCTAGAAGATGTGAAGCACTGACAACACATAGATGGAGACGATATGGGATCAGCTGTGGCAGGAAATAATAAATAGAGTACTTTAACTACACAACCAAAGATAAAGGTACAAGTCCAGTGACAGATGCTAAATAATTTAACATTAAAAAGGATTTATTTTAAACTAACTTCAAAAGGGACTCAACTGGCTAGTAGGACACATCTGGCCCACACATCCTCCCAGGGTGAGCTAATTTCGAATGCAATTTTCAAAAAGTACATGCTGAGGTCACTTTTAGACATCTGAGCATAGCTGTTACAAAACCAAATCTAAATTAAAATATTTATGCTGAGTTGTGCTTCTGAAAGCAGTAGCAACTGAAAATCCACAGTTAACTTGGCACACAGCAGGACTAAAAAAGCTTGCATGAGCTGGGGGAGTCGACATGATGTGAGATATACTGAATAACCTGGCACTTACATGGGGCAAAATTATAATAATAATAACTATTTGATTCCTCTGCTGCATGCAGCAGAAGGTTGAGTAAATGAGTCGCACTTAACTTAATACTGGACATAAAAATAAGCCATTAAGAGGCCATTCCTATATCATTTGCATTTACAAGGAAAGCTGTTTTAAAACACACATACACACACACTTAGAAAATTAAGACTCACTGTGGAGCCTTGAGATAAACTGAAAAAAGTAGTAGTTACCATTACTCTCTCAAGATAATCCCAGTATCTGAGAAAGTGGGATGGTCATTATAGTGACAAGCAAGGAACTTTATTCATTGTGGATTCTTCTTTTCATCATTTGTTTTAAATTGTTTTTTGTGTTCTTCCTAATTGAATGTAATGCTTGTGAGAGTTGGGCTGACAGAGTTGGAAAATTAAGTACAATATGCTCATTCCTAAAATCAGCAGAGCAAAGACAGAAACTGTGCAGCCTTGCCCAGCTAAATACGCCCTCTGTGTTGTGAGCTGAGGAAGAAACCATTAATGTAAATCCTAAAATGCTCATGATCCCTCTGATGCAAATAGCTTGTTCCAGCTACTGTATTAAAACCATGTATTTGCCGGGTAAATATAGGTCTCATTCACTTTCAGAATCAATTATGTCTAACCTAGAGATCTATCTGTAAATCATTGACCATTATTATAATTCTTGGTCTTATCTCTATTATTTTTATCACTCTCTTCAGAGCCTACAGACTACTTTGTGATTAGCTACATGCTGCATGTATTTAGGGAGAGAACATATGGGTTATAGTAGAAGACAGACCCTGCTCTTGGGTGGACTAAGTTCCGTTCAGGAATCCTGTATGCGGATAGCCCATTATGTACCACAGGATATCCTTTCTCAAATGTTTTTCTTTCATGAGCAAGATGGTCAACAGATGACGCAGAATCATTTTACAGAAAATTCAGCGCACAAACAAAGTGACTTGCCAACACATTCCTTAAGGCTGGAATTAAGTGGAATTAATTTTGGAGTTTCTGAACCTGACCTTTATCATATTTATTTTGTGTGGATCATTTTCTCTTTCCTGTCCATGTGCAACTCTATATCGTGTACTCTGCTCCTTTTAACATGGCAACACCTGACTTGTGGAGCATTGGTTAGACTTGAAGGACACAGCCTAACTCCCTCAGCTCTCTTCTGTCCTACAGTCCCTACTAGTAAGATTTCATCACCCTCTGTGGGCAGTCTCCTTGGACTTACGTATCTTAATTTTTTTTTTGCATCTTTCTCATAAATTTTCCTTCTCCATTCCTTTTTCAATGCACCTTTTCTTCCTATCCATGCCAACATTGCCCTAGAAGGCAGAAAAAAACTTCACCACCATTTACTGCTTCTTGTTCCTTCTTGTTTACTGCTTCTTTTTTCTGCACACATACTACTGAGAGATCTATTTTAATTTTCTTATAGCCATCAGTTACTCAAAGTATTTAGCTTCAACTTTGTGGCTTCTAACAGGAATATGTAGCTAGAGCTTGTAACACAGTTTCCACACATTTGAGCCACCTTCTCTTGATTTATTCAGAAATAATATTGGTAATTAGTACAATAGCCCTAAAGTGAAAGATCATTCACCTTACTGCACCTAGCACTTTTCCAGTATATGGTATGCACTGTTTCTAACTCTTCATTTCAAATTTTTGCCTTACTCAAACCAAATAATGACAATTACAGAATCACAGAAAGTCAGGTCACAGATTCACAGAATCAATTATGTTGGAAAAGACCTCTGAGGTCTTCGAGTCCAACCTATGACCTAGCATCACCATGTCGACTAATTAATGGATTAACAAATCTTTAACCAATTAATGAGTTGACATAATAGACCATTTTCATTGTATCTTTTTCAAGCACTGCTTTTTTCAAATCTAAGCCAGAGGGAGTATGACATAGAAATGCTAAGAGCTAATTAGTGATAGAGCAAAGATGGGGAGGAGGGTGCTGAGCTTTTCCAGCAGGAAAGAAAACACTGGCTTCCAAATAAAGGCTGAGGCAATATTTCAATTAATTCTTCTCAACAGTGAAAAATATGTTCAAAATAAGCCAAACAAGAAAGCACAAAATCCCAGATGGATATACTTATTACTTTCTGCAACCTTCTCAACAAAGCTATCAAGGCTAATGGCAGAATTATTAAGAGAATGCAAATCAAAAGCAATCCCTAGAGCAATTTATATCCAGTCAGGAAGAGGGAATGCAAGCTGGTCTCTGAATAATAACACCTTGTCAGATAGGAATAATGATGAGAGAGACTCAGGTTTGCAGTTTGGTGGTTAAGACAGTAAACCAAGACACCCTACATTTTCTTCACTGGTTCCCTATTAAAGTCCTATGTCTTTAATAAATGAGTAAGTCAAAGATCAGCCCCTGCTAATTGAAATATAGACACTTGCAGGTCTGACTGCTGCAGAGAGCCACTAATTCTAAATTACTGCTTTTGAACTTGATGTTGGGAGTCATGGTTACAGCACCATGTATGAATCATAGAGCTTTGGAGAAGAGCACTTGTGAAGTCTGTTGTAATTCGCATACTGGAGGGAAAAAAGAGGATACACTGTACTTCATATTTGCTCATAATTAATTTGGTATTATGCCACCAGTCATGTGAACAAGAAAAATAAGCTTCTTAATGACAATGATGAGATACACATTCAGTCCATCTGGGAACATGGAAATGGGTCCCCTAAAACCAGCTATTGCAAACTAATGGTAGCTTCTTACTGAATCAGACTAACTTATTCAAAATATTGCTTACAATGTTAGTCCTCCGGCATAGTGTGAAAAAGTATTTTAGTTTTGTGTATAATAGAAGTATTCACACAAGGACTGAGACAGCATCTATAGCAAATGGCAGGATTCAGTCCATAATCTCAAGCATAACAATAAATATCTGTGTGTCAGGACATTAGATTTTAGAAGATTGCCAAATTTATTTTTTATTTCTGTATTTCTTCTTGTATTCTGTAAGGTTTTTTGTTTTGTTTTGTTTTTTTTGGGGGGGGGTGTTTTTTTGTTTTGTTTTTTAAGTTACCGAACCAACAATTTTTGAATACAAGCTTGATTCTTAGTGCTACCTCTCCCACTGAAAATGTATATTTTCAGCATGGCCATATAGTTAACCTTAGCCACACATAGAAAGAGATGCCAAAAAAGGTTCTTCATATCCTTCATATGTGTTATATACAGAAGTCTTTGTCTATGTCTGTCTATTCTACTACACTGCACCAGTCATACAATTTAACTTCTGCAAAGTTAAAACACTGCTATGTTACATGCCATGAAAAGACAGGAAATTATTTTTTTAAAATATGACTTTTACTGTACCTTTTTCTTGGTCTTTTTAAAGGATCTTAGAGAACTGCAACATGTGCTGCATGGTTATTAGTAATCAATGAACCCAAAATCATAGAATCAATATCAAACTGATACAAGAGTTTGTTGTACTCCCATGTATCCTATACTTCTCCTCTTCCTCTCTACACTACAAAATTTAAATTCAAGAATGTTTACAGAATTTTTACTCAGATTCTTGTAAAGTAGCTATATCACCTTTGTGTATTTTTTTTCACCCAGGGAAAAAGCAGATGAAGTCTGTGATGTCTGCTGGCTATAACCATTGGCAAATGCACATCTTGTAAATGCATGCCTAGGCAACACCACAGCTCCATGAACATTTACCTTTTTCTCAAAGTACTTTGTGCAAAGGCAATTTTTTTGTGAATTTATGATTTTCAGATCTTGAACAGTTTGTGTTCTGATACAATGTTAATGTTATTTGACAACTAGTGTTAACTCTCTTCTTAACTGCTTCAGGGGGGGGGGTAACCCAACACAACAGTTCCAACTGGATCACTTGCGTCTGGTCTGTGCTAGCTGGCATGCAGAGACTGCCATAAGTTTCAATACAAGAACAGTTAGCAGTGGCTGTATAAGCCCCCCTAGTGCCCCTAGCCCCTTGCTCTATCTGTAATCTCACAGCAATGTTCTGTCACCTGTGCTGAACACATTGTGGGATGCAATGGCACATCTACTGTGTCAGACCTGATCGAAGTGAGGTACACCTCTTCAGGGAGCACACTCTTCAGAGATCAAGGTCTTTTTCAAATTCACAGACATCCAAGAAATGCTAGACTCTGCCACATGAAATAGAGTTAAACCCCAGACCTGAATGGGGACACTTCTGCAGGAAATATCACCAATCTCCCAGTTACTTCTGGGCATCCTTCCCAGTGGTCCTCAACACCTCTTTTGTTCCTGAAGAGGACTGTGGAAGGGATAATCATTCCTTGCCCCAGGCTATTCTGGCTCTGTGAAGACAGAGGCAGTGGCAGCTGGTGGAAGTTCATTGACTAATATCACAAATCCTTAGCTGTCAGCATTTACTCTGGGTTTTAAGGTAGTCTCTCAAGTCTGTTCTATTGGATACCAAAAACTACATGTGCTCTTCCATATGTTTAACCAGCAATCAATCACTTGCACTTTAACCAAGTGCTGTTCATATAGAGTCTCTTTAATAACATATTTTTTCTAAAATCACCTGCTGCCCCCCAACATATACAGGTAAAAACTGGATTGCTGCTAAGATTACTAGATTATTGCTATTACTATAATATTAATAGAATATTTATTGCCAAATCTACCTCTTTAATATCAGATCTGGGAGTGCTTTTTTAGAGATGAAAACAGTCTCAGTGACTTGACATTTAGTACTACAAAGAGGTAATAACAAGACTGTTCAATTTTTAAAGAAGAAAAATCATATGTAGCCATTATTTATTTACCAATGCAGAATAGAGGCACTTTTTAAAATGTTTTAAAAATGTAGGAGTAGGATTGCAAGCGCACAGAAGTAGCAGTGATCCAGAGAGATCTTCTGGGAGATTCAGCGAGAAAAGAAGCAGACATAATTGTTATCAGGTTATTTTTCTTTTTCTTACACAATGTGAGTCCTCCAGAAATTTTGCCTATCAGACTTTGGAAATTCCTGTGAAATGGCTATTGCCTCAGTGGAGCAATAATTTTAAGACTGTAAGAATAATTGAGAAAGCTGTAGTAGTTAATATGAAATTGCAACCCTTCAATAGCACTAAGTTTAACAGGAAAAGTTTTCAGTCCAGAAGTTAGGAGCTCCCCTGAGTACAGATGTGAAGAGTACATGTTTCTCAAAGTACTGCTATTTGGTGCAAGGAGCTTACAAGTCTAGCTTCTTGCCAAGCCCATCAAGGTAAGCCTTACACGTCTTAAATACTATATCAGAAACACCACTCTATGGCCATAAAATTTATATTTTCTTTTTTGAGGAAAAAAAAAAAAGGCCCTCTAATTCAAGAAATCAGAACTCAGCATAGCAAACTTTTTACACTAGACAAGATATTCCTGTAATTTTATACAGTGGCAAGAAAGAATAAGAATCTTGATTTGAAGATATTTTCTACAACTTCACAATCTTCTTTAAATGCCTTATCGTATCTCACATTATTATTTTCAGTCAAAGCATTTTTAAAGTAGATCTTGGAACTAGAGTTGTACACTATCATGGCATTACCAAGAAAAATATCTTTCTTTGTCCCCTCTGTGTCCTGACATTTCCTAATTGGATTTTTTAAAATCCAAAATCCACATATGAAGTAGGAAAGATTTAGAGAAATAGCAGAAAGGTTCATGAATACAGGAAAGAATCACAACAACAATTCGTCCACTGAAGGTAAAGGAAATCAGTGAGCCCTGAGATTAGCAAAACAGTTTTTTAAACTAACACAGGAAAGCTCTTGAAGGAGAAGAGTATTTATTATTGTAATCATCATCTTCATTAGTAAAGGTTGTAATGATTTAATAATAATCCTTATTTTAGGAGTATGGAGAGGCCTCTAGCAATCAAGATATTATTGTGTTAGACATGATGTAATTTAAGTAAATGTTAATGTCAGACATGAGGAATATGTCTACACTGCTAAACAGAAGGGACCATGGAACAAGGCTGAACACCATATCCCTCCTTGTGTGAGGATGGGTATGCCTCAATTTTTGAAGTATATATGTTACAAGCACCCTTTTACAGAATGAGGGAGAGACACTGATATTCAGATAGTGTTGCAGACCCCTAAACCATTTGACCAAATAAGCTGGCAGTGGAGGAACTGATAAAAAGTTGACCTTATAATGAAGAGTGGTTTATTCATATTGAATCTCATTTACTGACAAGACAAGCTAGACAGAGGCAATTTTGAAGAACACAGCATGTAAGAGGGCAAGGGAAAGGCTGATTGACTGTGGTGGATGTGATAAAGCTCCTCGCTGGACAAAGAAAAAGAATTCTGGGAAGCATTTATGAGCTTATAAACAAGACTGGCAGGGCAGGAGAATCAAAAGAAGAAAGCAACAGAGAAGAAGGACTGCTTCTAAGAAAGGACAACCACCAGGACATGAGAAACAATACCAGTACACAGACTGGACAGTCTTGAAATGTCTTACATCCAAGCATTAACTTTGGATATATGGCAATTTTGGTCTCCAGAGGAACAGACAGTGATAATAGTCCGATTACCTATCCATTGTATGACTTTTAAAACAGTTTTCTCCAATGTCTGAAACTCTAATCATTGCTAATCAAATGGAAAGTTACTTGATTTTTTTGGGATGGGATCCTCTGTAGACCAGCCTTCCTGATGATGCCATTCATCATAGAAAAGTTTCAAAACACTCCAAAATGTGAGGAAACACAATGGAGGCAAAAAATAATGGTAATGAAGCGTCTATAGTGTCATGTTGAAATGTGAACATAGGCACACACATGAAATGGTTGCGATACAAACATCCATAGAATATCCCCATCTTACAACGCTGCCTGTCCAGAGTGACCTGTGAAAAAAGGTATAAACCCTTTCTGAGACTGCATGTGGACACTATATTCAGTGAATGAATTAGTTTTTAAGATTCTCATGTGATGCAGAGGAAACATTAGAAAACAATACAAGTTAGGAATAAAAATATCAAAAAGAAAACCATTCAGTGCTGCCTAATAAGAATACAGAATGCCTTAAGGGTAATTTTGTATACAGCTTAATTTTTCATCAATAATCTGATGCACTCTAAACCCTTGTGCTTGCATTTAATTTTCTTTTTTTTTTTACTTTGTTGCATTTAAATCAGCTCTAATTTGTGCAAACATTTACCTATTACCTACCGTAAATTGTGAAACATAGAGTGTTTGCAAGGCAGCAGTTAACAGAGCGCTCCTTCTCTCTTGGGATGTCATTACTTCTGTAAACACGAATTCAGGTTCTCATAGTATGTGTAAAATATGCCAAAGAAATATAGTTAAAATCTAGATTTACCCTCTGGTGACTTTCTCTTGCATATCATAGGAAGAGTATGGACCACCAAAGAAAACAGGAGAGGTGCAAAAGTATTTAAGTCACTTACAGAACAGGAACGACATCTGGAAGAAATATTGTTGCCTCATTCTGTGAAAAACAACTAGAAGTGTTCCATGTTTTTTTGCTGCTTGTGCTGTATTAGACATTTGGTGAGTAGCAGCTGTGCCATACCACTGTAGTCTCGGATTTGTCTGCATTCGAGTACCACCTTTTGTTGCAGATGGAGTTGTGCCCTTCATTCATAGGAGAGAAACACCAATATACTTGATTGATATTACAAAGTTCAGCAGCAAATGCAACAATGGTTTAACAAGTTTAAATGGCAAGGTACATTTGATTATTTACTGCATAGAGGATAGGGTCAGAAAAAATTATCAAGGAGATCCTCCTTTTGAGTCATGAGGTTCATAAAGAACCCCTTTGTGTTCTAAACTCCTTTGCAGAGAAAGTTTAAGTGTGGCTAGATCCAGACTTGATCGATATTTTATATCTAAAGGATTAGATGTGCACATTACAAAGATTTCAAGATTTATCATGCCATTAATCACCAAGAATCTGTTGCAGCAAGGTGTCTGTTAGCCTAGAGGAATAAGCTTGAGAGGTGTCCCTACTCAAGGAGAGATCCTGTTGTGCAGCCCATTGTCGTGCAGGAAAGCTCAGTGGGTCCTGGGCTGTCCCTTACTTACCGAACAAGATAATTAAATTCTACTCCTATTTGTATGTCAGCTACAGATGTTAGTTTCTTGTATCTTGGCTTGACCAGCACTATGGTTATGTGGGCGCATTGCACAAATTAGCCCTTGGCTATGGTGCTGCTGTCTGTCTCCCCTGAACCCATTTTGAGTTGAATGCAGCTCAGTTCAACACATTTAATTTTCGTGGTCATCATTGGTGGTTATCACTTGAGCAGGCTTATGGAAAATAAATGTTGGGTTGGGAGAGAGAGAGGAAAGTAGCATACCATCACAATTTTATTTTCTCATACTGTAACTTCCTTCAACTTTTCAGTATTTGCTGTAAGTTTTCCAGGCTTCTTTTTCTCCACATTAAAGAACAGACAAGCAAGTCATTTGCAAAGGAGAAGAGAATGACATGTAGCAAATGTTGTGTAAACCTATATGAAAAAAACCAGATAGTTATAAAAAATTTATAATATTTTTTTTTTTAAATAACCCTGGAAAAACTAAAAGTCAGAGGTTCCAGCACACTCATGTTTTGATTCTTCATACATTTTTATAGTGCATACCTCCTCATCCCTGTTGTCTAATTGTAAGATTGTGACTGTTTTTCCTGTATATGCAATTTTTCTATAGAGTCTAACTTTCATATGGGGATTGAATTTTTTTGTGGTCCTCTATAATTGAAAAAACCCAAACAAACTACCAAATAAATAATTTAAGCACATTCAAGCTGGGAAATACCAACAGATAGAATAGAGCAAATTACTTTAGTTATGGACATTTGGTGTCTAATTACAGCATAGCTTATTATATCTTAAGTACAGTGCCTCTGCCAACCCTTGCTAAAGCAGCTGGGTGGGATCAGATGGCTGCAAAAATCCTTTCTAAAATCACTAAGGAAAGGTTAAAACCAGAAAAATCTCACGTCTTTGAAAATGAGGACATGATTTGCCATTGCAATCAGTAGTTATACAGCACCAGGCTCAGTGTCACAGATAAAACCTTTGAGGGTTGGATATATTGGGGACAATCCTGAAAAGTGGTAGTTGATTTTTTTCATCAAAGTTTTACTGTGAAGGTTTTTGGAAGATATTGATACTTGAAGACATTTTAATTTGTCTATAAAAACTGTAGAGATAAAAATACAACAGGGTTCTGTAACTTCTTTTCATATTCATATCTGTGATCAGTGAAGGGTAAGAGGACATTTCTCTTGTTGGAAACCTGTAATAAAACACCTCTATGAAAACTTTCATTTAATCAAAAGGAAATATTTTGTCAGATGCATTCTTGTTAGCTCTACCAAACACCTGTGTAAACCCAAGCTGAACTTGGTGCTGGTGCAGAGGTCCCTAAATAATACTCCCTGGTCCATGCTCTATTTTGTGTAGGCCAAATATATAAGAAGTTGTTAAACATGAAAACTGCATAACTGGCTACCCTATGCTATGCCAAGCTTCATGGGTTATCTCTATCAGTTATGCACAAACACTGATGTGAGTTAAACATTCCTGGCATACATAAACCAGTTAAATGAGTCCCAAAATTAGACTTCTATGAGTTATTCTTGAGAAAGTTGCCACCAGGAGTTAGAAATTTAAAAGTAAAGTGGTAATAAACACCACAAAACAATTTTACACTGATGAGTCTCAAATAAAAAATAAAGAAATTGGTTCTTTTGAAACTAGTTTAAATAAACTAGTCTCCATAAATGGAAACAGAGCAATTACTTACTGCTATTCTGTAATCCTGAGGACTATAAAAATAAATAGAAATGAAGAGTCCTGTGAGAGAGAAGGGGAAAATTATATCAGAATATCCAAATAGGGCAAGAGTTAAAAGCTCTGAAGGAGTGAAAGAAATGTCTTTGTCTTAGTACTGTACCAATTCAGCCTATATTAAAAAAACTCAAAACAAAACACCCAAACAAACAAAAAAGGAATAATTAAAATAAAAATTGCATAAAAAGACAAAATCCCTAAAAATTCATGTAATTTATATCAATACAAAAATAATAAATCTATGGTTTTTATTAGGGAATATAACTTCAGTTTCTAATCAGTGTAGTTAAACAAAGCTCTTTATGTTTTATGTTTGTGTTATAAAACTCTGATTGTTTTTTAATTAGAAAGTTTACTTAGATAATAAAAAAAACCTCTCCTGTTTTTGCATACAAAGTAAGCTTGAGGGAAACAAAATTGATCAAGTTGCTGTCATAGTGAGAAAAATTTTTAGCTTCAGTTTAACAATTTTTCTGTTATCATTTCTCTTACTAGCAAATACATGTATTCAAAAGAGGAGATCTTCAGCTATTGCAAACCAGAATTGCTGTATTGGCTTCCTTACACTCACACTGATCATCACTCACATCTTAGCATCTCGATTATTGTTCCGACTACCATTCTTCTATTACATTATGTGCTTTTAATTTTCTTCAAAGCCAGAGAGATCTAAATTGTAACAGTCAGTTACTTACACTACTGGAAGACAGTAAAATAAAAATAAATGGTTCTAATGGGCTTCCCTGGAACTTTACGGATATGCAGCAAAACAGACAAGGGAGTTACTCCAACGAGATTGGAGTATATAACTATGTTATATGTCTGCTAATACCACCCCTATTCAAATTTCCCCATGTTTCATATTCTTAGGTCCTTTGCATTTTATAGAAACTGTTTAGGCTGAAATGTTAAGACCAAAACCTGAGATGAATCAAGGCAAACAGGACTTTGTTAAGGAAACAAAAAAGTTGAAAGAGATCGGGACTGGTAGCTAGTAAAACACACAGAGAGTTATTTGGCTGGCTTGGACAAATGGTTAAGAAACGTGGAGAAGCTTGTTGCTAGAACTAAACAATTTGGAACAGATTAATAGGACAATATGGAGAAATAACACAGAGAAGAATAGAAGAACTGTGTGAGACATGCTGGGATGCAAAAAGATGGGAAATGGCCAGAGAGTAAGTGAGACTTCTGAAAGAGAGAAGGAGGAAACATGGACCTGATCTGAGACCAATGAAAAGGTTGGAGAGAGACTAGGACTGGACCCAAGGGGAAGAAAGGTGGGCATCGAAGTTAAGAAAGTTAAGAAAGGAACATAGGACTTGGATGGGCAAGTATGACATACCTGAAAAGTACAGATTGAGACACTGCAGGCAAAGAAAATGAGAGTAGGAAGAGTAACTCAGAGGAGAGAAAACAGAGTGATTGAGCAGGACCAGATAATAGAGGTTTAACCTTGAGGAAATAGGTAGCAGGCTGAAGAAACCACTACAGAGCGCCAGGGGTAAGCCACAGCTCCCAGCCCCATGATCTGCTGAATCTTATGAACCCACTCTGCCCAGTGGCACAGGAAGCACTAACAACTAAAAATTCTCCTCTAAATTTCCCCTCCAAAATAGTCATTGCATGTACCTCTTGCACCCAAAAACTTAAGCTCCATGAACACAATGGAGAATTATATAATTTAGTCACTTCTGAGTACAGTTCTGAGGAGAGGAAAGAAATAATTCCTTCTTTCTGCCTTCTCTGAGGCTTGTTATTGTTTCACTGCGTTTAACATGAGGTTTTCTACAGCCTAAACCTATATGTTACACAGCAAAACAATATGCAAGATGAGAAAAGGAATTCTGCTGTACTAAAGAAACTGCAGCACAGCTGGCCAAACTCTGCTAATGCTGTTTGGAAGAGATGTAGTTGGGAAAGGCAAAAGTAAGATATTAATTGTTTTATTGCTCAGCTTATTGTTTTTCACTTAGTTCTTCGTTCATCCAAGACTTCTGTTACAGCCACAAGATCCAATCCCTGTCACAATACACTCAAAATCACAGTACCAAGGGAGTTTTCAGTTGACTCTGAGATTCACAGCTTGGCCCTACAAGTCAATCCCTCTTCAGAAGCCGAGCACACAGATGACTGACTTTCCCCTCATGACCCAGATAGAATCACTGTCTTTCATCAGGCCTCCATGCCTGCAAGTGCCCTGATGTGCTCTGGACCTAGCTTGGTGCTCAAGTGACCAGGAGCCACAACACATTGCAGAACGCATCAGCTCAATCCAGATGCAGTCTGTGAGAATCTATCTTACCAGCTTCACATCTGTAAAGAGTCAATAGAATGGTCAGAAGTGCAAATTATTTCACCCTCTCCTTTCTTTAGTGTTGGCATTGTTGTTAATGACTTACACTTAACACTATTTCTATCTCTTGGTACAATAGAAATTCTTTCCTAAAGCTTTGCTCCACTTAAAACTCAGGAACATTTGCAGTTGTGGTCAAAATATCACATGTGAAAGGATCTAGAAAACCCATACTGTTTTATTGAGAATGGATTTTGCTTATTACACCTTGTAGCTATCACTGTTTGGTGAGCAGTTTGGGAATTACTGATCTAGATGAAACAGGAACATTTTTTAGTAACCATCGTAATGGAATAAATGGCAAGTTAGATGGAGGCAGAGAGGGAAATGATTGAAAATTCATGGAGGAAAAATGTCTTGACAGCTTACCAGAAAAGTCCATTAAAAAATACAGCCCTTCAGATCATCTACTTCAACACCTGAGGTCTGTAGCCCCTACAGATATTTCTTTAATTGCCTTTAAAAACTTTCCAGCCATCCATTAGAACAGATGTTTTTACCTTGTTGGTATGATTTTTTAAATTCTTAGACATTACTTTTTAAAGAAATTTTTTCTTCTTGCCAGGGTTTTTGCTATGTTTTTTGGATGGTAAAAGAAGAGAAACTGGAAAAGTTTTCGTATTTTTGCATACAATAGCCATGAGATTTTCTCCCCGCAAAATGATTCAGATGTGATTGAAATGTTGAAGATTGCTGTTTGTACTGGAAAAGAAGTGGAGGCTGGTTTGTTATAGCAGTACTTTGACAGATTCACTTGAAATAGAAGTGCTGTACTGCTTTTGCAGCACCACAGCTTGAGTGACTGACAAACCTGTCACAGCACTTCCACTAACAGCAGAGAAAGGCACACATTTCCAAGTGGATAGTTTTCACAGAAACCTTATACTGCAGCCTAGTATTCCCTTCTTATAGAATAAAATTTTTTCTCCAGATATGACTAGTACCCTTCTGAATGTGGCTTTTTTATCTGAAGTTTAGTGGCTTCCTTGTTTATATTTGCAAAATTCCACTACATTAATGGCAAATCACAGGTGTTTGAGCAACTTGACATTTGAATATTATATCCATTTTTATCTGTTTTACTCTGGAGTGGTTAATTCTTTGGCACACTGTGTTTGTCATAAATCCCTATGCATTTCTTTCATGAATTATAGTATCATATAGATGGGTTTGTGGTTTTTTGTTTTGTTTTTTTTTTTTTAATGAGTTTACATTAAAGGTTTTTATTTATGAAAGCACTGACTTAAAAGGAGCAGAAGATTAGGAAAAACTACCATGTCCTTAAAGTAAAGGTTTGGATTTATGGATGACAGAAGAGACAAAACAGTCTTTATTTCTCTCTGTCTTTAGGATTGCTCCCTTTCCTCTCCTATTTCAACCAAAGCTTGCAGCCTTCAAACCCTCCACTTCTCTGACAATTTAGCAATCCCTTGCCAAGAAACTAAGGTGATTTTAAACTGCAGTACTTTGAGAGTCTATTGAATCTACTGTCTCCTGACTGGTGTTGATGCTGAAAGGAAATTGCACTTTTTTAAGCAGCTTTTGTTTCATAATTCAAAGCCAGTGGAAACTGAAACAATAAATTAAAAAGATCTGAGACAAACAGCAGATCAGAGAGATTACCCATATGGATAAAAAGTAAATGTCCCAAAATACTCTGAATGAAAGGATGGAGCTGCTGAAAGCTCCATCAGAGTAGCTGAATCTCTTTAGAAATGTCAAAAAAAGAACCTAGAAGAAAACTCAAATGACATTTTCCTCTGCATGTAACGAGGAGCAGTAAATGTAATACATCAGGTATTTTTCATAGTTGCTTGGTTCCACAGCAGCTGATTTGCCTAATAACTTGCAAAGAAACTTTGGTAGTATTATTCCCCATTCCATAAATATATTTCACATGCATCTAGTTTTTATCAGAGGAAACTAAGGCAAGGTGAAAAAGCAGAGGACCTTTCAACTGATCTGAAGCTGGTAAGTCCACCTCACAAATTGTAAAAACCTAGTTCCTAATTGGCTTTAGAATAAAATAACTAAGATTAAGACTATGTAGAGACCAACAATTCATCCTCTGCCTTTTGCTGTGTAAGTTACATGTTTCTGGGCAGACTCTGACCTTCCAACCACAAGTGAATCTCTAAAAGTACATAAAAAAGAGAACGTGGCAGGAGGTTTTCTGGCAGAAGGGCCACAAAGCTCAAGTGTTCAAGATGAACAAAGTAATATGCAGTGCTGTACTTTCTCTGACAGAGCATTGGCTTAGGCAATACCTAGAAAATAGGAAACATGGAGTAGAATAAAAGGAAACACATTATTTTTTGCAGTTTCTGAGTGCTGCTAAGTGGCAACCAAGGAGAATTATGACAACCATGTTAGCACCTAGGAGCTCCCACAGAGCTACAGACAGTGCTTCCACAAAAGCTGAGTTGACAGCCCACATGGAAGCAAATGAAGCACCACTGTGCTGCCACAAGACTTTCAGCTATTCTGAAATTGTGTTCTGGACAGTACAAGATAATATTTGATAATTTATTTTATATTTGATAAAATTTATAGCTATATCTTTATAAAAGATATTTTTCGTACTTTGAAATGATTCCAGTACCTTGAACATTTTGTATTGTACAAATGATAATTTAAGGTGGCTATGCAGAAGGCAAGAGTTTGGGAAACTAAATAAGGTGACTCTAAGGAACTGGGACAGAAAAGTGAAAATCCTTTAGATTACAGATGTCCTCCAAGCAGGGTGTTGCAGCTTCTTTCAACCTTAAAAAAAACCAATGAACCAAACAACAAGAACCGGAAAACCAACCAACAAACAAACAAAAAAAACCCAAAACAAACAAACAAAAAAGGAAACAAACATAAAATCCTACACAACAACAGAAGGAACCAAATCAACCTGAACAGATTGTTATAAAAACTTCCTGACTGTTCCTTTGAGTGACTGTGACTATCTGAAAAATAACAAAACAGACTTGCTAGTATGACATTGGCAAATTGTCCTAAGAACACAATTTTATGCTTTCAGTGAAACACCTGTGGCTTACAAGTCAAAATCAAGCTTAGGAGAACATTAATAGCTGCAAGAAAATTGTCTATGATAAAAACACAAATCTAATAAAACAATTTTTTGATAAACTGTAGATAGAACTGCATTTTAGGAGAGAGGAAACAATTAGTCTGTTAACTGAGGGAGGTTACAAGCTCGTGCTCAGACACTACAATCAAGCCGAAGGAATCTTTCAAATCCAAAATGAATACTGATTAAAGACAACAGAGAGCAGTGTGTTTAACAGAGTATACAAAGGCTGTTTAAGAATGTGAAAAACAAATAAAAATTAAAAATCCAGCAATAAAATTCCAACCTAAAAATCAGCGAGTAATCTTTCACTCTGGCCTCTGCTGAATAGCAATACCTGGAGGTTATCAAAATACATTATATATACTAAAATAGAGGCCAGAAGAAGGAGGAAAGTGTGTTGGTGCTGCAGGAAAAACCAACTCAAATTAAGTCTTCATATACCGAGTATGTGGAAGACCATTTTCTCACATCACTATTATTCAGCTTTCTGTCAAGTAGTTCCTTCTGAAAGACAGAGTGACTGTGCATGTCAAAGATGGTTTAATGTTAGGTGTCGTATACCTGATATAACAGTAAAGATCTACAGACTTAGTGAATACTAAATTAAACAGACTTCAGAAGCATTTATTTAGTTCTTTCATTGAAAGTGAATTTCCTAATTTTCATTAATCTCAGAAACCCTCATGTGACAGATTGCTAAATTACGGAGTAAAAAAGGTTACAGAAAGAGATCTCAGTTATACATATAGCTTTTGAGGGATAGAGTGCACAGCAGCTACAATGAACTGCTAGTTGCCACCTTCTGACACTCATCTAACACAACACAGGGAAAAAGGAGCTATTGACATCAGCTATTCAGGAAAGAAGAATTCAGAGTGTACAGAAATGTAAGGAAAAGTCAAACCTAGCAATAAGAGCTAGCGTAATATGGGGTCCTGGAAGCAGCAATGGCTCCAGGGAAATGATGAAATATGAATTTTTATCTAAGCACCGTGGCTGCAGGCAGTAACAGTTGCCCAACAGCTTGCTCGCAGCCTTGTAAGGTTGTTCTGCCCTCTGGACATACCCTGAGGAGGAAGGGACAACTGCACTTTCACCAGCAAGTGGAAGATAAAAGTGTGCTCAAATTTATTGCATATAGGTAGATGTTGCAGATAGACAGCTAGGTCCCGAGACATTATAATGTCAGGAAAAAATGAGCTTAGTACCGGAGTCTCAATGCAGTTCCAAGCATTACAGTGCCTGGGATCTAATTTTATAACATGACCTATGCTTGGAGACAGAAAAAAAAAATTAATAGCAAAAACTGCACAAACAGAGATATCACATGAAAGTTAAGGATGGGAGAGGAGGAATTAAATCGTACAAGTAGGAGGCTAAAGACCCTATCCAAAATCAGATTAAGAATATTGCCTTCACGTATAAAGTTTTACATCAGAGATGAGTGAGGCATAAACTACCAAGACAGAGTTAGAGAGCAATTCAAGTTGCAGGAGGGAAATATGTACTTAATTCTCAGTCACTTAATGAGAAAAAAAAAAGTCAAAAAAATACTGATAAATGTTACTGCTTTGCTGTGTGGTCTTAAAAGAACCCTGTTGTTCAGACATATGTAACACAAAGGTTAACACATTTAAATGGGCAAAAGGCTCCTTGTAAAGTCTGTTCTAATATTTCCCCTACTGTGCTGGCAGAATGTGTATGGAAATATTGCTTTCTCACATAATTCATGGGGTGTTTGGAGGATTAACTAGTTAATGTTCATACAATGCTTTAGAGAACAAAAGCATGGTATAAGCACCAAGTACTATTGTAAGAATTCACAAGAAGCAGGAAATGAGAAACCTCCATCTCATAAAAGGAAAGAGTTTGATGTTTGTTAGTTATCAAGTGTTCCACTCACTTGTCAGGTCTTTCATTCAGAAAGACCATTTTTATGTTCTTTATGTTTCTAAGGTTACGTTTCAACAGCTGTTAACTAGAACTGGTACCAACAGCTCTTAATACCATTAGGCAGCTGGGAAAAATATCATAATATTACTGTTATTCAGCCATACCTTTTGCTTCTTTGCAGAAGAGAAAAGATAGAGGAAAAGATTAATTAACAACATGTTTTCATTGTTATCATCACATCATTGATGGAACCATCCAAAAGTCTAAAATCATAGAAACATAGAATGGTTGTGTTGGAAGGGACCTTAAAGATCATATCATTTCAGTCCCCCTGCCAGGGGCAGGGACAGCTTCTACTAGATGAGTTGCTCAGGGCCTTGTCCAATCTGGCCTTGAACACTTCTAGGGATGAAGCATCCACAGCTTCTTTAGGGAACATGTCCCATCACCCTCACAATAAAGAATTTCTTCTTAACATCTAATCTAAATCTTCCCTCTTTTGAGTTGAAAATCTTCTCCCCCCTTGTTCTATCACTATCTGTCCATGTAAAAAGTAACTCTCCCTCTTTATATATAAGCCTCCTTTCAGTACTAAAAGGTTGCTATGAAGCCACCTTTTCTCCAGCCCAGCTCTCTCACCCTGTGTTTGTAGGAGAGGTGCTCCATCCCTCTGATCATCTTGGTGGCCCTTCTCTGGACCTGCTCCAACAGATTAATGTCTTTATTGTGTGGATGGTCCCAGAAGTGGGTTCAGGACCACAGGTGGGATCCCAGCAGAGCAGAGTAGAGGGGGAGAATCACACCCCTTGACCTGCTGACCACACTGCTTTCGGTGCAGTCCGGGATGCAGTTGGCTTTCTGGGCCGCAAGCAGGCACTGTTGCCTCCTGTCCAGCTTTTCATGCATGAGAATGCTCAAGTCCTTCTCTGCAAATAAATATAAATAATGATAATGAGTAAATACCATATACCAGAAGATCTTTCCATTTGTCGTAAGTCACAACTGCTTATTCTCTAAAAGATCAATTATAATTTGTTGGCTTCCGAGCAAGCTGCTATTCACCTTTATGGGCACAAGAGGGTCAAGCTCCAGAGCTGTAGGTGTGCAATGGCTACAGCTAAGTTTTCTGATCTCTTAGGAAAACCAGAAGGTCTGGAAGCCTGTTCAAAACCAGGTAACGTTTCCAGATGAAAAGGGAGAACTTGTCCAAAAAATATAAGAAATGAAAGTACATTCCACCTTAGTTTATGCAAAAGGTCAGATTACATAACTACTATGGTCCAAGTTGGTCCCAGATAAGGTCATGTTCCAGCTCTCATGATGTTATGAGAACAGGAAATCCTTCAGCGATAATGTCGTCTCCTATGTAAACTGAGGGAAAGGATCCACAGCTCTTTCTAACTTCCAGGGCTTTCTAAATAAAATATTTCAAGAGTTGTCCCTGCTTACTAATCTGCTCACAGTGAGTCTTCACTTCTCAGTTCCAGGGTTAAACTCTCCTGACTCAACTAAATATATTAGTTTAATTTTATAGGGGGGGGAGGGGGAAGCAAAAAAAGCATTAACAGCAATCATCACTTTTTATTATGCCTCACATCACCTACTCTTGCAGTTGCATTTACGACTGGTTAAATTGCAGAACAGAGTTCTTATCAGTTATGCTCAACCATGCAGCGCACATACCTGAAGGAAAGACAAAGCACATGAGTTTAAAATGCCTTCAGGGTAGTGTTTAGTACCTCTGTTGAGATATCCCATTGCTCAACTTGCCTCAACAGAGTAACAAGTCAAACTGCTTCTTCCATAAGGGACATAAAAATGATAGGCTTTATCTGAAGAAAGAGAAAATCCTTAGGAAAAGAATAAGACCAAAAGGATTTCAGTGAGCTTCCAAGGCCCGTGGGCTGGGATGACTTTTAGACTGCCTTGGACATCCTGTATATTTGATTTAAAGAATAAAGTGCAGAGCCTCCTCTCCCCCAAAAAACTAAATTCCTGAGAAGAGACATTTCTATTGAGAAATAAAACTGGATTCTGTCAGAAACTTACTATCCTGAAGCTACATCATAAATTCTTATGAACTGGATCACTTTAAGAAAAGACAGAGATCAGAAACAGTTATTTTGGCATTAAATTACCAGACTGTAAATGAATCTTTTGGATGAGAGAAACCCCAAACTAGCTTGACTGTAAGATGCCTCATAACTAAATTAATATGAGGGCATGGTAGCAAAACAGTTGAAGTGTTTTGCTTCATATCCCACTGTTGGAGTTCAAGACTCATTGGGGACTGTCGGAAAGACCTACTCCCGTTTAAACTGGCTCCAAATAGGTATTTTATCAACAGGCAGGAGACTTAAATGCTGGTCTTTTTAGTCCTTTAAGCATAACTGAAAACAGACACAACTCTACTTAAGTCAAATTAACCTGTTAGGATGACTTGCTTAGAGCAGTCTGCTGGTAGCTGTAACCCCAGGAACAGTAAATGAGGAATTTACTTAAAAGTCTCTTTAGCTGTAGACTACTCAGTAACTACGGATCTTATGGTAATTATAAATTACTAGAGGAGCTTGAGTGTTTCCCAGGTTAAGTTTTTATACGTTCAAAATCTTGTTCAGTGCGGAGGCACACCTTGGAAATTATTAATCTTTTCCAGTGCTAGAGGTAATTGACTTAAAGGTCCATTTCTTCTTTTTCTTTCAATAAATCTGGGCCGGATTCACCAGTTTCTAAAACTTAAAAGGTTTGCACAGAACAAAAAAAAACGTTGAAAAAGGCAACCTTGTCCATCTCCCTCCACCCTAAGGAAGAGAAATCTCCTAAAAGGATTAATGGTTCCAAACAGCTGTGAGGAAAGCTGTAATCTGCATTTAAATAGAAAGATTCCCAAGTGCCCAGGTATTCATTTTTCTTTTTGTAGCAGGAGGCAGAGCATTTTTCATGTTCACATTTTAAAGTTAAAAGGACACTGTGGTGCAGGTCTGTGGTTTATCTCACTCGTGCACAGCCAGCTGGGTATGCTGGAGCAATGCTGAATGTTTGTCCTGAGCAACATCCTAAGGAACAAATATGGCTAGAAGGCAGATTCGTGTGAAGCTTTTACTGTGCAGCTAATGTGGAAAACACACACAGTTATACAATGCAGTGGAAGGGCCTCGTTTATAAAAGTTTGTGTGCAGTGGCAGCACCAAAAAAATTGTAAATTGGAGTACAGACTGGGCAGAGCTCATCTGACTTGTCAAACCCTGTCCCTTGCTATCACAGATTACTCATGCCTTCATCACATGGGAAATGACAACCAAAACAAAAAAAAGGAAAAAAAATGCTAGCCATCTGTAAGAAAATAAAATCAATTGAGATCTTATAGTAATGTACACCAGAAAAATAAAGCAGAACAAAATCTGTGCAATCCCTGGTCAAAAGCCTGTGGAGGCCACAAAAAATTGATAAGCACAAAACTCAAGGGAATTGAAGGAGTATGAGCAAATTTCCCTGAGTATGTAAAACCCCTCACTGCACTGCTGATGAGTTAATATCCAGACAACTATGTCAGGTGAAATTGCTTAATTAGAGCTCTAATTATTTTCCAACCATTCAGGAAAAAAAAAATTAAGAAGACTCTCCTATTTTAATTAAGAATTCATTTTGGATAAGCAGATGATTCTATCAGTCACTGACAGCCACATGGAGGGTGGCATATCTATATGTTTATTATTATTTTATTATTTTTGCATCGCTGTATATTCACACCCACATTCAATTGGATATGTGACATATTTAAGGCTCAATTCTGACAGATGTTTAATTGCATGAGTAATCCCATGGGTTTACGTGAGTAAATGTTTGTGATGTAGAGACCCATTTAGACTTCATTGATATTATGTGAATTTCCATTCTGTCTATGACTGCCCCCCCCACAATGGCTCAGGTCCCATGTATTGTAAGTTTCATGTTTGAGCATATCATCAGGGTCCTGTGTAGAGTAGAAGGTCATGGTTCTTCTCTTTGATGCAATGAATCTCAGACAGCTGATGGAAAGTAGAACAGCTTTTACAGGTATTCTCTGTAACTTTGCTCCTTAATGCTTTTTCTGTAAGGTGAGAGGCATGGAGAGAAACAGCATGTAAATGAACTGTCCCTTTTCAGGCAGCCTGTAGGAAAACATCATATTGTTACATTTGGTATGGATCCTGGTGCAGTACACACCCTCAGTGTTTACCTTTCAGTTTTGACCACTTTGGGGGAAAAGATAAAAGAAGAGCCTTAATTGCAAGCTCGAGATCCAAACTGTGCAGGAATATAAAAGGCTGAAGCTTTTATAACTTATGTTTACATACACTGTGGCAACCTTCCCGTAAACAAACCGACCAAAACCGAGACAACTTCAGTATTTAAATATCTATTGGACATGCAGGGAGTCTCTGGCTCATAGGTGCCTAAATGGTCCTTAAAGCAACTGCACCTCTTTTTAATCAAGCCTTGTTCTTCTGTTTCTGCTGAGCAATGTCCAGAAGGCTTTAAGAGAATATATTGCTGCAATGCTGTAAATTCTGGCTCCACCCCAGGGCTTTCCTCCTACAAAAAGTCATCTGGTTTCACTAACTGCAAAAGAATTCACAAAATGTTTGGCCAAAGCAGCTTGGTAGGAATTAGCCAAAGCTACTATATTGTGAAATGTATATATATATATATATATATATATATATATATGTCAATTTATGTGTCAATATACATGTCCTAATTTATGTGAAAGTCTAGCTTTGTAATGTTTATGTTTTCCCTTTTGTTCTTTTAAACTACATTAATAATGAAATTATGATTAAAGAGTTAATCCACTCGTTCCTCTTTGTCATTGTTGCATTGAACTTGCTTTTGGTGGTTGCTAAAACATTTAAAATTATTAAAGTACTTAGCACCTTATTAACACACACCTGTTATTTCCAAACTTCTAAGGGCCTGAAAAATTGGTATGTAGTGAGATGAATTTTAGGTACATGTTCATCCCAAACCCCAGGCCTACAGCTGTGTTTTGAGCGTACCTCAGTCAAAATCCCTCTGTAATTGAGCTTTCTGCTTGTATGTGTGATAAGGCAATTGCAGGAATTAGACCCAAATAATTTTATGGCCTCATGTGGACTTCAGCGCTACTTGTGTATGTCTTGTGCTCAGAATTGAAGTGTCTAAACACATGCTCAGGCCCAAGAGAATGTATGCTCCAAATATGCAATAACTGTTGATAAATAATTATTTAAATATTAAAAATTCTAAAAAATCTCTTGTTCATATCCATAATAACAAAGGATGTTGGTTTTCATACAGGCAGTAATGTGCAATTTTAATGGAAATAAGGTGAGATATGAAATTAAAATTAGTTTTAAACTAACACTCCCTTCCTAGCTGACCTCCAGGCTGTAAAGTGCAGAGGTTCCATCTGGGCATTCAAGATACAGCAACTCCAAACTTAGATCACTCATTACTACTGAAAGCCCATGGCTTCTGGCTGAGCCACATGAGGGCACACATTCTTCTCTTCATTCCTCTGCTGCATACAAGTCTCTCCTTTTTATCTTCCAATAAAGAAAAAATTCTTAAAAGAGAAACAATGGTACAAGAGTAGAAAACCAGTAGCTGGGGGACTGCAAGGGTGACATAAGCCCAAGGTCTGGGACAGATTTTATTTTGCTGTAGATGAACAGACAATAGCATTTATTTTAAAATCAGTTTGACTTTAGACCACTCCAGGTATATGCTAATCACATATAAAATTCCAATACATGCACCTCTGCCTTGGGTGATCTGATCAGTAATACTTATTTATCTGTCTCGCTGTCCTTGCTGCGGCCTCCTCATGTTTACTATAATATAATTCCATTTGGTTGTCAGATCACTGATTTTCTCTGTCATGATCAGAGTACACTTGGAAAGTTTCAATTTTGAAGGTTATTTTGGTTTTTCCTATATGTTTAAAACATACCCTAAGCAAAATTTATTTAAGAACTGACTCAATTCAGAGCCTATCAAGGCAACGTAGCAGTGATGAAGGTGCCACCTTTAAGTCATGTTGTGCATTGGGTGACCTCTGAGAGTTGCAGTCACTGATTCTATGATTTATTTTTTTTATTTTAACTGAGGTCAGGTCGCTGTGCCTCAAAGCCCTGGGAAGAGATTGCTGTATGTCAGTGTGCCTCAGATGCTCTCTCAGACGTGGGGAAATGAAATCAAAGAATCCGTGGAGAAGGTAGCCAGTTTAGACAGGGCCATCTGACAGTGCATAAGTCTACTGCTATTGCTGCAGAGAAACATGAACAGTAGTAATGGACATGAGTAGTAAACTCATTCTTTGATTGCAGTATCCAGAACATGAATAACTTTGTAAATGCCACAAAAAATTTTAATAAATTGAACATGTTTTACACCTGTGAAGGGACATTTTGATATTTCACCATGACATACCAATAGGTGAATTCTTTCCAAATGTGGCAGACAGAATGTGCCTCAAGCAACATGAACATAATTGCTGGATTGTGTATGTTGTATACTCCTAAGTTTAGTAAACCCCAATCAAGATTAGCAGTCTTCTAGAAGCCCTTTCTACCACAGCTTGTGTTACAGATTTCTTTAAAACATTTGATGGGTATCAGCCTGCCAGTCTCCAAAAGCATTTAAGGAATTCTCTTGTATTTTAAATTTCGGTATCTGAGTCCATGACTCAGTATGATCACTTGGAAAAGGAAGTTTTACCTAAGTTAAAAACATATGCATGTTTTATAACTATGATAATTTCTTATGAAAAAGTGATATATTTTTATTGTGTAGGGGATGCTGTTAGCTCATAAGGGACTCATAATGTTCAGTGATTCAATGTCTGCTATGTACTTAAAATGTTTTGTAGACTACTTCAGTGTGTTTGCCTAAGAAGTGAAAATTACTATAAAAATGTTAGTTGCGGTAATGGTGTTATTGCAAGACATTTTTGCCAGCCACAATGAATGATTTCTAAATGCCCCCATGTGATTAAGCTGTAAGGCACAACAGGTTATATTACAGTGTGAAGCCCTAGGTTAGCTGAAATTACCATTCAACAGCTCACCTGGGAGTATCTCTGGGAGATTATAACATGACTACTGCTTTTTAAAAATGAAAAAATGAAGTCATTAAAAAGCATTTTTTTCCCAGATAAGTGAAGTGCCTTCCATCACCCAGCATGCAGTCATTAGGTCTAATGTGCTTTTTTGCAGAAATATTTCAAAATGATCCAGGGTTTCTTTCTTTGCTATTGTGGCAAAGGGAAGATTTGTTACAGGAATCTTGTTTCTCCCTGAATGAAGGATGTATGCACAATTACCCAATATACTCAATTTCCAGTTTCTACAAAACTGCATTACCAACAGACCCGCTATGTTTTCTAAAATAATTTTGCTCCAAATCTCTTGCTAATTCTGTCCATATGTTTTTCTTCCCTATATCTTTCTTCCAGGAACAAATAAAACTCATTGTCCTGTAGTATTGTTGATTCCTCAGTAGTTATTTTCAGTGGAGATGCCTTTGGAAACCTATAGCATAAGGCCCACTAAGAGTTCATCAGATTTCATTTTTTTTAATTAAGCAGTGTGACACACATCCCCTTGGTCTGGGAATGCACACTCTAGGAAAACAAGAGGACATAAGCTACATTTGTGTGTTGATTGCACACAAAGACACTACATTGCAATGATTCAAGCCCAGTAAACTGTAACACCTTTGCAGGATGTAGGTAACAGCTCAAGAGTAATTAGAAAACACAATTAAAAGCAGGTAAGGTCTGTCCATGTAGCCCAGTCACTGGGCTCTTTTCTGATAAAGACACTATGCTGTAAGTCCACCTCTCCAGCACAGTGCAAGAATATTTGGTTCTGATCTCACCAATGAACCTCAGGAATAGAAAAACTTTTCACCTCTTCCTTCAGCTTCAGCATTGGAGTACTGCTGGCTCTGAGGTGAGTCAAGACCTGAGGTCTTGTGGACTAGTGCACAACCCAGAGAAGCATTTGGCATTGCTTGAACCCTTGACCCTCATTAGCCCCATAAAAAACAACTGTCCTCTCTGTAGCTCTGTCATGAAACATCTGCCTTCTCTGTAGCATCCTGTGCCCTGGAGAGATGCCAAGAGATTTGCCTCATCAGAAAAATGGAAAAATAAGGGAATGATAGTTAAAGGTAAAGACAAAGTTAGGGACAGCATGTAAGGCTGTGAAGGGCTAAAGCAGAGAGGAAGCGAGTTTGGAGTCTTTTATTAAACCTGCTTAACAGTGATAGTACATCAGACCTATCCAGTTCTGCACAGGTAAGATAAGCCATAGTGCTGTTGTAGTTTCCCCATCACTTCTTCATGTCCAACTTTTTCTTATGCCTGCACATCAACTTTTAAGTAATCTGCAAGCTCTTAAAGAACAGATTAGAACAATGTATGTGTCTGTAGTTTGTCTAACATCAGCGAGATCTTTGGGGGCTGGTATCTTGTATAATGAATACTCATTACAAAGGCAGGAGTGCAGCACCTTCTGTTGGCCCTTGGAAAAAAAGCCCTGGCTGGATTTAACGAACAGGGCTTTCTTCACACTGCATGCAAGGTTGAAAAGTCTTGGGGTTAGTCTTCTACAGTAGTTATACCTGCTAAACTCACTTGTATATACTACAGTAGGAAAAATAAAAGAAATAACAGTATCAAAATAGATCATAGTTACGGTTGAGTATTTTGATAATGCTTCATTGGTGACAACAGAAGTACTATATCCGTCTGACTTTTATTTCTAATTCTTTCTATAATTAAAGGTGTTTAGCTATTTGCAAAATCCCAAAACCATTTTCTATAATTTAAAATTCAATTCTATTTGGAGAATGATCCAATTTAAATAAAATGAAAATACTGATCTGATATAAAGAAACAGCATATTCTGGAACTTAATGCAGCATGTGAAAAGTAATTTGAGGTTTGTGGCATTTTGGTTTTTGGGTTTTGTTTGGGTTTTTTGGGGAGGGTGTTTTGTTTTTTCTTTGGGGTTTTTTGGTTGGTTGGCTGGGTATTTTTGTCTCGTTGTAGCTTATGTGTTTTAGCTAGAAAATGAAATTACTTTTAATTTCCACTATATAGTGTATTCCAAACCTGATTTTGGAAGAATACAGTTTGCAGACATTGGAGTATATCACCTTGTACAGTTGTCTTTGAACATTTTGAGAAAGAGCACCTTCTCACATTTTATTTTGGCACCCAAATCTGATTGAATTATTTGTTTTGATGGAAAAGGCTGTAAGAAGAAATTCCTCTACTGTGAAGAAAGGGCCTGCCATAAATTTTGTGGCATATATTCAGCTCATAAGTGGAAATATTTAATATAATACATCACTCCCTCTCCTAAGTGTTACAAAATTAGCCAGTTTGGTTAGATGAATCAGATAAATGGAAGACAAGTGTGCTGTAGCTGTCCCAGCCCCACAGTACTGAGAACTGGAAACATGTTCCTTTTTTTTTTTTTTTGCTGTCCTCTGCCAACACAGACTTCTTCAATTTACTACATTCTCAAGTGGTTTAGCAGATTAATTTTTAAATGATTCACTGCTGGAGTTTCTACTGTTCCCCTCTAGAGACTGTATCACTCTGATAGATGTCACCATTAGAAAGTGCATCAGCAGCCAGGCTCAAATAGCTTTTGTCCAGTTTCATCTCAGTATTACTTCACAGGCTACATTACAGAAATTCTGCTCCTCCTTGGCCATCACATTACTCTTAGTTGCATTATTATAGTCTCTTGAAACTCACATTTAGGACTGAGGTCTCCTTGAACCATGCTTTAAGTACAAATGCTTTATAAACTACTGTTTCTACTTTTCCAGTTTGCAGTCTCTTCAGACAAGTGACTTGGCAAATACAAAGTGCTAAGCCTATGCAAATGTCTTTGTACTTATAAGCAGATAAGTGCACTGACATTTAACCCACCTTTTCCTCCTTATTTGTGTTATTTTCTCATCAGTCTTCACAGGCTTGTTAGTTGTAAATAAGCCACAAAAGGTTTTCAAGTATGATTAGGGTCTTATGCAATGGCATTTCTACAGTCTCAGATACTGGGTTTTGTAAATATTTTCTCTTGTACAGAACTACACAAACGTATTCATGGCATATCACACAGTACTATTTGGGAACAACAGGGGAACCTAAATTACCTGCTTGAGTCAAACAAAGAAGCACACTTAGAGGCTTGTCACCAAAAATCATGGCACGATATACAATACACACTTGTCACAAAAGCTGAGGTGGTAGAATGTACACAGAAATGGCATAGAAATAAAAAAAAAACCAAAAACCAACAGTGGTGTCTCCTTATTTAGAATATAGTATCCAGGTCAGAGGTCCTGGATGAAGAAAGATGAAGAAATAAGAAGGAGAAATTGCATGTTCAATATAATAAGGGAAGAGGCAAATAAGAATAGGATAGTTAAACCTGTAATAAGATGGATAAAACAAGACACAAGAAATGAATGAAAAATTGTATCAGGTATAATTATTTTCAGCAAGAGGATATGAAAGATAAGGGATCATAAAAAGAGTCAAGTGGTTCTACAGCACTCAAAAATGCATTCAGATATTAAATTAATAAATTCTTTTTCACCTTTAACCACACATTCAAGAACAAGTATTTTCTGTCAAAATCTCAAAACAAGCATGAAAATATATAATGTATGGCTTTGTCTCTCTTATCATGGATGCATGTTTTTCTCTTTTGGTAAAAAATAAGGGATCAAGTGAAAAATATTCTGAATACAGGTTCATCAATCCACAAGGGTGGCTTAGGCTTGTCTATGTCCCATCTTTTTCTATGCTTCACTAATTCACTAATCTTTTTCTCTCTCTTTTTTTTTTTTTGTAAACAAAAGAGTTTAATAAAAACTGGGAAAAAACAGTTGAAACTGTTGATTCTAATTCACCAAATGTACAATGTTTTCTGCTGATTCTCTTAGGGTAACAAGAGAAGAAATTTGTCAGGCTGTTTTATCTAATTAACTAGCAGATCATGCGCAGCAGCCAGGACAAGGATCAGTATTATTGCCATCTGCTTGGGAAAAGCTGTCCCAGTGACCTGACTGCTGGCACTCTTGGGCAGAATGATGCTGGCTTCTCAAACTCCCTTACTGTGGTCTTTAACTGCACATAAAATTTATTAAAAATCCTTTGCACACAGATATTCCACCTCCCTAGCAAGTACTCTACCTGCCAGGATGAAGCACCATTCCCAGGGACTCTCTGACCTGATTAATATTTAAAACATTTTATTCAAAATCAAATAGCTCCAATAAGTGAGATCAAGGAAGACCTGCTCACATGACCCTGGGAATACATTACTGTAGACCTCTTCTAGGAGCTTGGGATCTTTTTACATTTCCTGCTCACAGTCAGTCATGAGCAAATCAAAGACGGTGTCTCTTTCACAGAAGTTCTAGATACCAGTTTAGGCAGTCATTGATATTAATTTCAGCCACTTTTGCACAAAAGCGTCAGTACTTTATATACAGTGGAATAAGATCAATGGAACTGAGGGCACTTCAATCAGACCACTACTCCCATGAGGCACAGAAAGTAAAATAGAGGGTATATAGAGGAGTCTGGGCTGATACAACCAGCAACACTGTGTGTTTGCTCTGAGGATAAAACAAAGGGATTCTGTCTTTCTCAAACTACCAGGTAATATCTGCCCTAGCTTTGTCTTGTACACCCATTTCTAGGAGTAAGAGTTCAGGCTTCAGGCTCGTCCTTGGCAACACCACTGCTCCCCAAGTGCCTGCTCTGCACCCTTGTCTGATTGCAACTGAACTGAGAACCAGGCAACATTTAGTACAAGCTGCCATCAGCCCCATCCAGTTGCTGTTGCCCTAGAGTAAACAGCACTTGATCCAAAGCCTACTGAATTCACTGCAAAGACAGATGTCATTTAGACCCAAATAAGAGAGTATTTAGGAAAAATGTTTGATTTTGCAGTTTCATTTTCCAAAAGCAAATAACTAAAATACAAATACTTCAGAATTCAAAAATAGTGGCTTTGACATTATACTGAGCCAAATCAAGCAGAAACCATTTCCAACCGACAAGTTTTTCTCTTAACTGTGATGCTCAGACTTCCTTGCCTGTTAACGTTGCAGGAAAAATTCAGTCAGCATCATCATTACACCAAGCTATATATGTGGGCTTTTAGATACTTCTCTAAAAGGCACTAATTTTAACACTATTTGTATTACAGCTGTTTCAACTCCAAGTTGTTAGAGGAAATACAAACATGTTTAAAAATTAATTCTTAACCACAACAGTAATTTTAGAGGTACTTGTTGCTATGTTCTACTGAAGCATTTTTACACAAGTGCATTTATAAAAGGGGCAGTCTGCCTAATTTTAAAATGTGATTTGGTCCTGAAAGGTAAAACTGGATTTCATTTGGATCTGGCATCAAGACACAGAAAAATGAAAATAAAAGCATCCCTATTCCTGCAGTTTTGCATTCAGATCAGAACCAAGGCTAAGTTTGTTCTTATATGCCTAAAGCTCTAGAGGTATCTTCAATGCCCAAATATTGCTTTGTCTTAATGGATAGACTTCTGCAGCAATTAAACTGACAGCTTCCAGGTATGAGAGAGAAATTTTCTTTTCAAACCCTTGCCTATTCACACAAAACTTTCATCATTAAATAACCTCTGGTTTTCAAAAGTCTAGGAGCATAACACTATGTTGCAAATCAACAGTTACTTCATTACCGTATTTTAATTGACATTCTTTTTGAAATCATTTCAGCCTTAATATTCAGTTAGCACATTATAGCATGATTGATATACAGATGATTTTTATCTATGGCATGCAGAAGACACATTGTTAGCAACTACTGCTTAGGTTGTGCCTCAGCAGAAATTACTGTTCCTATCCACTTTAGACTGCCTGAGACTCTAAGGAATAGTTGTGACTTTGGTTCAGCCCCAGCTGAGGGGCTGTGATGACAAAAGGATTTGATACATCCCATTACTCCTCAGTGTCTTCCAAGCGTCACCTGTGTAAATAGTTTTTCTTTTATTGGTATAATATTTTGGACATGCAGAGCAAAAACAAAGCCTGAGAGAGCTCTATTCATTTCATAGCATAGTACAGTTTGGAATATACAGGCCATTGGTTTCTTTTGATGCATACAGACTGAAATGAAATGTATTGTAATAACAAAACTGTATCTTGAATAATATTAAAATAAACTGTTACATCCCAGATTCAGGCAAAATAAGTTTCGACAAAGAGCACTAATTAAAATGTGCATCTCTGGGTTACTTACATTTTAGTGGTTCTGCCATGTGCATCACTCTGACATTAAAATGTTTTTGCTAATGTCAGTTATAAACAGTGATGTCATATTCAAAATTGCTCTAAGTGATAAATCATTCTCCTTCAGTTTCTAGATAAGTTTTTGCAAATGTGCCTCACAGCAAAATCACAAGCTGGATTTCACTGCTAGAGCTTTTCTCCTGAACTCATATTTATTAGCCCGCATATAAATGCTTGCATGAAAAGGAGCAGACAGCACAGTGAGGCATGAATTTCAAGTATATTCCAGCTCAAAGGTCAGAAGCAGATTTCCTATTTGAGTAGCAATTATAAATAGCCATCAGAGGTGAAATAGAATTGACATACTGGGTTATGTTGTGTTTCCTGTTGATTTTGAAAGGTTAACGTTCTGAGTGAAAGAAGAAAAGCCACTATTCCATCTCTTAAAAAAATAAATACTTTGCAAAAATAGTAGAAATGGGGTACCAGAGCATTTTTTTTTCTCCAGGACAGGTATTCACAGACTCAGAGATTTAGGGCCAGAAGGACAGTCCAAGGACACCTTTCTATTCATGTATTATTGCTTTTTGTCTTCCCTGTCAGCTCCCTCAATAAAGGTTTCACAGGCCAAAGAGATACACTGCAGAGACAGCAGCAGGCTGTGCAAAATTTCTATGTCCTGAAGGCCTCCTCTCAAAGTAGCTAAATCCAAAGTGCCAAATGGAAAGGACCTCCAAAACCATAGATTTCCTAGAGTATGTATTGCTCTTACAGGACATGACTTCAGGTAATCACCCAAATACAATAGTTCATTCATTTTTTTTTTTTTTTCTCAATCCATAGGTCCCAGTTGATTTGGTAACTCTCATCAGTACCTTTCCTTGGATACCACTCTTACTTCTCTCTCTGTTCTTTGATTTCAATATATCATGCACAATATTTTTGATGTCACCTCTGTCCTTCTTTCCCATGTATCCCTCCTCACCAGAAATATACCAAATTCCACGACTGTAATACCTGAACTCAGTAATTACTGATGGACAGAAACTAATGACAAAAATTACTTTCCTATTCCCAGTACATTTTTGATAGCATTTTACCACTTTTCAGCAAGAATTCTTAGGAATATATACAGCATTGAAGGGATAGAAAGATTCAGCACTAGGGCTCCTATCTGGAGTTAAAATCCTCATGACTGTGAAATTTTCATTAAAACAACTGCTGTAGCTGTTCCATACTTTAGCATTTAGGGGAAATAGCACAGATAGAAGCCTTTTTCTTAAGCTGATTTTGCACAAACCTGCTATGAAACACATAATTATAAATTAAATTACTTTGATAAGTAACAGCCTTTACAGCTACTTTGTCCTAATACTCTCAGTGAGGGTCTCTGAATGTGGACTTTATCTAGGTGACATCATCAAGAAGCCAAAGAAGGAAATTAAACATATCCTAGGTCATTTCCTCTGAGCAGGCTTTATGTGAAAGATGATAAATAGAGCTCTGTATTTTCAACAGGAGGTTGCAGCAGGGGCAGTGCTGACAGGCTCTAGGCTTTGTGCCAAGGTATTTATTTACTTGTTGTGTCATGACAAATATTAACCCACAATCTGAAGTCTCAACAAGCAGCAAAACCTCAGAGGGCCTGGCACAGAGGATCTTGCTGTGTCTCTGTGTCTCCTCTCTGTGGGGAATGAGGAGTTCATGTGTTTCATCTGTGTCCTGACCACCGGGGTTTATTCACCACCGGGATGAAAACTTGCACTTTTGCCAATGAAAAACTCAAGAGTTTTTCCTGGGACTGTCATATTTTCACAAAGCTACACATTTATGAACAAGTTGAAAACAAAACATTTTTGATGTAACAATAGGAAAATGTTTTAAATATTGTATGACTATGTTTGGGAGGAACATTGGCTTGGATTCTTGTGTACTAAGAAATGGCTTCTGTCAGACATTTGTTAAATAGAAAACAAAACAAAATTTTACAGATTATTGGTAAAACTATGTAAATTGATAATTAATTAAATGGTTACAGTTTGGTGACTGCAGAAGTATTATCTTTTACTGAGAAAAGCTTTACATGTTACAAGAGTGAGTGAATAAAGAGAATTATGAAGTAGACACTTAATGAAAAAAAAAATGGTGATATCCATTTAGGAAAATTTACCACTTTAGTTTGTGTGGTCATTGAAAATGTTTTCACATGAATGATAAAAGTATATTTTGGTATATAAGTTACCAACTAGTGCAAATAATACATTGTTCCCTTTGCAGCCAGGATTTGAACAGTACTCACAGCAATGTTAGGAAGATGCCAGCTCTAGGCAAGTGAGCTCCTGAACAAATCACAACAGAGATGTAAAGAAGCCTGTAAGATGAGGATGCATACTTAAACCATCATTGAAGGAACAATCCAAATCATGTCTCTCAATCCAAATCATTTGTGCATATTTTATGTACTCAAGACGCTGGGTCATGTACCAATAGTTGTAACATTCGGTATGGCTTTTTTGCCCACATTTGGTTAAATTGCCTCTCTTAGTCCCTTCATTGACAGCTTGGTGATACACTGTGCTGACCTATTCACAAAAAGTGCCAGGTCATTGTATTCTATTCCCTGGTCCTTTGATTCTCAAGTCTGGGAGAACAAAAAGCACCATCTGATGACATTTCCTGAGCCTGATTCCCTACTGTTTCCCCAAAGCCGTAGCAGGAAGAAGGAATCAGACCTATTGTCTTCAAAGCAGAGTTTTTATTCCCAGTCCTTGATAGTAAAAGCCAACTTACAGCTTTTCAAGGAGTTGCCTCTGTGTCCTAAATGAACACAAACTATGATACATAAACTAATGCTTGAAAAAAAAGTGAGATTTGGACAATGAAATCTGTTTTGCAGTGCATGAGATTGAAAAGGGCCCAGGACAAGAAATCAAAAAGCAGCACTCTTTAGCCTACAGAATTTGTGATGCAATTTTGCCAGGCTAAACATAGAGGCTTTCCACCATGCAATAAAATATGAAAAGGCACTCCCCTGCACCCATAAATCTACCTGGCAAACAGCATTCAGTCTTGGAGCTAGCCTGGATGTTAATCTACAAGCATCATGCACTCACAACTGGAGTGAATACAAAAAAGCATGAGGGTGAAGAAGGCTGATGCTTTCACCAAGGTCAATGGGATAGTCTTGCTGTACTCCTCACTGCCTCTTTCTAGCAATGCTGGAAGGGAAATGAGGGCTATGAAATAGCAGCCAAGTGGGAATAATGGCATTCAGATATAGAGCCTTTGTTGTCAAATGTCTGCTGACATTGTTTCTACATTCACAGGAAAGCCAATGGCAGAAGAAAATTTTAACTTTTCACTAGCAGCAAAACACAATTGAAGATTATCATATCTCCAGCTGTCTTCACAGTGTACACCACTGTTTTGCTGCCTGAAATTCAGTATGTACTGTTGTACTGGTCTTCTCCAGACCTCACCAGTTCTGATGCCAGAAGCACTTATTCCATCAGTAACCTTCAATTGTCTGTGATAAAAAATGTAACTTGTGTTATTCATAATCTTTCTCTTATCAAATCAATGCAATTGGATTGTCTCATATGTTCATCTGTCAGGTTTTTTCCCCACTTTACACATAGAAGAAATCTTTAAAAATAAACAACCAGAAAAACAGAAAATCAGAAAGCCTGTCTGCTAGAGATAGGCTAATTCTGAAATAGTGAGGCTAGAAAGATACTTCTGATACGGGCTACCAGGAATCAGCTGATTTTTCAAGATTTGTGATTGCATGTTTCATAGTGACTTCACTATTGAAAACAATTTGTGAGAATTTAGTAGGGAGGTTTCTCCAGCTGTCTGTAGCAGAAGTATAACAGTACAGAAATATAAAAATGTAATTTATGGGAGATAAGGGATGAGTGGAAAGACATGAATGAAATTAGCATTACTGGACAAAAGAGGAGCCAATCACACAGTGCAATTTTCTGGCATCTCTTTTTTGTGTGTGACTGTCTTTACATTATAAAATTGAGTTCTTAACTCTTCTGCTCTTTAACCATTTCATTGCAACCAGAAAAGTGAGGTGGGACTTATAGGTGATACATGACCTATTGTGCTATTGCAGAGCTGTTCATGACATGGATCTGACTATCCTCCCAAACTGTGTTCTGCAGCTTCCATCCCATGCCAGTCCATGTAAAAAGAATAACACATGCCGGGCACAACAGATGGGTCAACAGCTGGCGTACATGAGCTTTGTGTATCACCGAGGATTTCAAAGCCAACCCAATAGTTTTGGAAAATGTTCAGGAAAGACGTTAGAAAGCTGTCCAGTGCCATTGATAATGAAAAGAATAATGCTCCACAGAAGACTTGCTGCCAGAGCAAAATGTTGGCATGTGATAAATATCACAAAACTTGCAACTTTTTCACAGCTAGCTCACCAGCCAAATGTCACCCACTTCCAAGGAGGCTTCACAGCTGTTTTATAAAAATAGAAAAGAGATACTCACTGACACTAATAAACTCCCTCTACAATCAGCTTCGGTACTTGAACCAAATCCAATACTAACACTCAGCCCCCAAACCTGACCCCATGTCTTAAATCACTGTCAAGTTTGATAACATTCTCCAGCTGAAAGTAGGAGGACATTTGCTGGGAAGTTTGTTAAACAGACCCCAGTACTAATATTTTTTGTGAGGCTATGGCTCCTTTTGAAGCTGTAATAGTTCTTGACTTTTTCTGAAACTGAGTAGACAGAGGCAGAGCAAAGTGGCAGTGCAGCTCTAGGGCTATTGAACACTGTCAATAACTTTTCTTTAGGTGTGTTAGGTAACATTCAAAAGAAAAACCTGAAAATCCCAGGTTTTCAGGCTCCAGGACATGTAAAATCCCATGTTGACTGATTCTATAAGGGAATATAAATTTCAAGCCCATTTTTAACTCATAGTCTATTAGTTACTGCTGAAAATATAATGACAAGTCTATTAAAATAATTAGAAAGTGAAACTAGTGAGGGATGGTAGTGCATACATCTGATACATCACATGCTTGATGTAATTCCTCAAAGTCTGTCTGTGGTCCAGTGGCTTCTGCCAAAATCCCAGCAAGTTTCCTCTGACACAGGGTTTCACAAAACCCAACTGCAGTTCAACAGATGAGTCACTGTAGTCACTTTTTTCATATTGTCCACCGACATCTTGCTTCTTTTACTGACCTTTGTTGCAGTACTCTCTTGCTGCTTACATTTATAATATATTCCTCAAAGCAAGAGACAGACCCCTGTATATATTTGTACAGTGAGTGCCTTGCACAGTGGAGCTCTGGCCTCTAGGTGTTACCATAATATAAAGAATAAACAAAATCTCTATTTTGGGATATCCATACATTTTCCAAACACAAAGGTTTTGTGTTAGTAATATTTAATTAATAAGTATCATTTTTTTATAACAAGCAATAGCAGGGGGCTAAACCAATATTAACCATAGAAAAAGAATGTGTTTTGCTTGTACCCATAAACACTTAATCCAGGCTGCCTGGAAGTCTCCATTCATCACAGATTTTTTTATTTTTTTTTTCTTTCAGGTGAATAGCATGGCAGTGGAGACTGCCTGAGGTACTAACAGAGCCCTGATATAATTGTGAGGGGCTGAGACAGAGTGTTTTACCAAAAGGTTCTGAATTCCAGAACTTGCTTTTCCCATCCTTCCACAAGCTTGAATTAGTTGACCTCTAGGTCATGCTACAAAGGATACCTTTCTCTACAAGGCTTTTCTGGGAAACAAGGATGAGTGAGTGGTGTTGGATGGTGAACAAGACCTTACTTTCAGTACTTTCATAAGGCTTTTATATTACAGCACTTGTGCTTTTGACTTGTGCATTATTTCATAGATATTCTTTGACTTTTGGATAGGCTTGTTTTTCACTAAACCAAAAAAATAAATAATGATGCAGTAGATCACTGATGAAACTGCAACACTTACTTTTATAACAGTTTTAGCAATTTCTGAACAGTTTGTTCCCAACAGAAGCAGGTGGTAGGAGGAGCAAGGAGCAGTTTGTCACTGACTGATGTTGCAAAACACAATTTTCCATGGATTTCCTACCAGGGCTGACACTGTAGCTACCTTGTGTTGTTGTGGTGGAAATTACACCAGTAGTGCTATCTAGAACTGCAGCAGAAGCTGAATTATTTCTATTAACTAGAGCTCACATTACACACCAAGGAAATTCAGGAGAGAAATCCACAGGAGGCCAATTCCATAAACAGCTTTAAACTGTGACTGTTGTTATGGTTCAATATGAAAGACCTCTGATTCCAGGAAAGCCATAGCTTGAACTCAGCTCCTAATAGGATGAGTGGGACTGTTTGCTCAAGTTTCCTGAGACTGGTTCAGGTTTGTCTAAGCTGGATGAAGAAAATGCAGTGGTACCAGGTGTTTTATATGAAACCAAAATTTTCATAGATATAGATATCTATGGAATAGATGTTCTGACAATGTTTGTAAACAGAGTTGAGTTTAGGACAGATGATTTTGTTAAGAAACCCACAGTCAATGTGTTTAACAACTAAAGGTCCTGAAGTATGTTGTGATGTGTAGGCATCCACTTTACTAAACAGCTAATCACAGAGTAAGCCAGCATGAAGAGTCCAACACCTTAATTCTGTGTGATCCAACTCCCAAACAGCATCTATAAAACATGAGCTCTGAAATGATTTTATTTTTCTAGTTTTTTCCTTTGGAGCTTTCCAAGATGAGTGGCTAGTGTAGTCCTATCCAGAGACATAAAAGGTTTTGCTTTGTGAATAAATGAAACACTATCTAGTTTGCAATCCCTTTATATGAGAGACCTTCTGAAGTTACTTTTTTTCTAGGCTTTTCTCTGGTCTAGGACAAAGCTGTCTTTGACTTTGTAAGTGTATTACTTCAGTGTAGCTAACACTTTAGTAGGCATGACATAATTCAAAAATACATTGTGTCCCTGCTTTTATTCATTATTCAGGGTAATAGACAGAGACACAGAATGCTTGGTGTTAGGAATTACATGGGCAGTGAAAAACTTCTGTCCCTGACCTCAGGAGAAAGAAATTGCTGCAGAACTATTTCCTTCCTCTAACAAAGTTTTTAGAATATCTGGATATAGGCAGGAAAGATTTCTAGATTTTTATTTGTCTTGTAATATTTCTATAGTTATTTCAAAAGTTTCATTTTCTTCACTCAGTGTTTAGAAAGAATGATCAAGCATCACCCACTCCATGACTTCTCTTTTTTTCATGTGTGGGCCCCCAGCTCTAACAAAAAAGCCATGTAGAGCCCTCTAAAACCCAAAACAACAGATTTTTGAGTAGAGCTGCTCCAACAAAAATACCCATATAAAATCAACCCACCAGAAACACTTGACAAAAGATATGAATTTTTAATCTGAGTAATCAAACTTTTAGATTTTTATGATATTCAACACAGTAAATAGCATTAGGACTGAGAAAGATCTCTCTGCAGAGTTAGGATGTTGCTGATTAAAGCCTGATCCAGTTATGTTGCAGTTCTTGAAACTACAGCCAGTTTTTTCCACCAATTAGCACCTGACTCAATGGTGGGCCCTGTCTCCATCATGATGGGATGCTGTCAATTGTGCTGCTACAGTAGTTCTCCTGCTTCTGTAAGTGAAGTGTGGTCTTTGCTTCTCACCTCTGAACCAACTAGTGTTGAAATTTCAACACTCTCCTGACTAGTCCTATTTGTGCAATGCTCAACAGCAATTCCCCGGCTTGTTCTGAGTAAGAAAATAGTGAACAAAGGTTGGTTTTTATTAGACTCACAGAAGGAGGAGACCAGTAACATTTTCCCCAATGGCACTTTAGACAAACAAAATATATTTATAATTGGTGGAATAGCTAAAAGTTCTTAAAGTGACAAGTCTTAAGAACAATTGGCTACCACTTGAATAAAGAGGTGAAAGGCAGACTCCTTCATGCCATATATCCAACTTCTTGGGAAATGAAAATATTCTAGCTAGCTAAGACCTGGGCTACATAAGTGAAAGGCATGATTCAAAAGCTGCACTTTTGAACCAAATAATCTGCAAGTAAACTAAAAACGCTCTATCATGCTGAAATAAGAGCACACCCTAGCAGATTTCATTAGCTTAAGTTCTGTCATTTGATGAAATTGTAATTAAAATGGCGCAGTTTACTTAAATTGAATAAGGTCTTTCTTATGACAAATGTCATGTCATCAAATTATAAGACAATCATGACTTTCCCCTCACCTCTTTTCAGCGTCACTTAAAGGTAAAGCAGCTTTAGGAAGCAAGAGTGGAGAATCCCTTTCCAGATTTCTAGACACCCAACCAGACTTTACCTTCAGGAGCTGTCTTTTGTACAACTTCACAGTGAGCTGTACATTTTCTAAGAACAAAAACTATCCCTGCTCAGGACATTCTCTTAGACATGCATTCCAGCATAAGTCAAGCCTCAGGGCATGGTATGAGTTGGTTTCTCAAGAGAATAGAACTGATGAAAGAGGAAAAAACAGAGAGAGATATAAGAGCATAGCACCCCTCCCACATCATCAAGCACCAGCCTTTGTTTCAAACAGGGTTCAACAAATCACTGTGTGAGCAATGAGAAAAACAATAAATTTACCACAAGGCAATAAAATCGATTGCAATAGTAAGTATTCCTACTGCTCAGAAAATATTAGACTGGATTTCTTTGGATCCAATCAAGACATTAGTCTCTAGTGCTTTTAGCTACTAAAGGCTGGCAAAATATTATGAATTTACCTGAAATAAAACCAAAAATTGAATCCTTTCTTTGACTTATTGAACTGTGGCAGTGGAGTATAACCTCTTCCCATTTCCTTCTTTGTCACCTTGTGTTAATTTCCCTTGTACACTAAAAAGGGTTTTGGGGAATTGGAAGCTCAATTAGTCTGATTTTCTTCTGTAGAAAAACATCATCCCTGTGATTTAAGATATTGTCTTTGGGACTTGTCAGTTTTGAACACATTCAGAGCAGAACTAAATTTTTAAATAGCTGAAATTTTATGGGGAAAACCAAAACCAAACCAAACAAATCAACAAAAAAATTCAATAGGAACAATATCATTTCCACAAATAAGACATTCAAGCATCTGGCTTGTCTGAAGACAAAAAAATGTGTGTTCTTTTTTATTATTTCAAAATTAAAATAACATATATCCAAGACCTATCATTTAAGTTTTTTTTCTAAGAAAATAAACAATATTTTTTTAAGAGAGTTCCTTTTAAACATAGTAGTTTAATTTCAAAACTAAGGAAAAAGGATTTTGAAAAATGATGATATTAATAACCATTTTTTGCTTCAAGTTGACCTAACTGTAAATTTTAAGGGGCTTTTTAATTATTTTATGAATGCATTTAGACACTTCTTTTTTCCCCCATCTGTGCAAATAGATTTTTCTTACATTTTCTGTTTTATCCACTTGCCTATAAGCTGAAGTATTTAGAAAACATATTTTTGCTGCATTCTTTATTCTCTTTCTCTTTAAAAACATACACAGTGTAGATCCCTCTGGTAGTTGATTTAGACAGTCTACCCAATAGCTGCCTCTGATCCCATTATTCCCTGCTGTAGGAACTGGGACATGTGAGACCCCAAAGCCTCAGCCTCACCTCAGCTGCTGGTACTCAGACCTATGCACACTGCAGATCCCTGCAGTAATTGCCTGTAGACATGCAGACACAGCTGCCCCCCATCCTTGCTCTCCCTGTGCCTTTCACACAAACACACACATATTCCAAGGGGTCTCATATGATCCCCAGTTCTGCACAGCCTCTCTGGCACTTGGTCCAGTTCGTCTGGTACCTCCAATACCCAGCTACTCCAGTTGTCCCACTCCCAGACACACACATATAGCTGGATCCCAAGCCACCCATCCTACTGACCAACTCAGCATTCACTAGTGATCACACACTGACACATGAAACCTCACCCTCTGCAGGCACACAGCCTCCTCTGACCTGTGGTCCCCTCTCCAGTGCCTGCACTCAACTCCCATACACACATATGAACTCAGGTAGAGAGCCCCCCACCCAAGAAAAGAGTTAGGAAGGGAATGTAACAAGAAGCAAAGACAGTCTAGGGAATCAGACAAGGGCACTGACCAGACACCTGCTTTCAGAATTGGTTCCATTTGTGTCCTTTATTCCTTTATTTTGCCCAAACCACCTTGACGTCTCCTTCCCCCATCTTTGGTTCCTCCCATAACCATCCTATAATGTCTTGTGCAGTTCCCAAATGCTCTTCCCTAAAGAGGCCATAGCCCCCAGCAGTGACTCCTTCATCTGTAGGCAACTTCAGGACAGCCTCTTCCAAAGATCTACAGTGGTAGGTGTCACTTTCACTCATGGGGCTGATCTCCTCCTGGGATGCCCTAGGGAGTTGAGTCTGAGACTTCTGTCTCTGGCCAGGTTATTGGAATTCCCCTACCTGCTGCTGCTTGTCTATACTCCTTTCTGTGTGTGGTGACCAGCTTCTTGTCATGCAAGCTAAAAATTAAAAGATAGTTGGGTGGTGTAAGAGTCCAAAAACTCCTACTCTGGGTGGAGCTACCCTACAGTCATGATCATGCCCCCCTTCCGGTTACATCTCTTTAAGCATTTAAGCAATGCTTTGCTTTGTACTGTTGCTTGGAGAATGACTGTTGCTAAGGTGGACTTACCACTATAAACAAAATAGAATAAAGTATAAAAAAAAAAAAGGTATTTTCTGGGGTTTTTTTTCCCTCCTAATAGAAAATGTTCATCAATCAATCCAGGAAAGAGGGAGTAGGTGAAAAAGCCATGTCTATCCTCAGAGATTTTTTCAGTGGCTGAAGTGTCAGAAACAGATGGCATCTGACATGACAAAGTTATAAACACCCTTGGTTGGTGTGCTATGGGCATATTATCTTCTCTCACAAGAGATGCACAATACTGTACCAGTCTGCACCGCGTCAGTGTTGAAATGTTTCTACAGTGCGTTTTGGGGTGACAGTTACCAGTCAAGTTTTCATATTTTAAGCATAAACTTCTTTTAATGAATATTTCCTTCTTTGCGGCTTTTAATTTCTGCTAACCTCTCTTGTAACATCCATGCTCTGCTTCTTCATGTTTACCAGTCTGTCTGCTGCAAAAGGGTACAAGTACAGATGCTGCAGCGTTGGTGTAATTCTTCTACCAGTTCTAAAAAGAATTCTTGTTTCTTATGCTTTGGCAGAACTACAGCAGATATTGCAGTGGCTGGCAACTGAGCCAGGAAAATGAGACAACAGGGGGAAATGGCTTGCTGCAGTACAAAATGAGAATTGCCAGGTGATGAAGGCAATCATTGACCAGCTACAGAGAGTGGAGTGGTGCCCCTGGGCCTCTGAAACAGCTGAGAGTTCATAGTAATTTAAAATGAGTTATTAGCAAAACCATGAGAAGAGAAAATAAAACTTCTGGTAGTACTACATGGTATGGTATCCAGTTCTCCTCAGGAACAGCAGCACCAGAAGACAGCCCCAAATTTTTCACCAGCTCTATGCAGTATGGTCAGACTGCAACTCTTTTCTTTCGATTAAAAGTCTCGCTCATTCATCTTTTTCTTGTCTTGTTTAGCATTTGAATAAGGATCACTAATTGTTGTGTTTGTTCAGGAGCTATGGTTGCACGGTGGACTGAGGTAGGGCAAGACATTTTTAGAGCAGCACACAGGCTGAGATTTTTTTAAAAATAGGTATTTAAAAAATGAGTGGATTTTTTGCTCTCTTCTGATTCATGGTTGGCAACTGATAAGCCAAGAAAACAAAGCAATCAATCAAAATCCACTAGTGCTTATGTCTTGGGTCCTTTAGCCACTTCAGTGACTGCATCCTCCTTTGGAAGGAAATGGTCCATCTTACACACATAGTCATATTTCAGTATGTTTACTGCATAACTGCTACTAGCAACAATGCTGCTCCCACACAAGCCATTGTGCTGAGCCATAAAGGACTTATGCCGTTATGGAAGTAATTTGTATATGAATGACATGAGCTAGAAGTTACTTATTGAATTCACAATTGAGAACTGATGCACACAGAGTGTGTATAAATAGCCAAATTCTTTTTTTTTTTAATATATATTTTGTACTGAACAAACATCAGTCAACTAAACTTTGCACACACTTTCCTTTTATACTCTCAAGTGTCAGGTAATGAAAAGAACAATTTTTCTGATAAAATATAATGATATTACATTCATAAATTAAATCTCATATGATTTAGTCTCTCTTTTCTGAACTGGAAATAGAATCTGCTTTATTTTCCTTTAAATGGTAGCAAATATTTGGGTTTTGCTGACTTTTAATGTGGGTTTCTTTCCACCAAGACCTAAGGCATTTCTTATTTTGTCTATTTACATTAATCGCACAAATATAAACTTTCCCACCATATTTCAGCATTGAATTTGTATTGAAAAATCACAGTTGCTTCTTTGTGCAACACCCATTGGCTCTTCAGTTGCAATATTTTCCTATGAAATTAAAAAAAAAAAAGGGATTTACTCTCCAGTGAAAGGCAAGGGATCTGCTTATTCAGATGCAACCCATTGAGATTTCAAAGATTCTTGTGGGAAACAGAAATTCAATTGACCTGAGTCAGTGCCCTGTCTCACAATCTTTACCAAAGATGATGTTCAGAGTCTGATTTTATTGTACATCTCTTTATTCTTTTATCTGTTTCTTCATCCCTTCTGTTACATTGAGTATGCACATTTCAAGGCTTGAGCCACAAACAGGACTACTTCCATTCTTACGAATTAATATCAACCACTGTTTATTGATGGTAAAGGCACTACTTTATATTATGACATTTATGCTTTTATGTGTCTAACATACCATGTTTTACTACATGTTTTTATATGCAACTATTAAGGATCATTTAAAACAATTTTCTGATAAAGCTTGGAGAATTACCAACATAGTTCATGCAAGCATTTGTTTTAAACAGATTTTGTACATTTTTTTTAAAGTTCAATAGAGTAGTTGATTGTAATAAGGCTGCAAAGCCTGATGACAACCTATCCTACTAAAGAAAATGTCTGATGGACGTAGTAATACATCAGCTCCAGTAAGAGATCTTAAGTGATTGAAGTGGGTGAAGAGGGAAGGGAAAAACTCATACACAATGGAAACAAGGACTTATTGCCAAAAAAACACATAGAAGAATAGCACATGATGGAGGGATAGGCACAAAATTATATACAGCTGGAAGAAAACATAAAAAGCAATCAGAAATGCTCTGAAATGCATTAAATGTAATAACAGGATGAGAGAAAGAAGGGCTTGTTAGTTAAAGGGAGAAGGCATGCTACTGCAGGTGACAGAGAAAACCGAGGTCTTCTTGCTTCAGTTTGGCTGTTTTATTCTGTGTAAAGAGATTAGTTCAGATCAGTCACTTAACGTCATTAATATTAATAACAAAGGATGAGGAAAACTGGCAACATTAGGGTAAAAAAAAAAGGCAAATGATACCAAGATAAATTAAAATTTTCAAGTTATCATTCCTTGATGAGAATTACTTAAGGCAACTGTTTTAGGCAATTTTCTTGGATGACTCATGAGGATTCAGTGGGCTGAAAAAAGGCAAACAACTAGTAGGAAAAGAGAGGCATTAGGGAGAAAATAGATTAAAGGAGGTATAAGCTTTACAGAATATGTAACATTGATGCCTTGAAAAATAATAGGAGCCATGTTATTTATCAATTTGCAAGAACCTCAAGAATAATCAAGTAATAATGAACAGCCAACATTGGTTAGTCATTAGCAGGTTTTAGTCAAAACAATCTTGCTTCCTCTTAATAGGACAAATTTCCTAGAAGACACATAGAAAAGTAGTTGCAATCTATTTTGACTTTAGCAATGCTTATGATCTACTGTGATAGTAGTTCTATTAGTCCTATAAATGTAATTAGGAAAAAAAAAACAGCAAAAAACAACAACAAAAAAAAAACAACCCAAACCAAAAAAAAAAACAAACCAAAACACAAAAACAAAAACAACTTGAAGAACTGTTATTTAGTCTCAAAGCAAAGAGAACATTTTAGCTTACACAGTGGTCTCACCTATCATATATTTATTATCCAATTACTATTTATGACAGTGATATAAACAAAGGAACAGAAAAGTACATATCTTGAAACTGGGCATGACACCAAACCGGAAGGCAAAGATTTTGGAAGTGGGATAAGAATCTAAATTATGTTGTAAATTGAAGAAATTATAAATACAATAAATTGCATAATTACAAGAGTAAAGAACTACCTCTAAGTAGGAAAAGTTTGATTTAAAAATTTATGTTGGGCAACAGCTATCTTGAAAAGTGCAGTGCAGAAGAAATTCTAACACTTGCAGTGGAATGCACACACCACAAAAATATAAGTTGCTGAAAGTAAGACAAATGACATTTAAAGAGGCATTCTTTAGAATGAGTTTTGTGTACACAATAAAAGGCAAGGAATTATACCTTTTCACTCAACACTACAAAAGCTTCCAATGAAAGATCATATCTAGAATAACTGGAGAAAAATGTAGGATGAAAGAGTCTTAGAAATTGAGATCTATGTGGAAAAGTTAAAATACCAAACAAACAGACAAATCATGTCTGTAAATAAATAAATAAACAGAAGAAAAAAAGAGAAGACTAAAAGAGAGAAGACTGGAAAGAGACAATATACAAAAGGTTGTTCCAAATAAGACAGAAATGTGCCATTGCCTATAGGTATGGTGTCAGGAAACAAGCTGAGGGTCTAATCTAAAACTCAGGTTAGGCATAAAGAGAAACTGTCAAAGTAAAATAATGTTTAAACACCAGAATAGGTTTTCCAGAAGGGCTTCACACCAGCAATTCACAGACAATTTCATCAACATCTGCCAAAAGCTGTTACCTAATAGTAAACATCAGTTCGGATGTTCAAACCCAGTAGTATCAGCTCTTTTTTCATGGCCTGTTAAAAGAACATCCTTGTCCAACTCCAGCTCAGCAAAACTGGTTTTAAGAATCAGAAGAGCACATTTGAAGTCCCTAGATATTTGCCACTGCATGACTTCTATGTTTCCAAATGGTGTCTAAAGTAAGAACAGCTTATCAGAGAAGTTATGCAAAATAAAATATGATGAGTAAAGTCATCAGAGATATTTGTTTAACTATTTTAATTTTTAAAAAAGATAATGGCAAGGGCTACAATCCCTCTAGTCTCTGTCAATGGCACAGGAAATGTGCATTTAAAGGAAAAATCTTAAGGACATTTCTGCACTGAGTCATCAAAATACATTTCTCTTGTCCCATCCCTTAGCAATGCAACAGGCAGTACTTTGCATCATGAGGCCCCCATTTACTGGGGAAAAGGAAAAGAGAAAAGAAATGGTGACACTGAATTGAAAGAATGTATTGGGAAGGCAGATAAGATCATTCCATTAATTCATCCACATACTTCACATAGTCACTTCAGAGAAGTCCCCTGTCAACAGTCAGAAGTGTGGGTTAATATTTTTTAAATCTATAATTAATCTCAAATAAGCCCCTGTTTTAGAGAAAGAGGACTCAAAATGCCAATCAGACAATTATTTTATACATATTTGAGTAGCTTGGCCAAACATAATCTTTTTGTAAAGCAGAACGTACATTTTTATGGTGTCATTACATATCATCAATGAATATTTATCTTTAAAACAATAACTGATGAGAGAATAGAATTAAAGTGTCAAAAATAAAGTGGGAAAAAAATCTTGCTTAATAAATATATGTATATGCACAACTAATTTACAGCTCTAGAGAAAATCAGAACTACTTCTATTTCCCTAACCTCCCCCTGCTTCTTAGCAAGGAATATCTTCATGTTCCAGTTTTATGTTTGATTTGTTTATTCATAATTTTCCTTATTTTATTTTTTAACTGTGTTTTATAATCCGTCCCTTTGTGCTTTGACAAACAGCTATCAGCATAATAGTGTTTGGAACTAAGTGAATGCCAGGGAACAGATGCTTGAAATGTAGTTCAGGCAAGTAGAAATGCAGAACAGTATGGTGGCTACAGTATTAGCCATTTAACTCTTTCTTTCTATCAGAGCCATTATTTCATTTTCTTTTTCATGCAGAAATGTAGGTTATAGGGACTGCTACCACAAGGTGAAGTGCTGTGACCCTAATACTGGGAGATCAAGATATAGCTCAAGCTGTATGCCAGTGGACTGAATCACATCAGTCTAATGTTAGTGCTGGAAAAGAGTTTTGTTACTTGCTCAACTTAGTTGATTTTGATTCCTGTGCTGAATGCCTATGACTCAGTGATATACTGCATCAAAGTTTTTCACTGGACACTCAACAAGAATGAACTCAAAACCCATTATATTTTACCTTCGTTTGCCATTGTCCCTTGTTTAGTTTCACATGCACTAGAATCCAATATACTCTCCCTTGTCTTCCTCCCCTTTCACTTCTTAAGAAAGCAGATAAAAGAGTAACAGTGTCTGCTTACTATATAAAATACATTTCCAGCTAGAAACATTCATTCTTTAATGTGTCAGTGGCTTTTAGGCAGAAAAGAGAGATTTTGTAACATGTCTTGAATAACCTTTGTTCACTCAGATACTATGAAGACAACTTATCATACTAGGGATCTTGTTATATAGTTCCTCTTTCTTGTGAGGTTTTATGGAGAGGACACAGACAAAAAAATAATAGTTTTGCAGTGCCATACAACCCATTATTTAAAAATGTCCAGGACAATGTCAACAAAGTTTAAGCATTTCAGCATTTGTGTCTTATCAGATGCTGAAAAGAGCTGCTATATAACTATTTCTAATCTGGGGGTAGGGTTGTGTCACTTATTTGTTCTATCTCACCTTGATGCAGCTCATTAGAAGCCCAGTCAAGTCTTTTTTGCATCACTGGTTCTGCAGTCTTAGGGAGATGTAATTGGTGCAAAGTAAGCAGAATAAATAATGATGGAAAGCAATTTGGAGGCAACCCATTTACTGATTTTTTTTTTATAAGATGTTGACAAGGCAACTTTGAAAACTGAAGATGGTTTCAATTCTACCTTTCTCAGAGATTTGAAGAGGACAGTACAGTTACATGACTATCAGATGGAAAAAGGCAGACAGACCATCTCCAGAAAATCATTGGGAAGGTTGGTGGTTTGTTGGTTTGGGTTTGTTTATTTCCATACAGGTCCAAAACTCGGTATCTTTTTGCTATTATGCTAAGTGGATCTGCTTGTTCATCTGTAGAATTCTCCCCTCTCAAAAGTTGTCCTTGTGAGCAACAGATACCCTCATTAGTTTATAATAAATTTTTCATAGGTCTCAGCATATCATCAGTAACTACCGCAACCATATGGAGGAAGCAGGAGCGGTGAAATCTTCCTGAAGACAAGTCCATGTTGTATGAACAGAGACCATGTATTACAAAACAGGAGGCACATGAAATGCAAACTACCTATTTGGAAACTTTAGCAAGAAAGGTGTCTGGCAAAATATGTCCCCCAAAAACATGTTGTCCTCCTTTTGTCCCGCTGCTAGAAGAGGAACTCAAGTTTACAAAATTCCCAATAGAATGATGAAAGAAGGATCATCCTGTAAGAAAGGACCCAAGGGGGAGGAGGAGGGGGGAAACACAGGTGGAAAGGAGGAAGGTTCTTTTTCACCTGTGATTAACAAAAGAGTTGGTTTCAAATTCACTGATACTACAGCCTTATCCAGAACCAACATCCAGCTTCTGAGTGACATATCTACGCCTTGAAAGGTAGGATGACAGGAACTGATTCCTCCTTACCTGGTGGACCAGCAGGACCAAAGAGGCTGAATACTTTCTGCAGAGAAGCAGTAATTCTCCCAGCCTAAGCTGTTTCACCAGTTATTCAAATATCAGCTCCTTGTAAGGCAACTCTTTTTGCTTAATCTTCCTGCCATAGGGCATACCTGAAACTAAAGAGTGACATGTGTAAAGTTAGTACATTCTTTAGAAGTGAAAGACACAATCCCAAACATTAATAGAAGTTTGGGAATTAAGGTTATAGTGATTTGTTAATATCCACATACAATTAATTCTGGAAAAAAAGGTAATGAGATAAGATGCCAGGAAAAATACATTCCAAATTATGGGGATAGTTAAGTATTCCAGTATAATTATCATCAGTGTCACATAGATCACTTCATCAGTTCAGACTTCTTGATGGGTGAATGAAGGAATCATCCTTCAAATTTAGACTTAAATTTCTTAGATATGTCTGCATTAGGAAAAAAGTTGAGATCAGTCACTGTGAATTTATGTTTTAAGAAGAAAACAAACAGAGATTATAACCCAGCCACACTAGCAACTTTGGATACTATGGGCAAGAATGTGCTAACTTAGTATATTTAATAATGGATATGTTGTTTGGTGGGACTATTTAGCTCTCAGATCCATAAAACAGTGAGCAAACACTTTTATAAAGGAAGTAAGTATATGTAGCAGCTTGTTCTAGGTGGTGCATCTGGTTTTGTGATTTGAAGTAAGTTACAGCTTCAAGAAGCAGCCACAACAATAATAGCAGCAGTAATGAGGCTGCTAAATAGGCTAAAATTTGTACAAAGTGTTCAAGTCAAACTGTGGATTTCTTTGAATTTTATTGAAACTATTTAACATAAATTACCTAAATCAGCCTAATTCAGTTTATATCCATCCATTTTGCGTTAATGAATTCCATTTTGGTCATACACACACACAAAAAAAATCTCCAAGTCAATAAATCAGTCTATAGTAATGAGTAAATAAAGCTTTCAAATGAATTAAAATATAATTCCATGAACCACAATCCTGGTAAACAATTATGTGAACAAAAGAAAAAAATGTTTTTCTGTCTTCTATATAGGATCATCTCTATGTAAGAATCTAGATAGACTTCTAGCAACCAGATCACGCAGAAAGGAAATTAAATTGGGTGTCACAGAAATTGAAATAAGAGGCCATTATCACCACTTGTCTTAACTTACAGAATGTCAAAACCAATCTGCTTTAATTTCAGTAAAACTCAAGCGAATCATCAGCCAGGTCCCAGATCTGGGCACACACAGGCCTGGCTGTCCCTGCCCAGCCCCCTTGTCCTTCCCTCCACCCTGCCCATGGACAAAGACCCCATTTCAGACCCATCGGTCCCTGTCCCAGCAATGCCACAGCATTGCCTGTCTCCAGCCGTATTTCCTGGATGTACTTGGACCTTCAGTATGTGCCACCTGTCTCCTGGATGAGCACCTCAGTCATATGCACACAGCTGGTTCCTCTGATTCCATCTGCTTTAGCTCCTGTCAGGAGTCCCTGGATAGTCCTTGCCCTGGTTCTTTGCCTTCCAGAGGCTGTTGATGGGAGCTGTTACAATCCCCAGCTCTACTCACCATGGCCAGAACCTGTGTGACAGCATCCATGAATGAGAGTCAATAGCAGCAGTAATCTTGCCTGCCTCCAGAAGTTCCTGGTGCTCAACTTGTCCTGCCAGTCTGGAGGGTGAGCAAAGGGAGCAGAGAGAGAAGCCACCTTTACTCGGAGTCCTACACAGAAACTGTTGCTCCAGAATGTAAAGAGAGGCCTTGTTCTCCTCTCATCCTGAGCTGCTTCCACGTGGCAGCCTCTCCCAGGTCCACATCTCCACAGTACAGGGTCTACCCTAACTCCTATCCTTGCCTCTGCTCCAACAGGATGCCTTGGTATTCAGAGAACCACATGGTCCTCATAAGAGCTCCAAACTCAGACCTAAACAGGGATGTCTCAGGTCTTTCAGTCACTTACAATTTGTAAAACGGACCAAGTGTGAGTAGGATAAGGGAAGAAGCCTTACTCGACCCACATTTATTAACAGCTCATTTTGATATACTGCAAGAAATTACATAGAAAAGGAAGTGGAAGCAGGGAAAAAGGGGAAAGGAACTTTTGGTGCTGCTGCAGCTTTTGCTAATGGAATCAACATTGATAATCCAGGAGACACACTAAATAATGAAATAAATTGAAGCTAGAGTCTACATCTTACATTTAAAAAGAGTTTTCCTATGTCAAGGCTGAACCAACTGCACCAGGAGGCTTTTTTGAATAAAAATTTTTTATGTCATTACTGCAAAATAAAGAAAGTAGGAAAGGAAAAATAAAAGAAAGAAAAATAGAAGTGCTAGTAACTGTTTGGTGAGGGTTTTTTGAGAAATAAAATCATGACCAAAAGAATTACAATATTAGTTTATCACTGGGATACTTTTGAATTTAATAAAAAAAATGTCATATCTCTAAAAGAAAAATGAAGTGGTTTTAATGTATGACTAAAGATACTGAAAGATATAATTATTTGCCTCCCCTGGCAATTTTGTTCTACAAAAGGAACAGTTTCACAGTTTTTACTTAAGTTCTCATTTCTTTCATTATATTCTTCTCTTCTTGTTTCATCTCTCCCCATATTACTACACAGTACTATTTGTCCCTCCCCACATCTAAGAAAGTGACAAATTTTTATACAATGATTCTTTTCCTTTCTCCCTTGTATTTTTTTTTCCTTTGCTGTCTTATTTTCTATTCATTTCCTTAACTCCTTCCTTCTAGACTTGTGCATCATTTCCAGCTCCTTTCGGTGATAATTTATTTCTCCCTTTCTCTCCGTTCTTTCTTTTTGTCTTCCAGAACCCAATTTCTGATTACTTTTCTGCATATTTTGTCACTTCCTTCTTAATTTCTTATTTTCCTTCTCATGCCCTTCATCTTCACCATGCCCAACAAATCAGGCAAGAAAGCCAAGAGATCAGTATGCCTGAATCCTGAACTGAGAGTCGAACTAAAGGACAAGAAGCAAATGCACAGGCATAGATGCAAGGATAGGTATCCTGGGAGGAATATAAGGACACAGTCCATATGCATAGGGATGGGGTAAGGAAGGTCAAGGTGAAGCTGAAGCAGAACTTGGTAAGGGACACAAAGAATAACAAGATGGGCTTCTACAGGTGTGTTAACCAGAACACAGCCAGAAAAAGAGGGTCAAAAAAGGTACCCCCTGCCCGCCACACCATCCTCCTCTCCACTCCAGTGAACAAGGTTGGCAAACTAGAAAAAAGAAATGAGGGGCAGGCTGAGGTACTTAACACATTTTGCCTCAGTCTTCAATGGAAACCTCTCTTCCCACACGTCTTGAGTGTGTGGACTACCAGAAGCGGACCAGGGGAACAAAATGCTTCCCAATGCAAGTGAAGAGTGGATTCATGACCACCTGAAAAATATGATTGTACATAAGTCCATGGGATCTGAGGGAATTGGCTGATGCAGTTGCCAAGACAATCTCCATCATATTTGAAAAGTCATATCAAAAGTCATATCAAAAGTGAAGTCCCAGGTGACTGGAAAAAAGGAAACATACCCATCTTTAAAAAGGGTAGAAAGGAGGACCTTGGGAACTACTGACCCATCAGACTCCCCTCTGTGACTGAAAAGATCATGGAACAGATCCTCCTAGAAGTTATGTTAAGGCACGTGGACGTTATCTGAGACAGTTAGCATGGCTTCGCCAAGGGCAAGCCTTGCCTGATCAGCCTAGTGTTTTTTTTATGATTGGATGACTACATCAGTGGACAAGGGAAGATGTACAGATGTCTTCTGTCTGGATTTCTGAAAGACCCCTACAACATTCTTCTCTCTAAATTGGAGAGAGAATAATTTGATGGGTTGAATTTTTGAATGGAGAATTAGTTGGACAGTCACATCCAGAGAAGAGTGGTCAATGGCTCAGAGTCCTGAAAAATGTCAGTGACAAACATCAGTGTCACTCAGGGGTTTGTTTTTTGACCTGTGCTATTCAGCATCTTCAACAATGATACAGATGAAGGGATTGAGTGCACCCTCAGCAAATTTGCACACCGAGAGGTCCCACTGACACACCTGAAGATGTGGATGCCATTCAGAGGGGCCTGCACAAGCTCGAGAAGTGGGCCCATTTAATGAGGTCAAGTGCAAGGTGCTACATCTGAGTTGAGGCAACCTGTCACCTGAAGGGTACTGCATTCAGTTCTGGGGTCCTCAACACAGGAAGGACAAGGACATTTTTGAGCAAGTCCAGACAAGGGTCATGAAAATTATTAGAGGGACAGAACAGGTCTCCTATAGGGAAAGACTGAGATAGTTGGGGTTTTCCAGCCTGAGGAAGAGAAGGCTCTGGGGAGACCTTGTAGCAGCCTTACAGTACCTAATGGAGAGAGAGATCTGGAGGCTTTGTAAAAGGGCATGAAGTGACAGGACAAGGGCGAATGCCATCAAACTGACAGAGTGCAGGTTTAGAATAGATACTAGGAAAAAATCATTTTCTGTGAGGGAGGTGGCACAGATTGTCCAGAGAAGCTGTGGATGCCCCACCCTTGGAAATGTTTGAGGCCAGGTTGGACGGGGCTTTCAGCAACTTGGTCTAGTATGTGGCATACCTGCCAAGGGCAGGAGGGTTGGAATGAAGTTAGCTTTAAGGTGCATCCCAATCCAAAATATTCTGTGATTCTGTGATGATTCCATGATTGGCTAGGCATTGTTTGGTTGGTGCAGAGAAAGTGTTTTCATTCTCTTTCCTTTCAGCCTGCACAGCCCCACAGAAACAGAGTGGTTGCAGGGCACCACAGTCTGCCATCATCTTGGCAGATTGCAGACTCAGCCTCCATCACTCCAACAGTGTTGGGATCCCATCACTGGGACCTAGTAGATCAGTGGGGATCCTCATCACCAGACTGTGCTGGTGACTCAGAGCATTCCCATTGCACAGGAGTTGGTGCCATGAAGTATTCCACCATCCTCATGCTGGCTGAGCTGATTGTGATACTGATGTTTGTGCTGCAGCTTAACTTTATCACTATCCATGTAGGCAACCAGAGCACTGCACCACTGTGTGGGCTGTGATGGGATGGTTTAAGGTGGCATGGTGTGGCATGCACGACGTGGCATTGTATCATCATGAGGGGCTGCAAGGTGGGCTTGGAAGCTGCTCCTGTCTCACTCAGTTCCTGGGGGTTCTGCAAAGGATGTGAAAGTAGTTGAAACATTGAGGAAGTGTAACGAGAGCACAGATGGAGGGGCAAAGTGGTGAGGACAGGGCATGGAACCCCAGCAGACATGGGACTACCCCATGGGAGCTCTCCACATATGTTCATAAACAAAGGTAAGCATGTCCCTAGGTTCATCCCTGGATGCCCAGGCATTATTCAAGGTTTGCTACAGAGTACTGCAGACAGAGCTGGTCCAGTGGTGAGGGATAGTGAGGGGCTGCAGCATGGTCCAGACTGAGATGTGGGTTTATTCAGGGCTGCTTGGGGCCAGAACATATCCTGAGTGCTTTGGGGGGCAGACAGGTACAAGGCTAGGGAAGAGGACCATGACAAGGACACAGTACAAAGAAGAAGTATGGAGCTGGAAGGCAGTAGATCCATGGTGTTGGCCTGATTTATTCCCAAAGAAGTGACAACCATAGGCCCCATGGGGTCAGATAACAGCAGCAGCTTCATGGAACTGGAATGCAACACTCTTATTGCTGGTCCAGGCAAGAGTTGCCTAGAAGAATCCAGGCACCACCAGCAGGTGCCCATGGGCAGGGAGAATGGCTGGGTGGCAGGATAGTCCCTGGGAAACCTCCGTGTCTGGTGGAAATGCCACATCTGTTTCTGCAAGTGCTACCATACCTGCTTGATGTTCCAGTGATGGTGCTCAAGAGAGCAACCAGGGAGTGTGAAGTCAGGAACCACCTGGGACAACCTAATCAGATCCCTTTGAAGAGGCTTCCTGCCCTCTAGCGGATACACACATACCCAACCTGGTGTCCTCTTCAAGTTGACTGAGGGTGCACTCAATCTCCTTCTCCAGTTCATCAATAAAATGGATATACAGGAGTGGCCCTAGTACTGAGCTCTGGGAAACACCACCAAAATAGGAAGAAATTATTTCCTTGAGGGTGGTAAGGCACTGACACAGATTGCCCAGAGAAGCTGTAGCTGCCCCTTTCTTGGAATGAATTCAAGGGCAAGTTGAATAGGGTTTTGAGCAATCTGCTCTAGTGGAAGGTGTCCCTGTCAATGACAGGGCTGTTGGAAATAGACAATCCTCAAGGTCCCTTCCAACCCAAACCATTCTATGATATTCCATCTATACAATCACTAGGTAGGATGAAAAAAAGGTAAAACAAAGAAGAAAAGTCATACCTGGTACAAGACCTGTCTGTGTATTGCTTACTCTGGCACCAGATACCAGTAGTAATCAAAGGACTGGGCTTTTTTTTCAAAGATAGAAGCCTTCCTCATTGATCTCCTGACCATCAGGAAAAGAGAAAGAATCTTTCCTTTTACTAGAGAGATATATCTGGTTTTGTTGCCCAAAGAAGCAAAGCAAGAACATATGCTTGGAAACCAAAGCTCACCATCTCAAATGTTGTTGATGTTCCTCCTGCTTGTAATAACATCCAGAGTCCCAGAAATTCCTTCAGGTGTAAGGGTGACAGTTTCAAACTGACCTACTGTTGAATCCTTGCTTCTACTGCCTCTGAGAAAGGTGAGTTACATTACATATAAACAAGATTTTATTTTTTTTTAGCTGAGTGAAATTGTCTAACTCCTTCAGGGGAGAAAAAAAAGAACAAAGAAAAAGAGGGGGCCAAACTTGCTTTTCCAAAACACTTTAGTTTTGGGCATAACTAGAAAATTAAAGAAGATAAAGGTTTCCTGGAGGAGCAATTGTACTACTTAATATCAGTAATCAATCACTCACAAGACCATTGTGTGGGCACTCTTAACCCAAACTTCCATCTAAGGGCATCTGAATCCATCTCTGTGTGAAGTGCCTATTCCCAACACAGGAGATTTTTTCAAGATGCACAGTACTGATCAGCTTCATTTTTCTGGACTACCTAAATGTCCATTCCATCAGAGAGATCTCTTTCTTTAGAGCAGGGGAGGGGAGACATATGTGTTTTAAATGCTAGTCTGACCTGGCAGATTAATTGAAAGCATTCTCTCGCCCAAGAGCAGTACACCATGAGAATACAAAAATACTCTCATTTACCTTCCACTTGAACACTGATATCAATGCCAGACTTTCTGCTGACTTGGGGCTTGAATAAGCTGATATGTAATTATATTACTGCACTTTATACTGTCACACTTCTAGATTCTATACTATAATTATGCAGCATAGAATTAACTACATGCAAATGTGTTAGCACATCATTAATAAGATTTATCAAATGTTCTTCCAAGTAAATTACAAGAAATGATCATAACATGGTAAGGATGTGGTGCAACATAGTTTTTTGGAAAGCCTGAATGAGAGTGTTAGGACTTTTGAATTGGTACAATCGTTATTATGCTACCTAAAGCAATACCCCAGGGGTTTATTTAGAAGAGCACATGCACAACCACTGTTGCTTATCCAGGACAGTGCTGAAATGAGCATGTTCTAAGTGCTGGTTTAAAGAAGAATTTCTCTGTACCAAGCCTTAAGAACTCCATGTCTGTGTATATCTCTCTACAAGACTGTATAATATACTGTACAATCTAGGCTTAAACTTTAGCAGTCAAGAGTCTTAGAAATATCAGGAAAAAAAAAACCCTTAGATTGTCCTCTAATATTAAGAAATTAAATTTAAAGTATTTCATCTCCGTTAGTGCTTTAATTTTTTACTGCCATCTTTCTACTGTGCCTTACTGTTCCCCTCTAATTGCTGCTATCAGACACCAAGTTTTTTCAAGGCAGACACTGATTTTCCATGTGCTTTCTGGAACTCATTGGCCATGATTCTTCTACTTATGATAGAGTAATAAAAAGAAAACATACTGTAAACAAAACAGGGAGTATGCCAAAATGGGATGCCTGACACATGGCTGCATGGGGATCTTCTGCACAGTCCAGTCAAGATATTTTTGCTCCTTGCAAGTCAGGTGAATCATCCATACTGTAAAGGAGTAATTTAATTTATCAAATAAGGTAAAGCAATATTTATTGAAGTAATGGCTAGCAAAGTTCTTAAGAAAATCCTTACTGTCAGTTCAGAGGAGCTTAATACTTGTGACAACTCATTAGAAATATTAGCTAAAAAGTCTGTGACAGAAAAACCAAATAATATGTGAATTAAGGTAAGGACAGACCACAGAGGTTTAACTCTGCAGACTTACATGTTTAAATGGGTTCAACTTATAATTAAATTTCACACTGTTTCTGACAGGAAGAAAAAAAAAACCAAATAGCCTCTACTGCTGTTAATATATTTGCCACACAGTTTTGGCAGCTTTGATCAGCTTTGTCATTTCAGGCATACAGAAGTTTTCATATTGATTCAGGCATTAATCAGAACCCTTTTTTTTTATTTCAGAATTAGCATATGAAAAGTGTTTTGTGAGTTATCATGCTAATATGTTCTATCAAAGACTAAATTAACATTTTACTGCTGCTAACCAGAGGCAATGCTTCATATACAATTCAGATGAAGTTGCCAAACTTTTCACATTGCCAGCTGTTAAAATCTGAGTGCTTAATGTCTGTGGACCTAAAGAAAGATCTTTAGAAAATAACCTAACAAAACCCCCCACAGTTCAGTACCAGTATTCCCAGAGTTAATGAAGTCTCATACTGTTCCTGATCTCTATTGTGCTTCCTGTAATGAGGTAATGCACAATGTTCCAAACACCACTGTAGAACACCCCTTTCCATCTTCACCATCCTTTCATTTTTTCAAACTCTTTTTAGTCTCAAAGGTATTCTGAAAAAGGACAGCAGAGCAGAAGACAGGATGAAACTGGTGAACTGCTGCATCTGAACTGCTTTCCTTTCCTGGGGTGAAAGATAATGACAAAGCAGTAAGACTATATTTTGCAGTTTTCCATCATCTTCATATGAAAACTGCTACCATTCTTCTAAAGCAATCATCCAGTGTCAACAGTTACCACTATGCATTAGTGTTTTGCTAGCAGAATTCCTGGCTCTCGAGGAACTCACAAGGTTTCCTATTGCAAACATCCTGGTTTCATCCTACCTATAAATGCACATATCAAGCATGCAGCTACTGCCTGCCAGAGAGCACTCACTGATTGCCATTCAGGCAAATGTTCTTGAATTTTGTATAAATATGTTCAGCATGGCACCAGCAAAAGTTTGTGTCCTCTACATGGATGTAGAATCTTTTGTCAGGAATCTGACGGCAACAGTTGAGGATAGATGGAAGTTTTCACTTTTTGTCTGAGAATGGTTCCTTTCTACAATGAGGAACGTAACTTATGCACTCTGGACTTAGAATAATCTGGTTTTAAATTCAGATTTAAAATTTCATTAAAAAAAAAACAAAAACAAAAACAAATTCTCATATGCATTTAGGACAACAGCTCAATTGCAGAGTTTTACACAGAATCACATAATTAGCCTTACATAACTAAATGAATTAAAAATAGTTATATCTAGATAGTGCCAAACTAGATTATCCAAGAAGCTGATCTGCTCAAAAAAAATTCCCCATCTCTTTATCACCTACTCTCCAGAGTGCTGTAAAGACCTTTTCATCAAGCTGAGGACACCACTAAATTTTGGCAATGTCAAACCAGAGGTACCAAATTCACAGGTATTGATATTCTCTCAGTCAGTGGTGTAAAGAAATACCGACTACAGCAATATGTCAAAGAACAAGAGCTGAACTGTTCCTCAACTATTATTTGCCTTCACTCTGAGATCTGCAGGAAGCCTGTACAGACCTGAGAAGAACTAGGTTCCCATCAAGTTGCTCTCCACATAATCAAATTGCCAGAATCCCCATTAGCATCCCTTCATAAATGTCAAATGTTTAGGAATAATTTAATGTTTACGAGGGTAGGACTTGGATACCACTGCCAATGTCTGTATGCACAAGGAAGGCCACAGCTCTTTAGCCAAACACCAGTAATTCAAGTCTCTCTGGGTTTCTGCTGTGACATAATTGTCAAATAGTACCAGGGATTTTACAATCAGATTTTAGCTGTGGGTACTGCTAACTAATGGTGGATATATTTCTTCCTACAGAGGAGCTAAGATTACTTCCTCTGTCTCCTCTCGCTACTTTCCCAACCTGTCATCACAACTTCGGTTAAACTGAGTTGAGCCTCAACCAACTAATAAATATCTCTTCTCTTCTTTGCAAACCAAGGTGTTGTGTCATCCATCGTGAGTGGAAAATATAGATTCATACATCTTTTATTTATCAATAGGCTAAAAATAAGCAGATCACATACTTCCTAAGGGTGGGATTCACTTATTTTAACTTTTAGCCACCTGAAGCTCAATCTGGTTTTCCATACCTCTACACAGAAGTCATAAAAAAGAGTAATAAGTAAGTCCAGAAGGCAAGTTCTTTGACCTAGTTTAAACTTATCCTGCTTTCAAAGCCTATCTCTCTCTTTACTGCCTGGATAGTCAAAGTGTCTAGCTCAGACGTGGACAGGTTTTATTGACCCCAAAGTTAGATCCCACACTGACTCTCAAATGGCCCTTTTTCTGGTTGAACAGAAGTGAAAACCAAACCAGTGGCCAGAACTATTCTCACTAAAAAGAAGGTTTTTGGGAAAAAATATTATCCATACTCACCTGCTAAGATCTGCCTAAGAGGAAGAAAGAAGACACAGGAAAATAGAGTTTCATCTTACCCTGATAAGAGATACCACTAAGATACTTAACAGTCCTTCACAAGCAACAGTATTGAAAGCAGCTGTAAGCTTTCAAAGCAAGTGAAAAAACATGAACTCCAAATTATCAACTACTCCTCACACAAATGCTGTCAACCAGCTCGATCTCTCTGTCATGGCCATCCTCAATTTTTACGTCCCCATGCTCCAATCCCTTAGTTTTAGAAGCTATAGAAGAATTCACTTCATACTGAGACAGGCTGTAATCCCCTGAAGAAGTTACTGTTCTTTATCAGCATCAAGTTAGACTTTTTTCCAAAGACCTTCTAAAATCATGGGTTTACAGAATGAGGGGGAAAAAACAAACACAAACAAACAAAAACCCCACCAAACAAAACACAAACTTGTTTAATGCATCAAAGATATATGGAACTAAGACTATTTTTCTTACAATCAGGAAATTATGTATTTGAAAAATATAGCTTTTACATAAAAATGTTTGATATTCAGAGCTGACTACTGTTAGTGAGCAATGTTTTTTGGACACAGATAGCATTTAAACCTCAATAAAAGGTGAATTTCTCACCTGTGTTGGCTTAACAGTTCAAGAAAAAACAATGTTATTTAAACAATATATTTAGCTTTTCAGAATCTGTTATCTTCAATGAAGAATTCATAGATTTAGGCACTGCATGCTTATGTAGAAAAGGTCTTCCCTTTTTAACTTTCAGATGCCCCAAAGGTGTTTTCCTTCTCTGCCAACAGGAAGAGATCTTGTACCAGTGATATGTTAGAAAAAAGAACTAAGAGAAAACTTTATTCTTAACACGTTAACTGTGATGCTACTTCTGAGCATTACAGCAAGATTTCCTGGAAAGTTGAGGCCCAACAATGTAAAAAATAGAAAACAAACAAACAAACAAACTTACTGCCTAACATACTTTATTGTTTCTCCTTTAAAGAATGCATCTAACCTGCAGAGAGAATTTTGAAGATCTTAGCACCTACTCAATATCACTATTGATCTAATACACTGTAATTGCCACTCATTTATGAAAAAAGTACAAAATACTACTGCAGCATCTTACACATGTAAGATGCAACACAGCACACAGGGCATCAGTAACAGCGCATGAAGTATTTCACTAATGAGCCACAAGCCAAGGCTGTTTACTTCATCATTAGTGTGAAAGAAAATTGGAGTAGTTCAATAATTTCTGCATTAGCTCATCACCCACAGTGCAAGGCAGCTTATTGAAGCAACAAAGCCCAGAGACCTATTTCTTTTCAGCCTACTGAACTATTTGTTACGTGTTGTGCTTTCAAACATGTTTCTGCCTGAAAAAGAGTCAAATCTGTGTTTTCAGAAGAAATCTGTTTTTTCATTAAGACACATTAAAAAAAAGTAAGTATTAATCAGGATGTCACAACAGTTAAGCTAGTGTAAGGTGAGGATATTTGAAAAGGTTCTCTTTAACCCAAGAATGTATATCTCTTGGGTAGTCCCTACAGAAGGAAAATAGGCTTTCATAAGGGCAATTGAGAGCAGGCTCTAAAACAGGTGATCTGACTTGCCCACTAAAGGAGCCTGTTGATTTTAAGTCAGTTTTCTCAAACTCCCTGACTTTTTCTGGTCTTCATTGCCTTTGTACTACTCCCTGTCCCCAAAGAGGAGAAAAGCTACTACCTTTGACTGATGCCAGTTACCCTTCTCCTAGGGAGTAAAGAAGAGAGAAGCAAACAATTGAACTTGGTTCATTTTTTTGCCCATCACAAAGACCTAAGCCGTTGCTGCAATTAGAGATTTTTAATTGTCCCCTATCTAGTATAAACTAGTAACCAGCAGTTGCTGCTGCTTTGTATTCCATTACACAGGAGAAACAGAGCTGCTGCTAGTCATCCTAAATCATCATAATTTAATTTTTATTTAATGTTTATCCTTTTTTTCTTTAATAGCTGATAGCACTTTCACCCCTTTTAAACATTCTTGTCTCTCACCACAATGCTCATTTTGATAAACTGCTTCAGACATATCAGACTTTGCTTTTGAAAATACCTTTTTTTTCCCCCACAAACCTTCCATGTGTGGAGCATTGCTGTATCTTGTCTAAGCAGCTAATAGTTAGGTGATAAACTCATTCAATTACCAATATGTTGCTTGCAATTTTTTGTTCACTTGTGAAGCTTTCTGTGACAGCTCAGTTTGGGGAGCAGGGGGGAGGGGATGTCATGTTTACAGTAAAAACAAGCTGTAATTACTACTTGTAGGTATAAATATGCACCTCCAAACTCCGGAGAAAACAAGATGCTTTAGCTGTTAAAGTTATCCAACAATGTAAACATTTGAAGACTATAATGACAGCCTGTTCTCATTTCCTTGCTTACAGAAATTGGACTGTTTCTGGCTGCTATCAATTAGCACATCCCAATACTTTGCAAGAGTGTGGCTGTCAGCAACCCCACATTCTTATGTCAAGATAGAAGCCATGTGCATCTGAATATCTGTCCTTGGCTTTCTTAAGCATGATGACAGCTTGGGTTGCTAAAACACTCAGTCTGGCACTTCACTGAGCAACAGCCCATAATAATAATAACATATCCTTATAATATGGTAATATACTTATAATAAATGGAATCTATTTCTAGCTAGAGAATATAAGGCTACACTCTGACAAGGTGGGTTTCAGCTTGATATCTTTATCCAGTACCCAACAACTAAACTAAGGCAACAAAAACAAGTTTAAATCTCATATTTTATTTATTAAAACCCCTATTTTTTTAAGAATTGCTGGAAATGGAAGAAGAGATATATTGATGAATTGTTTAGTAGTCTAAATAAATAAAGCATAAGTGATTAAATGTGGAACTAGGTGGTTTGTTGGCTCTTCTTTAAGCAACTGCATAGGTGCCTGAGAACCTAAAAATAAAATATCAGTCTTTGCATTTTTCATGTAAAGTGTTTTCTTCAATTTGTCTTTGCTCTGAACATTTTCAGTAGCTAAGCTTATGCTTCCTATGTTACTGTTTCCTCTAAAAATTCAGTTGAAGTGTGTTGGTGAAGGTAGGCTGCCTCATCCAAACTTTTCTGTCACCCTCCATATTTTGGATGAGATGGTCAGATCTGGAAAAGTTATAGCATATATAAGCAGCTGGCACTACTGTTGGCCTTCCTCAGTAGCTCAGTAATCTAGTGCATTGCTCTGGGTCGTGAGTTGTGACATCACATACTATACGCTGAAGCTTTACTAAGAACTATCAGCAAACATGCAACAAAATTTTCCCTTTTTAGGGTTACTTTTAGTTGCTTTAACTCATGCCCATTTCAGCTCATACACGAGTTTAGCCATTTCCACAGTACTTTCTCCAACCACCAGGATCTTGAATTAAATTCCCAGAGCCTCCACTCTGACACAATGTGACATAATCACACTTTAAGGCATTTGAGGTTTTGAGCTATTTAAGTACAGAAAGATTAGTCTCATTTAAATGAGCTATTTATTTGTTGGAATTAGATTTATTTGGTCCTGTCTGCTTTATTGAAGTCTTTGATTTCTGAATCAGGGAAAAGTAGGAATGTATTTATGACCAATTTAAGTGCTGCTGCCTGTTCCCTCATTCAAAAGAAGCAAGAGTAAGTTGTCTCCCTTTCTTGCCACACTGATACACATTCAATACCTTGAAACAAATGGGGTTCTCTATCATGTCAAAGCATTTCAGTCAGTTGACAAGTTTGGACTGGATTTCAGATTATCTGCCAGATTTAACAGTCAAAATGCTAGCTTTTATAAAACAGTTTTAGAATCACAGAATGGTTTGGATTGGAAGAGACCTTAAAGATCATCTAGCTCCAACTCCCCTGTTGTGGGCAGAGACACCTTTCACTAGGTCTGATTATTCAGAGCTCCATTCAAGCTGGGCTTGGACACTTCCAGGGATGGGGCATCCACAACTTCTCTGGGCAAACTGTTCAAGTGCCTCACCACCCTCACAGCAAAGAACTTCCTCCTAACAGCTAATCTAAACCTACCCTCTTTTAGTTTGAATCCATTCCCCCTTGTCCTGTCACTACATGCTCTTGTAAAATTCCCTCTCTGTCTTTCCTGTAGGCTCCCTTCATGTACTGGAAGGCTGCAAATAGGCCACCCCTGAGCTGTCTTTTTTCCAGGTTTAATAAACCCAACTCTCTCAGCTTTTCCTTGTATGACAAGAGCTTCATCCCTCTAATCATCTTGGTGGTCCTTCTCTGACTCGCTTCAACAGGTCAATGTCCTTCCTGTGCTGATAACCCCAGAGCTAGACACAACACTCCAGGTGGGGCCTCACCAGAGCAGAAAGCAAGTGGCTTAATGTTTGTCCCTCTTATACTTAACAACTACAGTACAGAAAAGTTTCTTTCATTTCGATTTCATTAATTCTTGTCAATAAATATTGAACTTGTTGAGAAGACAATTTCAATAATTTTCAAACTATTTGAAAGTTTAGGTCATATCAAAAGTTTTGGAGGAAGGAATAGGTTCATGAAACTAAAGAGATGGCAGAGTTGGCATACCAGGTCCCACGTCTAGAAATCTAAGCTAATTTCTTTGCAGAGATTTGAGTCCAGATCTTATTAACAAGTGTTTTTTTGGTGGAGAATTTTGTTTAAACCCATGGTATAAAGTAGGCAAAGAGTGGTTCTGAACATCTACCTCTTAGCTGACTCCATCAGAACAGAGGATAACTTTGAACAGGTTGTTCTCACTTCGCCTTGTTGGAGTTATGATACTTGGCGAAATTAGTCCCTAGCTCAAAAGAAAGAATGTTCCAGATCAGTAGAAAGGAGGCTTCAGGACACTTTGGAATCACTACCTATAAAGTCTGCTTGCTGATCCTGTAGATATTGATATAGTACAATTTTCACTAAGTAATGACTTGGGAACAAGCATGACCTTATCTGTCCCTTAGGCTTTTGGGAAAAAGCAAAAAAAGTAACCAAATTCCCTTTAGCGTATAAGGAGACTAAACATCCATATCTAGTTCCCAATAGCTTCATGGCTTTTTGTAAAAATACATGTAAACTTATCTCACAGACAAAGCTAAAAAAAATTGTATCATCAAATTTAGAAGTTGACAGAGAACACTTGCCTGTGAAAGCTAACTGTGTGCAGAGGAAAAGCGAATGAAAAGTTCTTTGCTTTTGACTTGTAATAATATTTTCAGTGCTTTACAGTGCCTCTGGTAGCTCTTCAGACCCTCTCTAAGGGTCTGAAGATAATTGTGACTCATCAGTTGAAGAATGCTGGTCTGGATCTCACTCTTATTTTTGTTGTTGTTGTTGTGAGTAAGCATATCCATGGCCATTCCATCTTTACTTTAGTGCTTACATCTGTAACAAAAGTAGAAAATGTTATGATTCTGCATTGTTCAGCATATTCTACGCTCCTAGGAGTAAAATGGTTTTGCTGGGAAGCAGGGCAGATGTGATTATGAAACACATTCTTACATTTGCAACAAGTTATTGCTCTGTTCTACACAAATTACTCATGGTTAAAATTTCATGTTAATGGCATAGGGGAGTAGCAGGAGACAAAGCCAATGCAATGAAAGAAGCTAATGCAAGGCATCTCTGGGCCTTCTGCCTCCCTGTGTTATCTGTACTGTACTTTAGTCAGCTGCACATCCTAAATTTTATGATAATAACCTGAAGTCTTTAATTGGGAACACTCTGGCTAATGTAAATATGACTCAAGAACCCTTATGATAAAACTGAAGAAGAAACACGGGAAAACCCCATTAGATATGAGCCCTCCAGAACATTTTTATGTGGGTTTCTGGGTTTTGTGTATTCTTTACAGATCTTCATGCTCTAAAAAAGACTAATATGGAACATATAGGGAAGGGAGATGCAGGCAGCAGCATTCCTAGGACTTTTAATTTGCTATGAATGAAAATCATCTTCAAAAAATCTGGAAAGCTTAAAAGATAGTATTACAATGTCAGAATGATGACAGCATTTGTGGTACTGTTATTGTGAATCAATATCAGAGTGACATAATGTCAGTACAAGTTATCCTACTATGAAAATAAACACACCAGGAAATTTAAGACCTAATTATGTTGTGTGCGGAAAGCCTGAAGCAAGAGATACAAAGAAAAGGTGTGCTGGTGCTGTATCAGTAAACCTAAGTCCTAAATCAAGTAGGCAAAGAAACATAAAAACTGTAAAAAATATCTTACTTAGGTCTTCTTCCTTCTCTTCCTAGCATCCATAGCCAAGAACAGCACTGGTTCCCTGTGCAGACAAACTAGTGTTCACCACAGGAAGGGAAAAGATAAAAAGAAGGTGGGTCTCTGCCTGAACAAATTCTGAGACTTTCAGAGTCTCTCTGACCCAAGCATATATCAGAGCCTTGTGCCATGAGTAGTTTCAGCGGGGGAAATTTGCTGACTTAATAGTACATTTATATGGAAAACAAAAAGGCTACAAAAGAATGAAGAATAAGGCCTGTCATGTGCAAATAATGTGGAATGCAGTGAGAATTAGGATCTTCACACATAATAATAAAAACTTTTAAACAATAGATAGCTGATTCTGCTGAGGAGAGAACTTTGAGCCAGAAAGAGCCACTGAGGTCTTTCGTCATTTAAGATCAATACTCTGAAAAGATATGATGACTCAGAACCGTGTTTGTACAGCTCATTTCTAAACCCAGCTCACATTCTCTGACTATCCATTATTCCAGGTGATATCATGGTTGAAAACAACAGAGGACACAGATGGACTTGGGTGGAAATACAGTTCTACCTGAACTGCTACCAGAATAGTGGGAACACAACACAGAAGATAGAAACCAACATTAGGTATAAATTTTAAAGTTGTGAGAATTACAAAATTTATTACAAAAATGGTTGAACTGCATCGATGTTAGTGGATCAGGAACCATTTGCCTATAAGAAAAAGTCAGGAAACCTGATAGAGTAAAAAACTGTGATACAGTCCAAATGTTATATACCAGAGAATCACTAAGGAATCTAAACATTACATATCAGGGAAACATTAAAGTAAAATAGAAAACTGTTGGAAGAGCTAAAGGGAAGACTACAAGTTATAGACTTCACCTGTTTTAGTAATTTTCAAAGCTTAATTGTGGAGTTTTCTAGCTTCTTAACTGAAAGAGAACTTTATGTAAGACCGGGTAATGATTGCAGGAACATTTGCTTGAAAAACAAAACCATCAGAAAGTATTTTTATATGTTCTGCAAAGCCCTATAGAAGTAAGAAAGATCTATACAATTGTTTACTACTTATGCAAACTTAATTAAGCTGAACTCAAGAATTTGTACTAAAGCAAACAGTTTGGGCCTTGGGCTGAAAATGTACAGCCAAGTGCTTATTATACTTATTATTTCCTCAGTGCTCTTTTTACTTTCTCTTCCCTTCTGCCTCCTGCTATGTATCCTCAGCAATTTTTAGCTTGATTTTTTCACTCGATAAAACTGAATTTGGGAATTTTACAAATAAATAAACCAAAATCCCACAGTTCTACAAGAGAGTTTCTTGATGAAAAAGCACACACACACCTCCTGCCCCTGACTTTCTCTTATTGCCCTCATGGCCTTCTACATACACATTTTCAGGGGAAGTTATAAAAACGGAGAGAGATCATTCAGGAAGCTATAGGGCACCTTCACCATATGGCATGCCCAGGGACACACTAGCAACACAATAAAGTGCAACTCATCATGTCATACTCCTGTATTAAGCACACCTCATTGCCTCCACTTGTAGCAGTGGTCTGAATCAGAAAACATGAGATAATACATAGATGACAGTTTTCATTCTCCAAGTAGTACATAGGAAAATTTATTTCTAAGGAATTAAATAGGAATGTGCAAGGAACAAAACCTTTCTTAAGCAGACCAAATACTGATATTTTCTGTTCCTAAATGGTTTCCAACTTTGGTAACATGCAGGCCATCCAGTGTGGAAAGGTAAGGATACTCCCCAAGTGCCTAAGTTGGTGTCTGAAGCCTCAGCTTTCTGATTCAGCAGATGATCAACTATTGCCCTGCAATGTAATCAAAATACAATCCAAGTACTTTTAAGGTCTTTGTATTGCTGAACATGCACAGAGATGGTACAAGATACCTGAGAGTCTGACCTAGAAATTCATCTATTCTGAGGTTGCTTTAAATCCTTTGTTCACTCTCTATGGAGCCCTGAATGAAAATAAAAGCTTTTAGCTTTGCTACTTTTTTCAAGTCTCCACTACCAACCACTGTTAAAGCTTCATGCAGTGAAGTACCTGAAAAACCTCTGCTGCAACTCTGTGATTTAAGAAAGAGTCAGAAGATAAAAAAAAAAAAAAGGAAAGAAGGAAGGAGAAAGACAGCCCACTTCCGCTGTCTTTGAAAAAGAAAAACAAGGTAGGATTAAAGCATCAGATGAGACAGTTCAGACAAAAAGCACAGCTGACAGACAAAATAGGTTCATCATACATTAAAATATGTGTATCTGCTGCCTGATTTTTGGCAGCTGCTCCTGCAAGAGCAACCACTTGCCACTGCTTTACTGACCAATGGCTGAGTACAAAACACAGCATCCATCACTTGCATGAAAAGCTCTCTAGTTCTCATCAGCAGGCTCCTTGTGCTACAGCTCTGCAGGGTGAAGGGTAAGGGCTCTACCTGTTTACTCTTAGCTAAATTGAACTATATTTAGGTATCACTCACAAGAAAACTGATAGAAAACGAGACACAAAGGCTTTGGTTCAGCAGTAATGGGGCCTGCAGGTAGGCATCCACCATCTTTTGTTTTTATAGAAACACAGAAACATAGAATGGTTTGGGTTGAAAGGGACCCCTCTGCTATAGAGAGGGATGCCATGCACTAGAACAGATTGCTCAAATCCCAATCCAACCTGCCCTGGAATACTTCCAGAGACGGAGCATCCATCACTTCTCTGGGTAACCAGTTGCAGTGCTTCACCATCCTCACAGGAAGAATTTATCCTAATAACTAACCTAAACCTACCCTCTTTCACTTTTTAAAGCCATTAACCCCTGCCTCTCTGTCTGTCTTGTAGGCCCCCTTTTGGTACTGGAAGGCTGCTATAACATCCCCTGAAGTCTTCTCCAAGCTGAACAATCCCAACTCTTTCAGCCTGTCTTCATAGGAGAGGTGCTCCAGCCCTCTGATCATCTTGGTGGCCCTTCTCTGGACTCTCTCCAACAGACCTATGTCCTTCCTGAGCTGGGGAACAGAGCTGGACACAGCACCCCAGATGGGGTCTCACCAGAGCAGAGTAGAGAGGCAGAATCACTTCCTTCAACCTGCTGGCCACACTGCTTTTGATGCAGCTCAGGATACAATTGGCTTTCTGGGTCGCCAACACATATTGCCAAGTCCTGTTGAGCTTTTCATCCACCAGCACCCCCATGTCCTTCTCCTAAGGGCTGTTCTAAATCCATTTGCCATCTAGCCTGTGTTTGTGCTTGGGATTTCCCTTGCCCATGAGCAGGACCTTGCATTTGGCCTTCATGAGGTTCATATGGGCATCTGTCAAAATCCCTCTTGTTGACATCCCTTCGCTCCAGCGTGTTGACTGCACCACAAAACTTGGTGTCATCAGCAAACTTGCTGAGGGCAGATGAAATCCAAATTGGTTTATTTGTGTTTATATTTGTTTTATTTTAATTTTCCTTCACTTTTGAATATCTGAGTTGTAATCATTCAATTTAAAAATTACCATTCTAACTCAAAATCTACACCACGAGTCTAAATGGAATGTAATTATAAACTTTCAGTATCATTATGAAATTAAATGATAAGAACATCTTATGCAACTGTAACTAAACACACTAAATAGATGGTAAAATTGCACTTTACTACTGCTAAGTGAAGCTGGAAACAGGATGGGGTTTTGATAGAAATCAGTTACAAATGTAAAATTGATCACTAATTGTCCAAAGCTTCACAGATAATCAACCTAATAACAGCTAATCAAACAGAAGTTACAAGTTAAACAAATAAATCCTTCCTTCCTAGTCCCTCTTTTTGAAACCCTGCTCCCTATGAAGTGTGACTCCATTCACTGGTCATTTAACAGATCAGAAGTTTTTAGAGTCCATCCTTGCTCAAATTGTAGAGAGACTTGAGACTGATTTCATAAAACAAAGCCTTCAGCACTAGTGACTCCTGTCACAGTACATTACCTCCTCAGTAGTACTGGCACATCTGTCTGAGAGGCTTTGCTGTGAACCAGACCAAGGAATTGATCCAGCTGGAAATAATCCCATGGATTCTTGTTTCTGTTTTTGTTGTTGTTATTGTTGTTGTTGGTTTTGGTTTTGTTTTTTTTTATTCAAGTCAGATCACTTTCTCTGTCTTGATCACAGCAGGAGTGAGAACATGCAGAAAGGTGGCAGTCATCCACTGCCTGGTACTTCAAAAATGCTATGTCATAGCCTAGGAACTTCTTTTTTTTAGGCTTGCTCCTTTTAAACAGCTGCAGATTATACATGCAGAAGCAGTCAATGATACTCAGCATTTAAAACATATCCTAGAATCTCCAAACTTTGGAATGAAGTACATAATATAGCCATAAAGCTGTGTATAACTGTACTTCTACACAAGACTGAGTTATAGAACATTGATAATGTTGAGATTTCTTCCCCCCCCCACCCCCACAATTACATATTTAATCTATTTTCCTCTCTATAGCACCAAGTTTACAGCAGTTAGGCTCAGGCTGCTGGATGCTCTGGACTCTGTCTCCACTTGATGGGGAGAACATGATTGCATTCAGTCTGTTCTGCTGGATGGAGCCTCGAACCAAACCATCCATGCATGACTTAGAAAAGCTGAGATGTAACAGATTGTCCCAGCCCACCTCAGTCTATCCAGGGTACTTCAGTGCAAACCTACACCTATAATTAGGGGTCCTGTGTGTGCTAAACTCCAAGCTTGAGCTCAGATGAGCAATAATAAGTGGAAGTTGGGGGATTTATAATGGGCAGTTGTGAGGAAATCTGTCTCGAGAACAGGTACTTAACTGATGGGATAGACATGCTGAGAGTTATTCTGCTGAGAGCAGTTTGTTCCTGCAACATTCAGTTATTGCTTCAGGGGACTTTAAATATCATTTCTTGTGGCCCAGATGATCACAGGTATTCAGGCGCATACAAGAAGTGTAAGCTTTCCACAGTGCTATTTCACTGAGGCACAGATGGAGCTGTATGATATATCTGAAGTCACCCAGGGATACAGCAGCAATCAACCTCACCAGGCCTATTCCCTAAAGTGCAGCCAGCCTTCATAATAAATGCTGGCTAAGTACACAGTTGACATGAGGAGTAGAAATGGATTCCTTCTCTCCTTCTCTCAATTCTGTATATTGCTCTAAACAATTTACATGAATAGTACCTTGTTATGGGGTTGATGATTCATTGAGATGTCTTACTAGATCATACTTGCAGTATAACTTGAACTGTGGATGCAACTAGCGTCTGTGAGGCTGGTGAGATGGCTATACTTTGGTAAACTTGTTCGCAATTCAAACACAAGATTTATTAACCATAGCATCTGATTCAGTGGCAGGTGGCAGAAAGCCCTGTATAGAGAGGCAGGAGTTGTGGAAAAAGGCATAAAATTGTCAGCTGTGAGTTACACTCTGTAAGACCCTATGATCTTCTTAGGAGCTCATCAAAGGGGTTTTATGTCAAAAAGGTACAAGGCCCCAAAAATCCACTCGACAGATTTTTTTTTAAAAGGGGCTTTCAGTTTTTCTATACCTTGAGGAAATATACAGGACAAATGCTATGGTGTTTTTCAAGAGGTCAAAATAACACATTTTTACTTGAAAACTTTGGAAAATAAGGGAATTTGGCAAAAGTTTAAAACAAGTATTCAATCAACATAGACCATTTCACAAAGCACTGACTTAGCAAATTAAACCTATCCAGGTTTGTTACCCAAATATCAAGAAAAGGTAATTAGGAGAAGTAAAAAAAGAGAGAGAGAGTGAAATAGAGAAAGAGAGAATTGTAGCTACAGCCTTAGATCCAACATAGAACCGGCTACCAGAAGTCCAAGAATGATAGGGAACGTGACTATGCAGAGGCCACATGGTGTTGGCTTTATCTGCTCTGGACTGCTGTGACCACCCTCCCAGGTGGGGCTTTCAGTCTGCTAGCCCTTCTGGGGTTGGGTTAGGGCCTTCAGAGGGTGTGGTGTGGTGTTTTAGGGGTGCCAATGGCTAATAGCCATCCTGGGGCTGGGTTAGGGGCTCCAGGGGGTGTGGGCTGTGGCAGTGCTCTCAGTGTGCCAGTGACTGACAGCTGCACTAGAAACTCTGAAGGAGGTGAGGTCATGGGGGATAGAACACCATTCCACCTTGGCAGAACCTAATCTGTTCTCTCTGATACACACAGAGTTGTTTCAAGGCAGTAATATCTTTAATAACTTTTTTCAGTGTCTCACATACTTGTAGTCTGAAGATGACATTGTGTCACTGAAGCCATGTAGGCAATGCTCATAGCACCTCCACTGTCTGGCTTTATGTGCACTTGATCTTTTAAGTCTCTTTGATCATGGTCTCAGACCAAGTTCCCATTTAAAAAAAAGATATTTTATACAACTTGACCATTAAAAAGGCCTTGTACCTTTTATTGGCAACTTCTGTAAGATTGTTTTTAATTGGCAGTGCAGACTAGAAAAATCTCAAGATATATGGGACTCAGATCCCCACTCTGCCCTGTTTACTGTGCTCTTGAACATGTGTTGTGAAGCCTATAATGCTTTGCTCTAACTACCAATTCACTGTGCAACGGGTGATGAATGAGTTATAATATTTTACTGCTCTTGGCTAAGTACATGAAGTGGCATGTGCAGTGAGCATATTTCAGGATTTATTCAAGTAAGAGCATTGAAATACTCATGTTCTTTGCAGGAGGGAAGAGGAAATAAAGCCTTTGATTTTTTTTATTTTTTTTAGTAAAACTGAAGCATTCTTTGAAAAGGTTTGCTCTGGTGCTTTTACATTTTGAAATATTCAATACAAGGTATTTTGGCAGAGTTGTGCTTAAATTATATTCTAACATTTACCACTGTGTATAACTTGAGGTGAAGAGGACTGTTTGTGAGATCCTCCTTATAGACTGGATGTGTTGGATGCTGCAGGGAGCTCTCCGAAGCCAGAGGAGACAATGACCAGTGACAGGATCTGCCGAAAACGGGACAACCCAACAGGTTTCTAGTGTGGGGTTTCTCCACACCCATTTGACTTAGGTCTGTGGTATATCACTGAGATATCATTCCTGATATTAACACCTGCCTACATTGTCACCCCAGATTGCTCTCTGCCATTTAGTTTCCTTTTTGTTACAGAGAGTGGGTTTTTCTAGGGGAAGGAGCTGCACGATACTTGTCCTATAGTAATAAAAAGTTAGAGAACAATCATAATATTCTGGTATTGATAATCGTAAAAATAAGATGTGGGCTGATGCACTGACTACAATTTTTCCACCCTCTATTTTAAGCCAGAGGTTTTTCCTAAATCTCAACATCTTCATTTCCAAGACCCAGCTGCATTAAAAAAGAAACACTCTTCTAGCTCTCTTCTAGCTTTACTTCATCAGATTTCCATTAAAAGTTGACATTTGGCTGGTTTTCACCCACAGTAGAAAGTGATCATCATGCCCTATCAATCTGTCCTTCTTTCCACTGTTTAAGTCAACACCAGGATGTTGTCTTCTATTTGAATTTCAGGTTGCTGTGCTGCCTGGTGATTATCCTATTGGTTCCTGACATCAGCAAAACTCCACCTGTGTGAAAGTCAAATAGGGAAATTTAGCAGTTGTGGGGAAGAAAAAAAGGAAAGCAAACCAAACCAAAACAAACCCACTACAACAAAACAAACAAACCCAAATCCAGTCTTTTATGTGTGTCCTAGAATAACACAAATACTGATAGTCTTATAAGACCTTCAACACAGTCCCACACAACACCCTCATCTCCAACTTGGAGAGACATGGACTTGAAAGGTGGACAATTTGGTGGATATGAAATTGCCAGAATGGGCACAGCCAGAGAGCTGTGATCAATGACTCAATGACCAGGCGGAGGTTGGTGACAAGACCCTGTCATGGAATTGGTGCTCTTCAATATCTTCATCTATGACATAAACAGTGAGATTAAGTGCACCTCAGCAAATTTGCATGAAACTGAACTGTACACCTGGCACACCTGAAGGATGGGATGCCATCCAGGGCAACTTGGACAAACTTGAGAAATGGGTCATTAAGAACTTCATGAAGTTCAAAATGTACAAGACCAAGGTGCTGCACCTGAGTCAGGGTAATCCAGACATCAGTATGAGCTGGGAGAAGTTGTTCAGAACAGTCCTGAGGAGAAGAACTTGGAGGTTCTCTTGAACAAAAAGCTGGATGTGAGCCAACACTGTGTGCTCACAGACCAGAAGGCTTAGCTGCATCTTGGGCTGCATCAAAGGAGGAGTGGCCAGCAGGTTGAGGAAGGTGAATCTGCCCCTCTACTCTGTTCTCATGAGACCCCACCAGGAGTACTGCATCCAGCTCCGGAATCCTCAGCACAAGGAAGACATGGACCTGTCAGAGCAGGTCCAGAGGGCACCAAGATGATTAGAGGGCTGGAGCATCTCTGCTACAAACACAGGCTGAAAGAGTTCAGACTGGAGAAAAGAATATTGCCAGAAGACCTCATTTCAGCCTTCCAGTGCGTAAAGAGGGCTTATAAAATGGAGGAAGGAGGTATTTCACATGGGCAGATAGTGATAGGACAAGGGAAATCCAGCCTCTGGGAAACCAGAGAGATTTAGTTTTGATGTTAGGAAGAAATTATTTCCTATGGGGGTAGTGAGACATTGGAACAGGTTGCCCAGGGTACTTCTGAATACTCCATCCCTGGCTGTGTTCAAGGCCATATTGGATGAGGCTTTGAGCAGTGTGATCTAATGTGTCACTTCCCTCTCCGTGACAGATGGGTTGGAGCTAGATGATCTTTAAAGTCACTTCCAACCCAAACTGTTGCATGATTCTATGGGAAGGTGCATACTTCCTCTGAAATCAGACATGTATTTGTTTTGTTTTAATCAGAGTGAATACTCATCCTCATCTAAATTGATACACTAGCTTAACTTTACAGGAACTACATGGTCATCTTTTCCTCACAAATTGGAACGCTGGGAATCAAATTTTATGCTTCAGAAGTCAGGACTAGCCATCCACAAAGGACTAAAAAGCAAAAGTGATTGAAACAAAACGGCACTGTCAGCCACATTTGCTTCTTGATTCTGAATCTGCAAAGGACCAAATAACTTTACATAATTCACACATTTTCATGGAAGATGATCATATGCATTGTCTTGCACAGTAAATTATAGAACCCTGGCCAGTGTATACCTTTCTATACTTTTCCTGGCAGTTAATTACACTGATGTAATTTAAAAATGATTTCTCCAATTTGTTTTTTCACCATCAAGAAGAAAATGAAATCCTGAAAAACATACTTAGCTGAGTGCTTTCATAGTGATTTATTTTATCTTACTAAAGCTTTTTTTCTCTTAATACAAAGTCGGAAAACACTTAAAATCTGTATGACAAAAAGCCAGAGTTACAATAAAATTTTTTTAAAATGATAACAGCACAGATACTCCACACTGCCTTTAACTCTTTGAAAATAATCTGATTTTATATAAATGTTATGTAATATTAAACTATTGGCCCACAGGTATGGATATTCATAGAACACTACAGACAACATGTTTTTCTCTTGTTAACCTTGACCACGACAGCAGCAATTTCCTGTGTCTATAAGCAATATTAGAGGATGCCTCAGAAAAATTGTTGCCTATAAGGATTGGGTTAAAACCTGTAGAACAAGACATTCGACTTGAGATATACAAGGCTTAAAAATGTGTCCTGTTTGGAGCACATAGCAGGAGAAAGGCATGTGCTGCAGGCCTGATACTCCCAAAGTCAGTGAACCATGACAAGAAATCAGAAGATATTGTAAGAAGCTGCTTGCTGAGCAGATCACAGAGAGACTCACTGCTTCTGTCCAGACCCAGCTTGCATGAACAGGCTCTTCAACCTCTCCCTCACTGCTTCCATCGGGTCTCCGATTGCCTGCTTCCAAGGCCAGCTCTGATGTGGCACAGCTGTGCAATCTCAGATCAGACTGACACATAAACCCAGTAGAAAGTGTAAAGCTGCTAGAAAAAGCTGTGAAAAGCTTTGTCTGGAGCCTCTGCACCTTGTCAACATGAGCTGCCCTTGTCCCAGGCCTGTACTGCAGCTACAGTTCTGGTGTCTGCCCTGTTTGCTACTTAACCCGACCTTGCATTGCTGATTTCAACTTCTTTTACAGGACATCGGACCCCTCTCATCACCAAAGACTTGTGTCTCAGGGCATGGCAGTGGGAGAAACTGCCTCTGCCCCCTCAGACCCCTTGGCCCAGATGGAGCTCCTGAGGGAGGACACAGCTGGCCCTGCCCCTACCCCAGCTGCAGCTGAGGGTCAGGAGCTGCCCTAGCTGCCAAGGGCAGCAGCACTCTGGTTATTGTGCTGATGGGGAACATACCAGATAACATCTTTACAGAATCTTCCATCAGGACAAGAAGGCAGACAAAGCCTTCTTAAAGCAATTGGGAAAAAATATTAGAACCTCAAACCCTGACTTTCATGAGAGACTTTAATCAACTAGAAGGACAACATGTCAAGGTACAAGTAATCCAATTTCTGGAGTATGTCTGGGACAGTTTTTTGACACAGATTCTGGAGATGCTTATCCAACTACTCTGTTCACAAGTAAGGAAGAACTGTCTGGAGATGTGATATTAGATGGCAGCTTTGCCCAGCCAGTCTATAAGATTGGCAGATCTAGTCTGCCAATTAAGATCCTGAAGAAAATGAGGAAGGCAAATAAGAGAAGAATAGCCCTTGACATCATGTGACGTGCTCCATTCTCGTCAGCAGGCTCCTATGGGAAACTCTTCCAAAAGCAAAGTTGCCCAGGGGACCTGTGCAGTTTTCAGGTGCAAAAACAGTCCATCCCAGTGTGTGGGATAACAGTGTGTGACAGTGTAGCTGAATGGGGGCTGAGCATAAAATATTCTTGGTAAGTGAAGAATTTAGGGTGCTGAGGCTGCTCTCAATTCTGTGTCTCATTAAGATTCAAATGTGCCAAAAATAAAGCATCTAAAATATCCACAAACAACCATAAATTCAGGAGAAAAAAAGCAAGAAGAAAACCTGAGAATTCAAATATCAATCATGAATTATTCTCACCAGTGTCTTCTGCAGAGCTCATCCTTCCCTTTCAGAGCCACTTTAGGCTATTTGACTCTGCTTATTCTACTCTGTTTTGTCCCTCATGAACACTACTTATTTGTCAAGCCTCTATCACTCTTCCAGCCTCCTAGAGACTTTTCAGGAAAACCATACTGAAAAGCATCCAGATCACTTCTAACTTGCTTTAATAAAGCATGAGAGTGCAGACATTCAAACAGTAGCAATGTGTTAGGTCCAGGCAGCCTTCTGTACTGTTAGGGTTGCAGTAACTGATGGTAAAATAATCATATATCTCAAATACTTTGAGATAAGGATTGCTATTTCTGACACAGATGAGTGTTTTGGGCTTAGGACATATGTTGAAGTAATATTATGAATACGGCCAGGACAGGGCTAATTTTTGCAGATGCCAGGAGGGGGATTGCCAAGACCTGGAGGTTATTCTATACCACCTCACATCATTGCCAGTGGTGGGGGAAGGGTTTCTCGATCAGGTAGCATGGTGGAGGGAGTGGTCAGGTGTTGTCAGGGGTTTCTGCAGGGAGCGAGCAACAGCGTTGCTTTTCTTGTACCCTCTATAATTAATACTGTTACTGTTCACTTTCATATCTCATTGCTCTTTCCAGTCAATTGTTCTTATCTGAACCCATGATCTTTACCTTTTGTGCCTCTAATTCTCCTTCCCTGCAGGAGGAAGGGGAAAGGGAGTGAGTGAGCAGCAGATGGTTTGGAGCAGTTTTAGTGGGAACACTAAATTGGAGAATAGCATTCCTAAACAACAACAGGGGCATAGTTTTTAAATATAAAAAGTGTTGCTGTTATGTAGACATCATAATATCAAGGGATTAACAGCCATGCAAATTCTAGTTTCTAGTGTTTGTAGTGTTCATAATGTCACGTAGCAGGAATACCAAACACCACAAGACAAAGTTTCTAATTTGGGCCAACTAATTCTTATCGCATAGCAGATGTAGGGAAAATATTCCCATGAAAGATATATTGTGCAATTTCTCATCCCAGGGATATAAACTGTACTCAGTTCTACATGACCCTATATGGGTAATTAATGAATCTTCTCTAACTAGCCAACCACATGCCCATTACCAAGCTTGTGCATCAGTATTACTAATTCACAATGACATCAGCTGGTGGCTAGGGATTGTCCCTCACAGTGTGCCATTGCTTAACTCATATGCATGACACTAATTACACTGGCACATGCTAAATAATTCAAGCTTCCTTGGACTTACACAAGGACATCAATAAGGTTTATTCATGCCTATTAAGTACCGTCCCACACTGGAAACTCTGTACAGTGCATTCTGTCCCCATTTTCAACACAGAAAATGTCAATTCCTGATATAGATGAGGCTGCCAGACATGTTGTTTTTTCTGGGCTTGTCTTTTTTTCCTGATGAGAAATTTTCCACGTGGTGTCTGAAAACTGCACAGTAATTTGTGGTGCCCAAGCATAATCATGGTTAACACATCTCCTCATCTCCATGCTTGTAGTCTGGATGCAGCAGACTTAGGGCAGATGTAAAGAGGACAAAATAGATTTTCCTTTTCCTGGGTGTGTTGGACATCCCAAACAGGTGCTGCACCAGAGGCCTGTACAATTGTGTTAAATTTGACATACACAAGAGCTGGAAACTTCTATGCATTTGAGTCACCTAGAGAGTACATACACACAAGCTACAAACTGTAATTACCTCTGTTAGGGTGACATACAACACAGTCTGACAAGGGTTTGTGAAAATGCAATGGTGTTGCCATTGGGAAAATGGCATGGCCAGAGCCAAATCACTTTCTCATCTGTTGAGTTACTCACTGCAGGGAGGCAACCCAAGAGGAAACTGTAAGCTCAGAAGACTGCACAAGACTAATTCCACGGCTGGTATCTGAATGCAGAAGTGGTATGGGTGAGTGGTAAGTGCCTTTTTCAAAGGTTGGTTTACATTCTGGGTCACAATTGGTGAGAGAAGCAAGCGCTGTAAATGAGGAAATTGGACCTATTTTCATTCATCCTATAGCTCACCAATGCAACGAACTAATAGCGTCTGTAAATACCAACTGTGTACATTTCAAAAAAGTGGATAAAATGTAGTCACAATAGAGTATGACTGAAATCTAAGGCCATATAATATTGTATGTTTGGTACAGAGACAGCTTGGCATAGAAAGAAACCAACAAAACCAAAACCAAACCAAACCAAGAAAACCCCAAACAACTTACAGTCTGGCAAGACTTGGTAGTGGTCCAGAAATTGCACTAAACCCCCCCCTATATTAGTGAAGAAATAAATTATTTGTTTTTTTCTTTCAGCTCTACCAATTGGTGTCATCTATATGTTCAGAACAAATCATAGATCCTTAGCTCTTTGAAGATTTTAGATGAGTTTCAAGACCATCAAGGCAGCAGAGAGGAAATAGTTCAAAATATGTTAAAAAAATTGTCTCAGCCTTAAAATATGTAATAATTTAATTAAGACTAGGAAAGCTGAATTTCGTCCACCAGCCCACTCACCAGCCCACACATTCAAAATATATTAAAGCAAGAATTCAGGCTTATTGTTAATTTTTTGTCATAATAGACTATTTGCTACCTGCTTTTCTGGCTATGCTGTATCTTTTCCGAGAAATTCAATCTTTACTGAAATTCAATTCCTTTTGAAATAAGGTCAAATTTTATTCCCATATTCCAAACAACTGATCTCACACAAGCTGAAAAGTGGTATTTTTATTCAGGAAAGAGACAGTGAAATAATAGAACTACCAAGTCACTTTTCACTCAGCCTGTAGGACTCTACATCTGAATCTCAAAATGGCATCACACTCTCTGTCCTGAAGAAAGGAGAGAAACAACATCTTTTCAAATAAGAACTGCACACACATAAACACAATTAAATGTCATTCTGTCAGGCATTTCTATTCCATTTCCCTTGCCTAATTTATGATTTTTTTCTTTAATTTTAAGATGAATGATTTTAGACCTTCAGAAAGTTTATGCTGCAATGTTGTGGCCAGATGTGTGTATCACAAGAGGCAATTGGCATGTGTTTTTCCTCATTTACACCTCTAGATTTGCCATCTGCCACCTGGCATTGGGAAAGTCACTGAAATATTTCTATTCTTCAAATATTGAACAAGGAACTTGATACTAAAAGGAACATTGTATTAATCCTAAATCTACTGTTCTTTTTCCATTTCACTGAAGAGTTTATGCATAAAATCCCTCTGTGCCTGACTTCTCACTGCAAGCCAGATAAACTATTTACATCATTGCAGCACCAAGTGCACTGTTACATTTACATTGCCTTTAGTCTGGTAAGAAGAGTGATCATTTTCTTTTTTGTTATTAATCACATTACCTTCATTTGGCATTTGAAAGTTGTTTCTTCTAACTGAGTAATAGTTAATCAGTAAAAAGGTCCTTTCATTAATTCACTTAATACAATCTCCTCGCATATTCTTAATACTTTTCACCTTCAAATATTGCTTCATTTTTAAGTTTATACCCAAACCCTCTGATCTAAACATAAAACCCTAGGAGGCTTTATTATTATTGCTGTTATTCTTTTCTCTGTGTTTTTCCCTATCCAGTGCTTTTTTGGTATCTAGTTATTTGATCTAGCAAATCAAGTCTAGACTGTATCAGACATTTTAGAAATCAGGCTACTGGAGCTTTTGGTACAACATGGAATTTGCAATATGAAGTTTCAGGAACCTTTTTTGCCTTGTTAAGTATCTTGGAAGTGCATTTGGGTATTCTATTAAGACCTATTAAGAGAGGGGCTCATTTCCAGCTTTGTCGCACTTTCAACTTTGACTTAAAAAGGAGGAACTATGTTTAAAACTGGAGTGATAAATCCTAGCAGAGGCCATATGCTGATTTTGAAAAAGTGATGAAACAGGTAAAATAGACTGGTATTAATAGTACTAATTTCCAATGGCCAGAAAGAGTACACATGAAAAATGCTTCTGCAATATAAATACTATATGTTGTTTACTGCATGAAGCTATCTGAAGATGTTAAGGGTGCAAAATCAAGTCTTGAAAAATTACAAAATTCTAGACTTGTACTTAGAATGTTATGGCTGATTCACCTACATATGTGCCAGCTCTTACGCTTTTCAGCTGTTGAAAAATTTCAGTGTTTCATCCTGCTTTATCCCAGGAAAAAAAAATCATTTAAGCATTCAGTAAATTAATTCTTACTATTCACCTCATGAATGAAATCGCAGGACAGCCAGGGAGTTGTGACTTTCTCTTTCTGCTTTATGGGCCAGTTTTCATGCTCAGCGCAGGCTTCTGCTTTGGGGGTAGCCAAGTAAATCCCTGTAGAGGGTTATTACCAAGGGGCAATGTACCCCATGGAGTTGAGTTCACTGCTGGCAGATATTCTATATCCATGTATGTAGCATAGGGTAGAAAAGACTCAGGTCTTACTAAAAACCTTTACAATTCTGGTAGGAATGGACCTCTGTATCCCCAAGGCAAGAACCACCCACCTACATTTTTATTGCAAGATCCTAAAAGGCCTTTCCTTATGACCAATACCTCATTCAACACTCCACTGAGCACAGTGCCCTGAAATAATCTGTCTTTCTGATATGCAAGGAGACTGAGTCCATTTGCATTCAGTGTGTAAAGTTTGTCCAGTTAAAATCTGAAGATGATATTTTTTGCTTCTAAAAATAAAAGTCTTTTCTTTTAACAGTGGCATTGCTTGATATAGCATCCTAATTATTTGGCAATTGCACATATAAAAAGAAAAAGTGGTGCCATCATTATGGAAGAAGAAAGGGAGGAGGCACACATTTATAGGTGCCATACTTTTACTTGCTTTTAATTTGTCTGAGCCTTTCTTGAAATTTTAAAAGTTCAACACTGTGTGGAAGATTCAAAGTTGTGGAGAATTTTAAGTAATAACTACAGATATCAAAAAACTTACTGAGGATAAATGTGTATAGCTATTACATATTTACTTTGCATTCATTAAAGTATTTCAGATGATCACTTCAATTAATTTGGAACAAATGACTAGAATTTAACATCTCCATTAATAAATCATATATAAAAAAACTTGCTTGATTGAACAGTGTAATTATTGTCAAAATTCAACCTTTTCAGATACTATTTCTTTCCTAAGTCTTCTACCAAATTAAAAACTGTAAGAAATGCATGATACACTGAAGAACAACATGGGACAAAAAACAGTGGTAATATGCAGGCTGTGCCACTCACCAAACAGATAATAATGTTTAGTCAAAAAGTCAGCGAATAAACTCCACAATATTTGAAACATAGTGCACTTCCAAAGGGCAATTTATTCCATGGTAAGAGGTGAAACAAACAGTCAAGTTGAATTAGTTTTTAAATAATTCTATTACCTTTTATTCATTATGGAGAAAAACAAGATTATTAGTTTAGATACCTAAATCCCAGACATGTCTGATAGGTGGGCTGTCACCTAGAATTTCTAGGTCTTACAGTCCAGGTATTTACCTTTAGAGCAGCATACATTCGTTTAAAAATCCCACAAAACTGCCTTGCATGTATTTTAGGCATGAATGAATACATATTACAGATAACGCCATAGTAAAAATCTTAAAATGCTTGTGTAGGTCTTAAAAATTCTCTAAATTTCTGAAAAACACATTAATATCTGTGGGAGAACACACACCTGTGAAAGTGGCCAAGGTGACCATTTCCCAGAGAACAACACCAGAAAACTGATATCTACCTCAAAATCCCGAAGTTCCTGTGTTCGAAGATGTCTTACAGAATAGATAGCGATTTATTGTATTAGTTATATAGTATCCCTCTGTGTCTTGTATGTTTTTGGTGGTGGTTACCCAGCTACCCAGTATTACTATGTAACCTTATCCCTTCACTGGTTTAATCCAGCTTCGCAATGAGAAGCTGGCTCCGCCCTACCTGTATCACCCTCCTGCCTTCCTAGCCCTTCCCCTCACCGTGTCACGCCCCTAACTCCACCCCTAACTCCGCCCCTGAGACCTATACCCCATCCCATGTTCTGAATAAACCAGTTTCGGCTTCATCCCACCATCGGCCGGGACCGTGTCCTCTCCTCCCTTCCAGAATGTGAGAAATATCAATTACATAGTACAGACGAATAGGTGAGATAACAGTCTTCAGTTATCTGAATGTAACATCAGTGACTACTCAATTCAGCATTCCAAAAATTGACAGTTACATAGAATAGCACAGTAATTGGCTGTGATGAAAAATGAAATGAAAAACTAAACTAGCTGTGAGAAACAAAACAAACACACAAAAAAAGAAAGAACTATAGAAAAATATTTTTTTCTCATCAGACAAAAATACAATGTATCAGTATTTTAAATTATTGTATGATGGTATGAACAATGTATTTATCAAAGACAGTCTAACTAGTCTTTAAATAAATTCTCTAAAGATTATCCAAAACTTGGATTAATTTCCCTGAAGTCAAATACTCTCACTTCAGAACTGGCAAGTAATGAATACTCAAGCTTTGAGAGAATTTTCCTTTAATACCATTTAATACAGGGAACTTTACACGTGCAAAGTGGTGGGAAACTACTGCACAGAACTGCATCTCAAAATTCTGGAAGTCATCGTGCTTCTTACACAGTGCTGTGGCTAATCTTTAAGGTACTTTTCACTTTTAGAACTTGAGACCTATTTGCTCAAAAAGTTTCCCTTTTGTGACCAGACAAGCTAATGCCTTACAGTGTGTATTCTTGTGGTAGGTAAAAGGCAGTTTTCATTTTTCTTTGAGAAAACAGTGCACTGTTTGATTTGCATTAATGAAAATTGAGTGAAGAAGAGGAAGTGTAAGTTTAACTAGTGATTAGAGTAACAGGGAAAAATCTAACGTTAGGATTTAAAAAATAAATTTTGAACCTATTATGGAGCTTAAGGTCACTCCAATAATGAATGACACATGTGGTGAATACAATTTATGTGTGAAAAGATGATGTCATAGGGAAACATAGGTTAAAAACAAGGAGTTCATATATTCGTTACTGAACCTACACAATAGAAAGGTTTAATAATAGTTAAACATTTGTATTTTAATGTAAAAAATTCAAGCAGCAAGCACCAAAACACTAAGAAACAGGTGCTTTTCAGGCTTCTGTACATTAAATGAAAAAGGAAAAGGTATTTAAAGTCTAAGCCAAAAAACCTCTTTTTTGCTATTCTATAGTTAAATCAACAGATTTCATTTCTGAGAATCACCCATTATCAGACAGAATTTCACTAGACAGAAAAGGATCTTCAGAGATTTTTTCTGATTGACAATTTAGTTATGGTCCTTCTTTGCCTCATTTGATTGCATGGTCATGCAAGGGAAGACTAACTTGACATCCTTCTCTAAAGAATGTTTCAGTCCACATTTCCTATGTTATTTTTCACCAGGTAATCAAGCATTTGCAAAAACTGAAGACTAAATAATTAATCAATCAAGAGTTGAAAACATGAAAAACTAATGAGTCAGGGTATATGTAAGAGGCACAACTCCTGTATGATGGAATATGTTTATCACCAATTTATATATTTATTTAGAATTCACCTTTACAGGTACTCAGCATTAATATCGATAGCCATTTTAAAGGTCAACAAGATTTAGTATACTGATGTTTTTGTATACCAATCTGAATTATTTTTAACACTGCACCTGGTATGAGTGACCTTTGAATCATTCCTTGATCTTTACTGAAATAGATCAGTTAGCAAAAGAAATTGCATTTCTCTGAAAGTGGAATATATATCTAATATATGGAGATTTCAATCTTTCTTGGAAATGTTACTAGACACCTGGTCATGTTAATCCTTTTGTACAATAGCTGCTTTTTTTTTTTTCATTTTTATTTTTTTATTTTTTAATCCAAAGCAAAATAAGCAATATTTTTCTTCTAAGTTTAAGTCATCATGGATTGCTGATACTCTTTAGAGATTTAACCAACTTCTATTGCAAAACCGGATGCGAATAGATATGTTTTATCCAAAAGTATTGCAAGGAAATGGAGAGCAAAAGGACCATATATCTAGGAGAAAAGGAACAGAAGGAAAACATGCCACTAGAAAATGAAAATGACAGTGAGGTCAGGCAAACTGCCCTGCACATGTCAACATATAAACAGCTGTGCAAGAGGGTATTGTAATGTATTGATACAACAGGAAGAGGTTGATTGTCCCTCTTTTCTGTGCAGCATATGTTTGTCTGTTCTGACCACTCAAAGCAGATTTGTTCTCAGGTAGAGACAGTCCACTACCTCAATAAAAGTCCCAGACAATGCTGCAAAGGCTGAAGATTCTAGGGGTATTTCCCCTGTAGCATGCTAGTAAGAATGGTTTAGGATGATTTTCAAGGTTTGTCAAAAAGATATAGACAACTGGACAGTTATACAAATAAAAGCCAAAAGAGAAATGAAAGAGCTTTTTTTATTATTATTTATTATTGGCCACCTCTAGAGCAGCACAATAAAGAGCACATAGTCTCGAGGATTGTCATGCTAATAATTAAACTGTTACTATGAACTCTGTGTCAGCTAGAAACCTCTCAAACTAATCTTGGACATGCATTGGGGTTTTGTATCGGCCAGGACTCATTTCCAACAGGCTGTCTGAGTAAGACCATCCTCTTTAGGTGGGTAAGAGCAATAATGGCATGGACATAGGTCGTATCATGACAGCTGGTGCAAAGAACTGTCCTGGACTGTTCTTTTGTTATTGCTTTTAAACTTGATAAATGTAACCATTGGATCCAGCCATCCAAATAACTTGTCTGTGACAATGACAAATAGAAAATGTTGAGGCAAAGCCTTTAAAAAGCAGGAAAGGAATGGACTTATATATCCCTTGATGTGTTCTGTTGACTTCCAACAATCAAAAACCTAGACATTTCATGAGTGACAGACTGCAATCAGATACATTGATTTTTTTAATGGCTTCATCTTCTTACTTTCAGCTGTTTCCAGCTTTGCATGTTCCATTTTCTTTAGGTTTATTTTTAGGTTGAGCTCTTGAACCAAGAGGGAAGCACAGCCTTCCTGTATTCCAGTTTTTTGGGACCATCTATGCACAAGCTGCATTGGGTCACACCAGCTCCAGTAGGTGCAATTAGGAAATTAGAAAATTAGGAATTCACTTCTGGAAAGATCCAAGTAATTACCTAATCTGTTTGACTTCTCTTTTAGAAAGTCAGTGGTCTGTTTTGGACTCCCATGCTGAAAAGAAACACTCTATGAGAAAGTGACAGAAGTTCCATCATGCAGTAGCACTTGAATACTTGCATACTTGAAGTTCAGCTGAGAGATGTCTGATTTTATTTTAAAATTGTTTGGGTTTTCTTTTTCCCAAATTTAATCAGCACTATCATGTCATATGTTTTCTGGATTTTGAGGATTTTTCATGAGCTACTCCACAGCTTCCTCTGCTGATAAATGTGTACAGATAATTCAAGGCTTTCATGGAAATAATTTATTTTGAAATTATCCATTCTCCAGTTTAACTGACATCTCTGTATGGAGTTGAAAGTATGACATCTGCCTGTAAGAAGAAAGAAAGGTTTTTTTGAAGTTTAGGATCAGGTGACATTTCACAGAGGGAGGGCAGGGACTTTTATAAATGCCAGAGATCAGAAAAGGAAAGGAGAGAAGTGAACCTTTTAATTTCTGAGAGGAGAAAGTCTTTGTGAGACAAGTAGAGGCTGATGGTCTGAAAGAAGTAGGTTCACACTCTGTCATCAGTTACTTCTTAGAGAGGACAAACATGATATGAAAAGTACATTTGACCATAGTTCCACTATAGTTTACATTAAGTCAGTTTCTAATACCCTTTAAAACCTAGACTGAAGTTTTATCATCTGACACAGGAATTCAGGGCAAGGAGGGATCTAAGGAGACCGAGTGCTAGCCAGGCCCTTGAACATGAACAGTGGCAGCAGCAGGTAACACTGCTAGTGGAGGCAGCTCCCATGTGTGTGTCTTATCACCGGAGGGGAGCTTACATATTTGCTACTGTTTAACAGTCTGTGATCCAGTGCAAAACAGACTTTTTAAAACCAAAAGACAGAAAAATGTGCCTTAGCAGAAACTTAAGCTTTGCATAGCAGTTCTTTTACTTATATTAAACCCCAGTTTTGTTCACAACGGTTTTTAAATGGATTTCCAAAGATCGTGGGTCTGCTCTCCTAGCTGTACAACTTGGTGTCATATTTCTTAGTACAAAAGAAATCAAATTATAAGTAAATCACTTAGGGCCATTATATTTTTAATAGACTTTTTCTTCATGAAACAGATAAGCAGAGCTGTTACTAGCTATATTCTAGTTATAGTGTTAAAAGGATTTAGTAATATAGTCTAAGATGAATATTTATATTTGTCTTGTCTTATGCTACCTGGGTCAGGAAGGGTAATTGCTGTTATGGGCTAGACTGTGAAACTTTTATCATTACTTATTTTTGCCTTTTATTTTTTAATACAGAAAAAACAAATTATATTTTTATTTTATTTTATCTCTAAATTAATTTTCCATCTCATCACTTAAGGAAATGAGATGTGAAAACAATTTTGTACTATGTGTGAGCACATTCTTAGTCTAGACACTGTGACAAGGCTGCATTTATCTGTTTTTTCTACTAGATAAATAGAAAAATAATCTCTTTTTTTCCCCATTAATAAAAAAGCTTTAAACAAATTTTAAAAAAAATAAATTTTAATGTAGCATGTCAACAGTGAGTACTGAGGAAGTCTAAAGTGTCAGTGACCCAGGAGGCTAAGCAGTACATCACTGAGATTTGGAAATGTCTCAGAATTTGCAAAATCCTATAACAGTATATGTGCCCTCTGCACAATTAAAGAGGACTGACTCACTGATCTATGTGTCATACCTGAAACAATAGGATTCTGATTTCAACCTCACATCAATTTCACTTTACTGCAGTTACAAAGACTCCAGCAGAGTTATTTCAGAAGTGCACGCATATAGGTGAAACCAATAGAAAGACACAGCTCTCTCATACCACTGCATCAGTGCATGTTCATTATCTCACACATCTCTACTCTCTCATTGTAATCGAGAGTTGCCTCTGTTTTCCTTTATATTCTAAGCTCTCTGGGAGAGAGACTGCCTATTTAGGACTTTACAGTCAGTGTTTCTGGACATTTCTGGAAAGTGAATCTGAAATAATAATAGTATTCAGAGAGTGTCTAGACAAGATAGAAGCAATTACTGAGCCAAGGCCCTTCCACGATCATGCACTGACTACCAATTGAACAAAAATAATTTGACTTCTCACTGGAATATGTTCTTGTTATTTTACAGTCATGTAAGAGGCTTGTTGTCAGTCAAAAGCTGAGAGCAAACTAATCCACTGGACCATTTTGTAATTTCTTCTCATTCCCATAATGTACCCAGCCAGTCCACCTCAATCAGAACATAGCCAGATACAGTATCCCTTCAGTGTCCTCAAGCTTTAGGCAGCTTGCTTTGGCTGACCATTGATCCACTGTTCTTGTCACTTGTATCTGAGTATACTTACCAGTAGTAGAGAAGGAAACACTGATGAGCCTTACAGGTCATCCAAGCTGATAGATGCTTACATTCTATATTTTGCCACAATATCAAGTGCTTTCATTTTTCAGAATTTGTTTCAGAAAAGCAGGTCATCTTTCAGAGATCTCTGCATAGGCTGAAGAAAAAAACTGTCAAAATTGCATTTTGCAGTTGTATTCAAGGTTTTGTGCATTTGTTTTTATTTTGTATTCAAGAAACCTGAGATGCTCAATGATGTTTTCAGCTTTTCCATCATCAAGGTAAAGCCTAGAATCAGAATCCCCACCAGGGATAGGGAATAGAAATGTTTAAGGCAGGACTAGGAAACAAACTTTCCAAATATTCATTTGTATGTGAAAAAACAGCTTGAATTTTGAATGCTAACAGGCAGCAGCTACTCGGGTGTATGTTTGGTGGGGTGAGTGTCTGAAACTGAATTTTTGAAACTCTTGAACTTTCAGGCAGAGGACTACTACTTGGTAAATGCAGCTGGTGTGGGCTAGTGGCAAATTTTGAGATACTCAGACTGAACAAAATGTCACATCCTGAGTCCTCTAGCTAATAAGAAAACATGAGACAGAAGCACTATTGAGATGGCTAATCATGTGTTGTGCTTCTGCTCATAAGCTATTTACACTGGGAAAACAGAAGGCTTGGGGGCCAAGAAAGAAGAGCTGGCTCCAAAAAAAGAAGTGGTCCCAGAAAAAAGAGGGGGCCCAGAAAGCAAAATATGACAATCCTGTCTGCAGAAAAGAGACAGGAATTGGGGAAAGATTCTGACAATTGGAGTTGTGTGGCGATAAAGGCCAGGGATGCCCAGGAAGCTTGACCAGTGATGTCAGAGTCTAACTGAGAACAGTGGATGTCTGGGAACTGTCCCATCTTTCTGCAGTGCCCTAGAGTGGCCTCCTGCAGGGAAGGGAAGTCAGGACCTCGGGAGCATTGCACTGTGAGGAGAGAGTGAGTCAATGAGTGAGTGAGTGAGTGAGTGCATGAAATAATAAAAGATCTCAGCTTCTCAGTCCTTAAATAAACCCCAGCATCCAGGTCCACCACAGACAGTGTTTCAGTCTGCCTCACCTGTAACAACTCCAGCCCTTGTCCTTACAGGGGACTTAGACTTGGCAGAAATTAACTGGGAGCATCACGTAGCTGTTACAACCCTAGCCAAAAGATTCCTAAAAAAACTGTATGACAGCTTTATGGAACAGGTCTTAAGGAAGCCAACTTGGAGAGATGCCCTCCTTGATCTGCTACTTGTCAACAGAGCATATCTCATGAGTGAAGTGGAGAGATTGGTGGCCATCATGGCCACAGTGACCATGAAGTGATCAAGTTTAAAATCTCTGTTGACAGGAGGAAAAGTGCCATCAAAACCTGAGCTGTGGACATGAAGAGGGCAGACTGCAGGCTGCTCAGTGAACTGGTAAAGTCCCTTGGGAAAATGTTTTTGCAGGTGATGGAGTCCATCAGTGCTGGACACTTTTAAACATCACCTTCTAAGGGCACAGGAGCAGGAAATTCCTGAAAGTAAAGCAGGCTCAGGCTGACTTGGCTGAGAAGGAGCCTCTTGGAAATAAAGCAAAAAAGGAAGGTGTGTGTCCAGTGGAAGCAGGGTCAATACAGAGGCACTGCTTGCTGTTGCGGAGAGGGAAACCAGACTGACAACCAATATGATTGATAAGCAAGCTTCATTCATTGACACACTTAATAGCTCTTATAAACTTTTCACACAAGCATAATAAAGGCGTTTTCTCTAGCAGACATCTTATTGGTTACTACTACAATGGTTATACTTATTCGCTTATAGTTACAGCTGTATCTAAGTTTTTTCACTTCAAGGATCAAAGTTCTCATTTCTCACTCGCCTACTGCAGCTAAGGCTCGCTCCCACAGGCATCCTGTCTTTTCTCTTATCTGCTAAGACATTCCACAGCAGGGATTTTGCAGCAAGGCGCACTAAATTTTCTCACCGCCCATTTGCTCAAGTGATCCATGACCCCGCTCTATTAACCATTTCCCAACAGCTTGCAACTGTGGGGAGAAAATTCATTCATCCAAAGACTAACTGGAGTTGAAGCTGCCAGAAATGTGGAAGACAAAAAAAGAGTTTTTTTCAATATATTAATGGCAATAGACAGTATAGAAATATTATTGGCCCATTGCAGGATGAGAATGGTCACCTCACAAACAGGGATGGAGACAAAGAAGAGGTGTTTAACACTTTCTTTGTCTCAACTGACTGGAAGTTGGTGAACACTGTCTTGATTTTCAGGAAGGATGACCCTGGAAACTACAGGCCTGTCAGTCTCACTTCGGTACATGGTAAAGTTATAGAGAAGATTATTCTGGGAAGTATTGAAAAACACCTGAAAGACAATGTTGCCCTCAGTCACCACCAGCATGGCTTCATGAAAGGAAAATTCTGCTTATCAAACCTGAATTCTTTCTATGACAAGGTAACCCACCTATTTGATCAAGGGAAGCCACTTTATGTAATCTTTTTGGATTTCAGTAAAACTTTCAGTACTGTCTCTCACAGGATCCTTGTGGATAAAATGTCCAGCTCCCAGCTGGACAAACAGATTATGTGGTGGGTGAGCAGTGGCTCATGGGTCAAGCACAGAGGGTAATAGTCAGTGGGGTAATAACAGACTGGTGACTTGTCACTAGTGGGGTTCCACAGGGCTCTATCTGAGGCCCTGTGCTCTTCAACATCTTCATAAATGACTTGAACAGAGGACTGGAAGGGATACTAAACAAGTTTGTAGATGTCATAAAACTGGGAGGAGCTGTTGGAGGGGCCTTGAAGGCAGGGAGGCCCTGCAGAGAGACCTTGACAAATTAGAGGACTGGGCAATCACCAACCATATGAAGTTCAACAGGGGAAAGTGCCAGGTACTGCACTTGGGCCAGGGCAACCCTGGATGTTCATACAGACTGGGGAATGAAATGCTGGAAAGCAGTGCCATGGAAAGGGAGCTCGGGGTCCTGGTCAATAGCAAGGTGAATGTGAATCAACAGTTCCCTGACAGCCAAAAGGGCCAACCTTGTCCTGGAGGGCATCAGGCAAAACTGGTCGAGGGAAGGGATTGTCCCAGCTCTGCTCTGTGCTGCGCTAGGGTGGCCTCACCTTGAATATTGTGTGCAGTTTTGGGAACCACAATACAAGAAAGACATTAAGCTGCTAGAGAGTGTCCAAAGGAGGGCCATGGAGATGGTGAAGGGCCTAAAAGCCTTATGAAGTATGGCTGAGGTCACTTGGTCTGTTCAGCCTGGAGAAATGGAGACTGAGGGGAGACCTCATTGCAATTACAACTTCCTCATGAGAGGAAGAGGAGGGGCAGTCACTGATCTCTTCTCTGGGGTGACCAATGACAGGATCTGAGGTAATGGTGTAAACTTTTGTCAGGGAAGGTTTAAGAGGGTGGTTGGGCACTGGAACAGGCTCTCCAGGAAGTGGTCACAGCACCAAGACTGACAGAGTTCAAGATGCATTTGGACAATATCCTTGGGCTTGTGGTCTGACTCTTGGGGATGGTCCTGTGCAGCGTCAGGAGATGGACTCGATGATCCTTGTAGGTCACTTTCAAATCAGTCTATTGTGTGATTCTGTGAACTCTCTACCAGGCTGTGTTTGCCTGCTTACATCTACTTTCCTGTCTTTTCCAGAGCCTCCTTCTCCTGCAATGTGTTTGTCATAAAATCCCTAACTATTTCTATGAGGCAGTGAACCATCATATGACTTCTCTCATTTCCAAAATTAATTCAGAAATTCATGCTGTCTTACTCGCTGCTGCCTTCTCTGTATCTGCATCTATTACTTGCTTGCTAATAGTTTCCAAGAAGCCCTGGGTGACTGTGACAAAGGCAGCACTTATTTCTCTCGAGTTTTAGGCCCACACACTTCATTGTTTCAATATAGTAGACTTATTACAGTCTTTTTCAGGAAGGTCATAGAACACCTCCTGCAAGCGATCATCTTTCAGGTGCTGCAGTTGCCATTATTCTCCTCTTTAGGAGTTGAGGTGTGTGAATAATGTCAAGGGGGAAGAGTTTATTCAAATTGTTAAGTAAAATTAGCTAACTTGACACTTAATAAATGTAGAGGAATCTTGGGGGGAATTAAGGACCATAAGGAAACAAAACTGCAGCTTGTTAATCTGGAAAAAGTCTTGTCCAGTACAAGTAAGACCTGTCAGGAATTATATAAATTTATGAGGAAAAAAAAGATCAGAATTAATCCAAATAACATAAACCTGATGCAGAGAAAAACTAAGGCCAAAGAGCTACTTGAACTTAACCTGGTTACTGCTGTAATAGGCAACAAAACCCATTTATAAATACATTAGCAACAAAAGGAGGGCCGAGAAGAATCTTTATCCTTTATTGGATGTAAGGGGAAACAGAGTGGCTAAGGATAAGAAAAAGACAGGGATACTTAATGCCTTCTTTGCTTCAGTCTTTAATAGTAAGACCAGTTGTTCTTTGGGTACCCAGACACCTGAGCTGTAAGACAGACAAGGATGTAAAGCACACTGAAGTCTCCATAATCCAAAGGGAAATGATCAGCAACCAGTTACATCACTTAGACACTCACAAGTCTATGGGGCAGGATGGGATCCACCCAAAGGTGCTGAGGGAGTTGGCAGAAATGTTCACCAAACCTCTTTAAATTATTTACCTGCTGTTCTGGTTAACCTTTTGAAATTAGTATCCTTACCTTAATTATTTTCTAGAAAATTTTTGCAGTTTTCCTCTTAAACTGTTTCCAAACAAGTTAGTATATGTTAAATGATCATGATTTTTTAGACTCAGATTACATTTAACATCTGTTAATCTTAAAAGTTGACTGTTAAAGTCACTATTAGAGACTCACCTTCAAGGACCCACTAAAAACATACATCTAGCAAATTATTCAAGAAAGAGATACACACACATTTCCTTGTGTTCTGACTTCTCTCAATTCCATTACACAAAACACAAGAGCAGAAACTAATTTCTTCCTTCTATTCAGCATCATTTCTTCAGGTTGTCATTTCCCTGACATGTTGAATCTACCTAAGACTTTGTTTTTTTTTTTATTTTTAGTGTCTTGTTGCTGTCCAAAGGCTTTGCGCTCTGAAGAACTGAATTTCCTTCTCATCATCTTCTCTAGTTCTTCTTGCTGCTTTAACTATATACATTCTTTATAGATGTCCACATATTTCAAAAAATTAAAATTATTTCTGGAGATGGTCTTTATTCAGCCGTCCAAAAAAACTCTAGGTTCTCTTGCAAATATGTAAATATAAAATGTATTAATTAATTAATTAATTAACTGTTAAATCCTGTTAAATTAACTAACTGTTAAGTTAGCTGTTAAGTCCCTGTAAACATTTTTATGTTTTTGTCATGCCATAAGAATATTCTTTTATGATTTAGACTTCATCAGAAATTAAAAAAAAAAAAGAAAACACCATTTTTATTTAATAATAATTTTCTCCCATTTGACTTTGTAATGAGAAGTCATGATAAGTTCTATCAAACAGGAAAAAAGTACTTCCACCAACCATTTTTCTTCTCTTCTACCCCAGAAAGATGGTCCAGCCCTGATGTATTCTATGTCTTCAAAGACAAAGCCCCTATTCTGAACAATTTGTATGCAAAACAGAAAGTATGGCTTCACTTCTACACCTAGAGCTTTTCAAGCTCCACAGGATCTTGTTCACCATACAAGCTAAAAGTTGTATGCTGAGTTTAAGCAGAGCCTGCTTTTGCAATAGGAAAATCTTGGTGGATTGCTAATGAGGAGAGTAGAAGAATCTATGAAGCAGTAATTTTGTAAAATAAAACAGTAGCTACTAAAACGGAAAGTTCAAGGACTAGATGTTAAAAGTACACCGTTGTTGGGATTTTACAAGAGAAAACAGATCATCTCAAACAAATTATACAAAGTTGCAAAACTTAGAGTGGGTTTTAAAAGGTAGCTACCCCTCAAACACTCTTCCTGCTTAGATATGTCCTTGAGAATTGGGAGTGGTTTGAAATATTAGAAGAGTTCTATTGACTGTGCCAAATAAAGGAAATAAGCAATCAACTGCAATACAACCAGAAGTCTGGTCACACTTGGGTTGAGAATTAAATCAGAGCCTGAAGAGGATAAAGGAAAAATGTGTACGGTCTTTGGCTGAAAAGTGAGATTGAAAATCCAAGTCTATTTAATTTTTAATTAAAAACATCTATAATTTTCAAAATGTTTAGAACAAAATGAACCTTTCATCCTGAAAACATAGCAACCTTTTTGCAGCAGCTCCACTGAAATGATTCTTCCTTCTCTTTATACAGAGTCCCAACTGGACTGTTAAAAAAGGAAGGCTTGTGAGGATTTTTCTCACTTTCATCTATTTAGAAAGTTCTCAGTACACAGCCTAAGCAAGCTTTGAGAACATACTGGTCAGTCTTGCTAAGGCCTCACTTATGATGGTATTAAAGCCAGCATTGAAAATTACAGTATACAGGTCTGGGATATATTAGATTGATACTTTTCACAGCTGTCCTTCCTCTTTTTCAGTATTTATACTTCCTTTCTTCAGTAACATTATGTGGCCTCAACACATGAGGCTGTGCTCTAATAGAATCAGCAGAAAATATTGCAGTGATAAAAAGCTTGCCAAAAAACCAGTCAACCACATGCACACCTTGCCAGCTAGAATCTTCTGTCTGCTTCAAGGCTTCATAGTGTCACAGTATACCAATCTAGTCCAAAGGGTCCCAAATGAAATTTCATAAGTGATGAATTTTGAGTGTTCACTGAAGTGAACCCCTCACTTTCTCTTTTGTATGTGCTACTAAGACCAAAGCCAGAATGAGCAACTATAGCTGTCTACCAAGGACATCAAAGAAATATTTTAAATATTTACAGAAGAATATTTTGAGAAAATAAAAATAAATTTGTTTTAGAAAAAAAATCAAGTCATATGTAATGTAATTATTAGCTGTATATAATGGACTTATGTGTAAAACAATTAAAATTCAATTAAGGAATCAAAATACCTTTTTAGCAAATTACAGGGTTTAGGATTTCTGTTAAAAGTCATTACAGGTTGTTAGCAATTAATTTATGTCATTTAGTATTGATATGTAATTAAGTTCAAAAGTAACTTTTATTTCCAGTGGAAAATCTTTCCTGATTATGTTATGAAACTTAATCAGGTAGAGGAGCCACAAAGGCATTCCCTTCCTTCTCTTGACAAGCAGCAATCTATATTGTCTGAATTTGACAGGCAATGTTTTTTATCTACATAATTTTAAACCAATTACATATCTTGTCTTTTATTTATGCAAGCATACTTTTGGTTGTACAATTTCTCCCAAGAAAAATTCTATCAAACTAAATTACAGGATGGAAATAAATGCATGAAGCAGAATAGGTATACACAAGTTCTGGAACAAATGCCAAGGAATTTTTATTTACATCAAAATAACAGTCTAAGCTGGATATTAAACTTCTTAGTTCCACTCTGAAGAAAAATATGTTAACTAGCATACATGCAATATCATGCAAGTATTTTCCTACTTCCAAATGAGGCTTTTAAAACTGTTGACAAAAGCAATTGTTGATTAAGACAGAAAAGACCCTGGGGTCCTGTGGTTAGCAAGGCAACCATGAGATAGTAGTGTACCCTTCTGGTAACACCCCATCTTCTCTTCTGTTGAATACTGGTGAGGTTCTGACCGGATGACAAATCCATTTCTGAGTTCCCCAGTATGAAAGACATGGACATACTAGAGTGAGTCCAGCGATGAGCCAGAAGGATGATTAAGAGGCTGGAGCATCTGTCATATGGGGAGAGGTTAAGAGATGGGACTGTTTAGCCTGGAGAAGAGAGAGTTTAGGGGGATCTTACCCATGTGCACAAATGCAAGATGGTGTGGTGTACCAAAGGCAGAGCCAGACTTTCCTCAGTGGTGGCCAGTATCATAGAATTATAGAAGTAATCATAACATCATAGAATCATGGAATGGTTTTGGCTGGAAGGGACTTTCCAACCCCTTAAAGGGTCATCTAGCCCAACCCTCCAGGAATGAACAGGAACATCTTCAACTAGACCACATTGCTTGAAGCCCTATCCAACCTGACCTTGAATGTTTCCAGGGATGGGACATCTGCAGCTTCCCTGGAAAACCTCTTCCAGTGTTTTACCAATCTCATAGTGAAAAATTTCTCCCTTATATCTAATCTGAATCTACTCTCTTTTAGTTTAAAAACATCACCTCTTGTCCTATGACTACAAGCCCTATTGAAAAGTCTATCTACATCTTTCTTATAAGCTCCCTTTAAGAATTGAAAGGCTTCTATAAGGTCTCTCCAGGCTGAACAATTCCATCTCTCTCAACCTTTCTTCATAGGAGGAGGTGTTCCATCCCTCTGATCATTTTTGTGGTCCTCCTCTAGACCCACTCCATCAGGCCTATGTCTTTCCTGTGCTGGGGACCCCAGAGCTGGATGCAGTACTTCAGCTGTGGTCTCAAAGGAGTGGAGTAGTGAAGGAGAATCACCTCCCTCAATCCAGTGTCCACTCTTCCTTTGATGTAGCTCCGGATATAATTGAATTTTTGAGCAGTGGATGTACATTGCTGACTCATGTTCAGCTTTTCATTCCCCAAGAAGCAATAGGCACAAGTCAAAAGACAGAAAATTGCAACTGAGCACAAGAAAAAGCTTTTTGATAGTGAGGGTGGTTGAACAGTAGAATGGGTTACCCAGGAATGCAGTGAAGTCTCCATCCTTGGAGAAAGTCGAACTCCATTTGAACATGGTTCTGGGTATCCAGTGTTCTGAGCAGGAGGGGTGGGCTAGATGATCTCCACAGGTCCCTTTCACCTTCTGCTTATGTGTAATTCTGCAAATCAAAATAATTTCCAGAGTCTGAGCACAACCAGTGCAGATTATTGTGATTTCTGCTTTTTATTCCAAAAGGGCAAGATCAGACCTAATGAATGGGTTAGTGGCCTTGTAATACCATGAGCTTGTTAATGTAGTGAATTCAAAGTTACAGAATTTCACTGATGTGCTTAATTATTTTGTTACCTTAAAGGTCAACAAAAATGGTCTGAAATTGTGAGAAAAACACACATCAGATTGCAAATAATAACTGTGAATTAACAGCCGTGGAGCTGACCCATCTGAACAAATGGAAAGATAATTATTTCTCAGAGGTTGTGTGTGTGAATTAACCTTGAGATAAAATGAATGACAGATGCCTGAATTTACAGGAAGCAGAACATTAGCTTCATGATACTGAGTTCCTGTAGCTGACTATTCTAATGTCTGTTGTTCAGTTAAGGCAGTCTCTCAGAGGAAAAGAAGTTTTCTAATTTCTAAGACACTTTTCTGCTCTAAAGCAAGGAAGCTTTCAGCATGGAAACTACCATCAAAGGCTATAGCTGTTAAGATCCATTTGTTTTATTTGCTTCAAACTTGCTTTGCATGAAAATGAGATGCCTAAATGCAGAGATTTACCGTGTTTCATATTTTTTCTGCAGCAAACAATTCAGAGGCCAGGAGAATGTGAGTATGTTACAGAATGCAGCACTGACAAGTGCCATCTTTTGATTCTTTACCCACTGAATTATTCTATAAAATCTTTTTGTTTTCTATCACTTGTCCCCCTCCCCTGCCTCAAAAATCTTCAAAATATTCAATCAGGATCAGCCATATCTCTTAGGATGCAATATGCCTACATTTAATTTATCATATGATCCTGAGTGAGACTCAGTCCACCTCCCTTGCTTCTAAACAGCTGATATTTCTGAATTTCTCATTTTTTTTGTCACTTCAGCTGCCAATTTTATTTCTTTTCCTTAAGGGAGGATTTATTCACTTAACCTGAAATTTAAGACTTTTTTTCCTGTAGAGGGAAATATATGCAAACAGGTACATTTGTAATATTTAACCTTAATATCTCTATTAATAGTAACAGCAAGAAAGCAAGTTTTGAAGATTTTGCACGTCACCCTCCTCAGAATAATCCTGTAGCAAACTCAATAGTGCATTTTTGCAATATGTCTATCCTAGATTGTCAACAAAGTAAACCTCAGACCATTAGCACTGAGCATATCAGTATAAATCAATAACTGAGCACAAGTATACTGTGAACCATTCTAGTAGCACTGGCACTTCCATTACAGAAAATTGTTTTGAGACTTTCAACTCTATGACACAAAAGTGTGTTTTATTTAATTTTAAAATCTTGTCATTTTATTTCCTAAATATTAAGTCAAATTAGCAAGCCTGATGATGGAGCCTCTGAAGTCAGGGTTCAGGCTGTAAACCACCATCTGTGAAAAGTACTTAATTGGTCTCTTTAAATTTTCTTGTTTTCACCCCTAAGGGCTACCAAAGAATAGTTTGCAAGATAAGACCACACATGAGAAAATGTGTGTAACTTGATCCAGATAATAAACATTCATATGTTCTTTTTCATTATGGTATTAGTTCTCCGTCTAGTCCTACTAATACTAAAAATTCTGGAATAATTTAAAAATTAACAAGATGAACCTTTTTATGTTGTAGAATGAGAAGCTATTGAAAAGTTAAGGTCCAGCTTGGTAACAGTTCACATATATTATCACATAGTTTTTTTTGCAAATGAAAATGTTTATACTTAGGGGCGAAAAAAGTTAAAATAAGAACTAATGAAAGAATGTAAATTGAGAAAAATAGAGACTAAAAATAAATAATCATTAGCTACAAGGGTATTTCTTTTTAAAATAATTTATTAATATTGCAGACTGGTTATCACCTGATAATTGAAAACTAAATATTTTACTCAAGCAAAAGTTAAAAGCTACGGTAAGTACTATATACAAGTTTCATGAAAAATATATGTAAGATGATGGTAAGACTTCTCTGGCCTTCACATGCAACTCTAACTTGATTTGTTCTTGGCAATCCTCTGAGATCACGCAGTGAGACCCAAAATAGTATTTTGGCATCTATAGCACAATTCATAAGAAATTTAAGGACTTGAATTTGTGACAACAATTAAATAAAAATGGCTTAGTTGATCAAAAGACCATAATTGTTTATTTTTTCCCAAGACTACTTGCATACCACAGATGCTTACACTGTCACTGAGCACACAAGTATCTTTGCCCTCAATGCTGATTCAGTAGGTAGACTCAACATAAGATTAACATTCAATGATGACATCAAGTGCAACATAGCATAAGCAGTTGTGGTTACTTACAGTTAAAAGAAGACAGCCAAGAATGTTGTGAGTGTCCTGTCACATAATATCCTCATGATGAGATGCCCTACCCAGCAAGCTGGAGTGGTGGGCTTCAACCACTAAGATATTCTACAGGTTATAAAATGTGTGCACATAAACTTTAAAACAGAAAGCTTCTAATAGCTTTTAGTTATGCTCCTCTCTTAGGTTTTTGAGTGACAAAAGCAAGAAATTTAATCAGTAGGACAAAAATGTATTTATATCAGAAACAACTAGAGTGCTGCTTTTGCTGCTCCCTGATTTCATCACACTGGGCACAAAGAGTCCTCACATCAAAACAATGACAAGCAAGAGTGGATGACACTGGGAAACAAGAACACAAGAGATATGAGCCTTGACTGATTAGATACCTGGAATCCATCATTAAACCCAGAATGTAGAAATGAAAAATGCACTTTCAGATTATCTAAGCAATGTGGTCTCCAGCACTGTTCCCCCCCTCCCAGTGCTGTCTAGAAACAAAATGTATCAGTTGCATCTACTGGCTAACGGTTAAAAAAAGTCTGAGGAGAGAGGAGAATGCTTGAAAATGCAAGATACTACATTGTAAAAGAGGAACTCTCTCCATTTAGTCTTTATTTTTCCTTTTCTTTCTACCTTTTTGATTGTTTCATCTTGCAAGCAACTTCTCCAGAAACAACCACTGTTTATATCCACAATTGAAAATTCTATCTGTAAGACATGGTCACAGCTACAAGTGATGCAGTGCTATTACTTTTCACCTTCATATTCATGTCAATACATATATGACACAAACATCAAGTTTCAGAACTGGCGACACATTTGTGATGTTTATAGGGTCAATTTACTAGCATGGATTTAGCAATAGAAGGAAAGATCAAAGTAATTTCTTTTCAAGTAATACAGTCAATTTTGTTTGTCTGGGTTTGGAGAGAAGCTATCATAATATATAGTCTTAATGAAAACTTTCTGTGGCAATTCCCTGTTGTTTTTATTGATTAAAATCTGAAATTTCTGTCTGTGTTGAATTTAACAATAACTCTATGTGCTAATAATTTGTGTTTTGACTTGATGTCCTTGAAATTTTCTCTCTACACACTTATTCAAATCCATATTGTCCTTGACAAGAGACAACAAAAATCAAATTATAAAGAGAAAAATACAGATATTATTAATTGCATGCATCCAAACCACTTTATTTTGCTACAACTAGGACTAACTACATAAAGGAAAGAGAAAAGTCAGAGGTCTCTCATTAAATAAGTACCAGTCAAGTTACTCTCTCATTCATTTATTTCTCTTACAGCTCCATTCACTACTTACTGTCCACCATGCAAATACAGTAAAGTAGTGATTTCTTTCTGAGCTTCCCTCTAATGGTGTCAACAAGTAATCATAAATCTGATTCCTAAAACAAGGTAAGACAATATTATGCATTTTCCCTTCTTTGGGTCAACATAGTACACATAAGGTAAGCATCAAAAACAAGCCAACTAGACTTAGACCAACTAGAAATGCCCATTGTTGAAATAAATCATCCCCCTTATTGCAGTATGCAGGCAGCCAAGTTCCACAAGTGCTCAGTAAACACTCTGACTGACACAGTGAGGTTTTATGAGCAGTCTAAATGCCACCAACCAGCTCGATGAGCCTTAAATGTTCAGTGGTGGAGATGATGCCATCCTGGCAAATCAGGAGTGGCAATACCCCTCACATATCTCAGTCCCTTTGAGTTCCCAATCCCTGAGATCGTTATGATGTCCTCAAGAGTCGTTATGACCTCCTTAAAAGTCCTCAAGGGTCCTCCCAGGCGTGCTTAGCAGAGTTCTCACTCTTTTGCATCAACAAACCTTTTCAGCACACTAATTTTCAGGAAAATGTCACTTGCACTCATGCCTGCTTCTAAGAGTCCAGGATATCGTTGCAAAGCCCATCACAGGATTCAGATGTTTATTTTCTTGTGGCTAAGCCTAGACTATGTCCTGTGACTCACTGTATTGTCTTTCTGATTAACCAAACTGGGCATCTGGCTAGGGCACAAGATGTTTGCTTTGAGGCCAAATGCCTGGTTTTACTCTAACTGCAGGTTTATGGAAGCAGTGATGTTATTCTAGGCTTTGCACCAGACCTGAAGCTGGGAAACATTTTGAGGTTTTATGATTTAGATACAGAATTTTGATGACCTGGATGTCAGTTCTATATCATTTGCACAGTATTTCTCTAAAATATATTTCTCTTCACATAGAACAGGATACATATGTTCTTTTTGCTTTGTACTAAGATTCAAAGTCTAAAACTGAAAGTCACAGATGTCATTAATTCAGGATGCTCAGAGAAGACTTGAGACTGACCTGATGAAGTAATTCGAATTTTAAATGAATTTGTATATGTAAGGAGAGTTCCAAACAACAAGATACAGCTAGTCAGAACTTCTGGAAGTCAGATAGCAGATGTGGATTGCTGGGTAACCGAAAAATTAAAAGCTTAGTATTAGCTGCCATCTGTGAAGACTTTGTATAACAGGCCTATCCTTACATAGAAATAATATGGAATCAACAGGAAAAGAATCCTTGACAATCTACTGTTTTGTCCTTTTAAAAAAAAATCTATTTTGTTTGTTTTTGTTGGGGTTTTTTGTTTTGTTTGTGGGTTTTTATTTTGGTTTTGTTGTTGTTGTTTGTTTGTTTCCTTTGGGGGGGGTGTTTTGTTTGTTTGATTTTTATGCTGTTCCCTTCTGGGGTCTGGAGTCATTCTTCAGTGAATAGAAAATTTGGCTGAAAATGCAGCCTTAGAGTGAAGAGAGTAGGAAGGGAATAAGAGACAGGAGCATAAGAGGAAATTAAATAGAATGCACATTCACAGAGTGTATACTGCATCAGATGAAAGAAAAGAGGTGTTCAAGTATAAGCACTTTGACCCTTGATTTAAAGTAGTTATCTGCTTTTGAAATTCTCTTATATGGGGAAGAAAAAAGTTAAATATATTGGTAAGATTATATGAAATACTTTTTCTTGTTTTGTTTTTCTTTTTGCCTGACTGTAATAATAGTAAAGTTTTTCCAAAACTTTTCTGTTTATTTTCTGACGCAATATGAGAAATAAATAGTATTGTCAAGGTTCTATTCACATCTTTACTCGTCCACTTCTTTTTAACATCTGCAGCAAATTAGGTAGGACCTAGAGACATCGAGCTCTTTAGCCATAATCTTTGGTTCATCTCCAAAAAAGGTCTGTACTATACAACCATAAGACAAGGATTTATGCGGGTAATATAGCATATGATTAAATAATCACAGACAGTATTGTAATGCAAATACAGAAAGACGCAAATGGGGGTTGTTTAATCATAACCACAGAATCTCAGCCTGATGCTAAGATCTCAGTTGTTAGTACATCCAAGAATGAGAAACATATCTTCTCAGACAGCGGTATCTTAGGACTATGGCTATTTCAAAGATGGAAAGGTTATGACAAAGTAGTATGTATTTATAAATATTTGTCATCAAGACTTTTAAACCCCATCCTTGTAAATGCATACTGTAGAACAAACTACATCACATCCATTTGGTCAGTCTCTTGATCTGTACATAGGTACAAGAATATATAATAAACTGACTAGATTCACAGCTATGCAATTTGCTCAAAAGATTTCACAGCAGTAGTAACTATATTTTTCTGATCTTTCTACCAAAACCAACTCAAGCAGGCTGAAGTCAGGTAAACCTTTGGTACAAAATTTGTATGTCTCTGAAACTACCACCAAATTGGAACCTCATCTGAGGGGTGAAGGGTGTTGTGATGCTATGCCAAAGACATTAGAAAGAGCTTTCATCAGCTTAACTTTGCAAATAAAATGCAGCATAGGAAGAATAACCTGTTCATAACAGGAACTGGCCAAGATACCTTGTAATATTTTGTAAGTGACAGATAACTGGAGCCTTATTATCTAAATCTAATCCCACATGTGGATATCTTCAATGAAAACTATACAAACCACACTATAGAAGTCTAGAGGAATTCCAAGACTCAGTTCAGTTCATTGAATTTCCAGTTGCATAATAATTACCATTACTAATTCCCTCACTTCTGTTTTTTCCTGCTGCTGTAAAGTGCATAATCAGCCGCTGCCATCTGTGTGGACTTTCAGCAGGGTGATATCACATTTCCCAACTGTCACAGCTCACAGCAGTAAGGGCAGAGCCACCTCTTCAGAAGTTAGCTGGAAGGCCTTGGTGACTCTGTCTACATTGCAATGCTTATAGCAGCAACTCACTTTATTTCACATGTGCTGCCCAGAGGAAGAGGAACAACTCTCACAGAATAATATGTCTTTAATTTAGGAAGTGTAGTTTATAGGATATAAGGATATAAGTTTAAATCTTCTTCTTTCTCTACCACTGGCAGAGAGGCAAATTCAGATTCTCCAGGGAAGTCTTGTGGTCCTATTCTGTCCCAGATGGTTCTGTTCATGAAAGTTTGTGTCATGCTGTGTAAAATACAAGTACTTTGAGCTTTTCACAGCACTTAAGAAATTCAGTGTATTCCAGATATCTAAGGTTAACACTACATACATATTTTTGATCCTGACATATTCATGGACTCACTAAAGTTTGCTCAAAAGAAGGACTTAGATTGTGTGCATATGTATATGTGTAGACAGACATAAATCACAGATTTGAAGAAGTGTAATTTGAAACAAGACTGAGCAACTTTGCAGAACACAGTTACTGTTAGTAACCCTGTACAAGAAGGAAAATTAAAGTTAGAAGTGATTTTAATTGTGTCCATTCTGTTTTCTGTTATATCCTGTGTGCTTTAAAAATTAACAGTTTGTGAATGCAGCCTGTAGGTATACCATTCTGTTTCAATGAAAGCTGCTCTGTCAGGCACTGCCTCAGACCTTTCAGAAAATTTTCTTTCTAGAAATATCTTGCAAAGACAAAATGAATGTGGGAAGAAGAATAAGCTATCCTCCTGTACCACTAATCTAATTTGCAACAGCATAACTGAGTGTCAGGTGTAAAAACAAATACAAGTTTTAAACATATGAAAGCTCATTAAACAAAATTAGGCTCTCATACACACAAAAAAAAATCATTTAGAATTATATAAACAGCAGTGTCATCAGTCCAGTCTGGATTATGGTGCTAATAATATTGATAACTTGGCTTATCTGCACCCAGACTGCTCCTTTGCTGAACAGTACTGTTCAGAATCTCTGGAGATGCCTGACAAATGCTTTATTTACATGTTGGTGTGTCAGCTCCTGCCTTTCTCACACCTTGCCATGCAAATAAACCATTTATCAAGCTCACAGAGGGAGTTGAATAACATTTATTTGCTAAGAAATTGTGTGCTGTAGCTTAGTGCTCATTGAATATTTGCCTGGTGTGTATTGTACATCTTGCAGGACAGAATTATCTTTCTGGAGCCAGCTGTGATTGCAAGTATTTTGCTTTTTCATGCAAGTTGTTTTGCAAGGGTCAGACTCTCTTTCACACTAAGACTGTTTTACACCTTTCAGGTGAAGTGGTGGAACAACTTAATGACTGGAGGAGGTATATTGTACCCTTTATACTGTCACATGCATGTAACGACAGCTTTGTACAAGTGAGAAAAGCTGACTAACACTATTAGTGACATCAGTAAATGAACAGAAAATTCTCCCTTACTTCTAAAAACACATACCTTGAAATCTCTGGGAATTTTGCAATTTGGACTTGCCATGCTGTTCTAGGTCCTGTTCTCCCCCTCCAAAACCAAACTAAACTCAAGAACTGCATCAATGGGATATTGCAATCACAAGCAGAATTCATAGGATAATTGTTCTCTGTGTCAACTATTCAGCCAGTGTTGAATTCAGATGGAGAATTCAGTGTTTGGCATTACATAGATATATAAAACTTTTCTAGACCTTGTCAAAACATCTAGCTGAAATATCAGGGAACATTGTCAAGAAAGTGGTGTTGCTCAGCATTTCACAGTGTAGTATCAGGGTCACAGATGTCTATTTTATTTACTTTATATGAATAACCCTTTAATACTTTTTACCCCCACTCAACATCTTTATTTCATTCTATGGTAATTTGAATTTTTACTAATCTGCATCAGTCAGATGCAGTGGTTTGTTGTGCCCATATAAAAATTAAAGTTTGGGAGTTTTAAGAAGTAAAAAAATTAATTTCTTTAGTTAACAATAAATAAAGACTGAACAGCAAATTATGGTATTGTTTATGGCAAACAAGTCCATAACAAGGATAAGTTATAACTAAGTGGGTCAAAAAAAAGCCAATCAAAACTTAAGTCAGATAAGAGTTAAAAGAGTGTGCTACCCAGAAGAAATTACATGATACTAACTAGAGAATATAAACTCTGGACTATGGACAAAGTATATGCACATTTTAGAGAAACTAAAATACAAGGAGAGGATGGGCCTGACTGTCATCTAGAAATAGCTAGAACAGTTACTTTACAGATCATCATGCAAAGATCTGCAAAATGTACACAACATGGGTAAAATGACAACATTTTTAGCCAACAGATTTTTTAAAGACTCCATGGCTGGTGTTGCAACTGAGAGGAATTATTCCTCTGCAGATGGATAGGTCTTGCATTGTTATTGTCTTGCAATACTCAGCTCAAAACACAGAATATACACAACCATGTATTCACTGTTTTTAAAGACATTAGCGCAAAGAGAAAAAAAAGTCAGAAAATAGAAAGTTACTTGATAGACCTGAAGGTTTGTGATTGTAACGTTATCCCTATAGGGGAGTGTGTGAACTGAATGTGTGAAAGCAAAATAATAAATGGGAAATGACAAAATATATAATAACACCAGTGAGAAATGTGTCATTAGAGCAGTGAAAGCTCATCAAGCCATTGCTCTCCCTCAAGAAAAAACAGTCACTGAAAGGCCGAGGCTTAAAATAGATGAGTAAGAACCTGACACCAGTTTTTTCCTAATGGTGAAGGAATACTCAGAAGACCATAAAAAGAGCTGAAAGATCATCACCATAATTTATATACAAATAATTTCCTGTCCTCTAAAATAAAGGTTAAAGGAAGAGCTCATTAAGTGGATTGTTGTTGGTTAAGTAGAACAGCTGATAAACCAGACTTCTTTACTCTTACTTGCAACAGGAGGTAAAAATCTTTCCTTCTGCATCTCCTTGAAAAAAAATTCAACAAAAATTAGTAAAAAAATTATTTTCTACTCTTTCTCACCTGAGAAATCAAACAGATTGCTCAAGTAAAGATGTCTCTGCTAGATTCAGATGTGTTCAAGACCAGGAAAGTTTAAACTGCTTTCACTTCTGCCTTTTGGGCTGTATTTGACATATCTCACTGAAAGACAAGGCACATTTATGTGCCATGAGACTGTAGGTCTCAGTCTGCAATGATAAACTGTCAGTGGTCGTCTGTCAGTGGTCCTGTTTTCCTGAGGAAATGAACTCTTGGCTGGATTAATTTTACAGGACCCAGCAGGAATTCAGAAGGAAACAGAAGGAAAACATTTGGGGAGAAAAAGGGCACAAAAGAAAAGGTTCAGAATAGTTCTAAAAATACTCTGTGGATAGCAGTAAATAAAATATATGTCCCATGTAACGAAAATGCTATATGAGGTTCTCTTTGCAGAGAAAAAGTAAAATTACCTCCTTCATGTAATCAGACAGAAGTACCTTTGAGCACTGTCTGTCTAACATGGCAGTCCAAACAAGCATCATAAGAAGCAAAGGCATGCAACTGAAATGGGATTATTCAATTTAGTAAAGAGTAAGAACTAGTCCAAGATTTACATAACAATGATACAGTCTTCAGGTGCTCTAAAAAAAGATCAAAGTTGTTCACAAGTATTTCAAGGAATCAAAGTAAAGCAATTTCTATTAGTGCAAAAATGTCATTTAGCTCTGTTTCTCTCCACTGTGGTGTACATTACAGCTTTTAGCTTTCCTATGTTCAGCTCCTCATGCAGTAAGAGAGGCAGAGAATAAAGGTGCCTCATACACAGCAACAAGTAAGAGAACAGATGCCAGCAGAGTACAAAAGCAGCAAAAGAAGTCACTTAAAAGAAGCTGACATCAAAAGAGATATTTTTGCAAGTTGTCAGTCTTCAAGATTAGCATTTTTACGAAGTTGAGACCTATGACTCATGAGAAGGAGAAAATGAAGCTGAGGGCACTAAAGTGCTTAAGGGACATGGACCACAATGTATGAGGGGAAGCTGACAGAGAAGAGGAAACTATGGGAAAGTTTAATTCTTATTTCCTAGAGTATAGAGGGAAAGTACAGAGAAGATGAAACCAGACTCATCTCAGAGGTGCACAGGAAAATTACAGAAGTTAACACAAGGTAAACTCAGTCTTATTAAGAGGAAACTTTTCTTTGCAAGGAGCAAGATTAAGCCCTGCAACAAGTTCCCATCCCTGCAGATTTCAAAAATTTAGATGGACAAAGCCCTGAACAACCCTATCTAAACTTCGAAATTAAACTTTGTTTGAGCAGGAGGTTGGACTAGATGACATCCAAACATCCCTTACAATTTCTTTTTCTCTGTTTTTGATTATTGTTTTTTCTCCCCAGTGATTATATGATTGTAAGTAGAATTTAACAGACTAGTTGACTATTAAGAGTCAAATTTTGGAATGTAAGTACAGCTCAGTGAAATCAAACCCCAGTATTACAAATTACTGAAAAGGGTTACAGACTAATAGTGTTTCATTTTATGAAGTGCCTGAGAATCTTATTCCACAGTCATCCTATAATAAGAAGCTTGTAACAAAAAACAAGTATATCAACATCTGAATTATGCAACTAGAAGTTCAGGAACAGCTTTAGACAAATAGGGATCAATTTAGCTCAGTTGGTTAGAGCATGGTTATAATAACACCAAGGTCATGGGTTTGGTCCCCATATTGGCCATTAAGAGTTGGACTTGATGATCCTTGTGGGTCCCTTCCAACTCAGAATATTCTGTGAAATACTAACTTCATAAATTTTGCAGTGTTCTGTGGATCTTAATGTTGCTGTTGCAATAAAACCAGCATATAAAAATGAACCACAAATTACATTCCTAGTCTATCAAGAGACTACCTGAGATTACTTATACTTTTGAAAGACTATTCTTTTACTAACTGTGCTATCTCATAAAGCTTCCTGAATACAATAAGAGATTGATTGTGAGAGTCCTATTTATTTATGATGAAATGTTCCATTATGATTGGAGGGGGGATTTCTATCACTTGCACTTAATTTTGCATATGAATTTGTAGATGGAATTCTTAAACTTCAGAGGATTAAGATACTGAGAGATGGTTGCATACACTTTAACGTGGTCACACTATTACCACGGAATTTTCAGAAATCTATCACTCCACTTCTGTGGAATAAGGTTGATATTAATTCTTTGTTTCTGTATATTGCATTCTTAAACTTCCTCTATGTTCCTCAGGATGAAAAGGAAGACAGGTTGACATTATTCCTACAGGCTTTGGCTTCAGTATGGACTTTGTTTGCATCCACTGAGGACAGAAGGCTGAGCAGTGAGACTGTGCAGACTAGAGTTTTTTACAAGTTTTGCAGGACTGAACTTTCCAGGGCGATGGAATTTCAACACAAATATTTTTCTGTGTGCAGTCCTGTTATATAGAGTTACTATCTTTTTAGCACTAGCCACCAGCAAACATCTGTGAGTTAAAACAGCCACATACAGAGTCTGTGTGCTTCTATGTGCCCTCAAAACACAGGTGCTGGGACCAGGTCTGTACTGCAAACAATTATCTGTAGCAGAAGGGTGAATGGGGCCTAAGTACTGTCTACAACATAAGTACTTAATTTTGGGTCTTAGGTAAAAAAGGCTCCATTAGTCTGGTACTCACCAGCATAACCTGCTCCTTCTGCTGCAGGGAAAATATGTGTACAGTTATCTTTCTCTGAGGATGCAACTTTCTCCACTTATGCTAGATGGAAGCCAAGAAAATGTTAGCAAAGAACAGCTGATTCTTAGGAAAACAGGGTAACACAAAACAATGGAAAGCCAACCTCTGCTGGCAAGACAGTGGTCTTGGCAATGACACCAGTTGCTCTCATGAATTTCCTTGTCCCCATAGGAGAGGTGCATGTTGCAGAGGTATTCCAATAATTGATGCAACTGTGACATTCACAAGTGGATAAATCCCATGTATGTAACAGACTGCAGGACAAAGAAAAGCTATCACAAGCTATATAGCATAAGCATCAACCATCCCGAAACAGCAAGTGCTCCAGCCTTCTGATAATCTTTGTGGTCCTCCTCTGGAACTGCCCCAACAGTTTCAAGTCTTTCCTGTGCTGGAGGCCCCAGAGCTGGACAGAGTACTCTAGGTGGGCAGAGTGAGACCTGCTGGCCATCCTTCTCTTGGTGCAGCCTAGGAAAGATTTGTCTTTAAATGGAAAGAGGGTAGATCTAGATTAGATATTAGGAGGAAATTTTTTCCTGTGAAGATGGTGAGGCACTAGAACAGGTTGCCAAAGAACTTGTGGATGACCTATACCTGGAAGTTTACAACGGCTTGTTATATGTGGCTTGTCTAGTGGCAGGTGTCCCTGTTCATGGCAGGAGAATTGGAACCATCCTGTGATTCTGTGCTGAGACTACGATCTAATGTTCAAAGTTACTGCTCTGATACACTCCCCTTTTACGTTGTCTTATAACAGTGATGCAGTACTAGCCATTTTCATGCAGGGTCTGACACTTTGCAATGTGTTTGTATCTTCCATTTGCATGGGAAATCATGTGGGGATGGTTCTCTGTGGAGGGAACATCTAAGGCTGTTTGTACTGATTCAACAGAGCACAGCAGAGAAAGAGCATTCATTTTTTCATCTTTGTGACAACACTTGGACTTCTCAAGGTCATAGGCCTTTTTTCTCCACTTTTTAAAAAAAAACGCATATAGATGCTTCAATATAGATGCTTCAATAACTTAGGGATAAGTGAAATACAAATAAAGGCATGAATGAAATACAACCCTGCTCTCATAAGTTCGTTCATTTGTCTCCATACAGTGTCCCCATGAGCTTGCTTCAAAATAACCCTGCCAGGATACCAGAATTGTTGGACAAAGGCAAATGTTGATCAAAACCATAAAAAAAATCATCATAATAACCACACTAAAACCTATAAAAGATTATTTAAATTCTGAATCTCTGAATAAACTGAGTTTTAGTTTGTGTCATTATCATGGATTAAAAATACAAGATTGTTGGCATTTGTAATCATAAGAGGGCTGCAGTGGTAATTAAACTTTCTTTATCAGTAGCATATAGTCATACCACTCCAAAAAGACAAAAGCTAAATAATGTTAGACTGAGAGAACATTGGGAACATGCATAAGAAAAAGCACCTTTGCCATTAGTAACCAGTTACTGATATAATCCAAAGCTTTACTTTTAAGGGAGAAAATATTGCATTGCTCTTGTCAATTTGAGGCAAATGTTTGCTAACATACTGGACAACCCAAATAACAAAATTCAATTTTGCACTGAAGTAGAACATCTCCAAGAAACAGGTAAGCACACCCATAATACATCAGGACAGCCAGGAGATAAACCTTCAGCAGATGTGCACTGCTTGTCACTACTGACAGATCCATGAAAAGATGACCTATATAGCCGCTATATCTGCTGTAGAAAGTGTCAAGTGGAAAGAATAACCTTGATACTGAAAAGATTGAAAATACAAAAAATAAAGTGTTAGTAAAAAAATTGCTCTGAGGTTGGTGGGTATATTTTGCAATTTTTATCACTTTGCCTTGTCTCAAAAGTTCTCAGACAGACTAAAGTGACAATATAATTTCTAGGTAGTAGCCAGGTATCATGCGTAGCAACCCCACAAATTTAACAAATTATGAATTTCTTTCTAAGCATCTCAGTGTCCCTTCAAACCCTAGCATAGTGTGAGTTGTGACTGGCAACTTGTCAGAGGAGCTGTTGCACTCCCTCATTTTTGCATCAGTATAAAACCCCTCCCAGCCAGGAAAAAAAAAAAGTTTTTTTTAATTAGAAAAAGGTTTCTGTGAAAATTAACATAGGAGGCTAAGCAATGCCTTTTCCTTCCTTGTGAATTGTTTGCTTTCACATATTAACCTGTTCTCTGAAACCTGAGCTGGGTTTTGCAGAGGAAAATGCAAGTTGCACAGAACAATAGCTCTGACCCATGGTGTTCTTCAGCACCATGTGGTTCAGAAGTTTATTTCCAATAATAATCATGTAAAACATTTGTACATCTCCCAGAAGGATTATTAAGAATTGCAAGGAAGGCAGACAACACCTGTAATCTGGACTGAAATATCTATCAAACCCTAATTCAAAAGTAAGTAACTAATTCTCCTAGTGCTCCTGCATGAGCTGATCAAACCCACAGGGGTACCTGTAATGAATACAGGGACACAATTTTATGACAATGAGGAAAAGGAAAAATACAATTAATTTTCCTTCATATTTTTTTTTCTCTTCTTGAATCATCTCTCTCACACAAAAAACAATCCTTTGCAGACTCTATGGTGAACAGAACTATGTTCCCAAAAGTACTATTCTTTTTTTTATATTGTTTTTTAGCTGACTCAATTGCCCAAGCAGGCTACCACCTGATGACACTAATGCTTGTGGAGTCACAAAGAGACAGCATGAGAATGAGAAATAGGAGTACAAGATCATCTCTTTCAAATGCAGCATCAATTTATAACTGCTTCAATAGATTACAAGGTCACAACTTCAGTGCATCTAGCCAACGCAACAACACACATGGGCTTTTCTTAAGTTTTATTTTATATGCAGATCAGGTTTTGATGTTTTTTCAGCATTTCCGCCTAGCCTGCAGTGAAAGCTATTTAACACATTTTTTATTTATAATCAAACTATCTGCTTTAATCAAACTACAGCTTTAGTCAGAGGGAGGGTGTAAGTTTGAGGTTCCTCAATGTCTGGCAAGGTGGAAAGATTAATTTGATTAGTGACTGACAGAAAGCCTTTTCCATCACTTACATTTCACTGGTAGACCCAGGAAAGCTGAAAATTCTTGGATTTTGAAAGATTTATTGTCTGAATGCAAAGCTTAAATGTGATTTCTTTTTTTCTCATTAACCTTGGCACAAAGTAATTATGTGGACATGGACAGTTCTGAGTCTAAAGAGAGACAGAGACATCTTCTTTATTTAACTGTTATATGACAGGGTGCTGGCAAAGTATTCTGTGAATCTGCCATCCCTGTTACATCAAGTCTTATTTCTTTCTCATTGCTTTAATACCATAGAAGAATAGTGGTTGCCAGCTCTCAGTGTGAAAATGAGTACATTACCATGTGCATTCTGATCCTTGACCAATTTCTAATAGATTTGTGAAACCTTGTTTCCGTGTGGTAGCAAGTATTACACCAGCCTTCAAAATACAGAGCTTTCACCATGGTGAAATGACCATGAGAACTTGAAAGTCACCATGTAACATCAACAAGACAGTGAGACTGTGAAAATAGACTGTTAGAGCTATTTTACTGTTGTTCTTTTAGTATTTATACTGAGAACTGGCTGGGCATACCAAGAGAGTTGAATATAGATGATTGAACAGCCACTATTTTAGCAACTATTTTAAATCAATAGCAGCATCAACCCTAGCTGCAACAAAACCACTGGGTAGAAGATCTTTAAAACAGAATCACTTTGGATTCAGACACTGGGATGAGTTATATTTCAGAATTGGAATTTTCGTAGTAAGCTACTAGGCCAGTGTAAAAATCTTTCAATTAGACCTGTTGTTTCATTTGATATACCAGACACCATATTGTCATGGGTTAGTTTCCTTTTACATACCAAGAAAAACAGCACTGATCACATAAATATTTCCCATAGGAGCAAGAACATTGGGAAAAACACTTCTTCAAAGTCCAAATGAAAATATATGGACAGATTAATCTTTTATGAGATAGCGTTCTGTTTCATAAATTTCTAGGTGCGAAGCCATTATCTGAACAGAGAATCATAGAATCATAGCATGGCCTGGGTTAGAAGGGGCCTGAGAGATCATGTAGTTCCAACCCCCCTGCTGTGGACAAGGTCACCTTTCACTAGACCAAGTTGCTCAGGCCCTCATAAAACATTTTCAGGGATGGGGCATTCACAGCTTCTCTGGGCAACCAATTCCAGAGCATTACCACCCTCACAGTGAAGAATTTCTTCCTAATATCTAATCTAAATACCCTCTTTCAGTTTGAAGCCATTCCTCCTTGCCCCATCACTGCATGCTCTTGTAAAGTCTCTCTCCATCTTTCTTGTAGGCTTTCTTCAGGTACTGGAAGACCAGAATTAGGTCACCCCAAAACCTTCTCTTCTCCATACTGAACAATCTCAATTCTCTTAGCATTTCCTCAAAGAAAAGGTGCTCCATCCCTCTAATCAACTTCATGGGCCTCCTCTGAACTTGCTCCAACAGATCAATATCCTTCCTGTGGTGGAAAATCGTAAGGAAGTTTATGGTATCTCAAGCCTAGTCCTAGTTTTCAAAAGGGTCTGGTCAGGCACATCTTCACATTTTGAACAATGCTGAATGCTGAGACTCTTGTTCTTGCAGCATGTGCCAGGCTAATGCAGCTGTCAAGGATCAACACATCCAAATTCCTTCTCTCACAATGAGAACAAATCTTGCAAGCAGGGAGCTCTAGTGCAAGACAACTCACCACCTCCTGCGTGATCTAGAAAACATGTCCTTTGGGCCTCAGTTAAAATAGAAAACAGCTCTAAGCTGGGTAAAATAGATGGTGGGACAGAGAGAGACCTGTCAGAAAAACTGCAGTTACTTGGGAATGAAAACATTTCAAAAGAAGTGTCCAATTTGATTATATTTGGAAGAGAAGTGTCAAAACAAATCATTTCCACTTGCTTGTTTCACTAACATGTAAAACACTGAAGTGTTTTGTTTAGATATAGTGAAAATGCTTTAATTTATGTAATATTAATATTAAAATAACAATATACATCTATTAGATTAAGAATTTTTGTCGTATGGGTAAAGTGTTCACATTTTTGAACACCCTGTTTTTATACTTATTAAATTATTTCAAAATTTTACTTTGATGCAGAATTGTAACACTCTACTGCAAATAAGGGCAAATGAATTTTAAAACATAAATTTCACTATGCATGACAGCCATTTTCTATCTAGTTTTTACATCAGATGGCTTCAGAAATAAGGTGCTTAGTTTAAATAGTTGCCACTGATACCATGCTTGAAGATCCTTGGATGCAAAATGCTGTAAAACAATGAAGCTGACCAAATATTCATGTGTTTTCATAAATATCTGACTTACAGTAACATCTAGAACAGTTGCATCCCATCAGAATTGTCCTGCAGGCATTATCTGTGACAATATAATCCTTTGTGGGTTTTTTTCCATAGCTATGTTATTCCCAACATCTGGATCACTCTTGCAGATGACAGCTGTCTGAAGAAGTAGCTTGCCTTTGAACAGCCTCCTACAGTGCTTAGCACCATTAGTTTGGGAAGAAAAAAATCCCCCCTTTAGCAATCAATATGCATTGTTTTATTACATTTGTTACCTAATCACAGATACATTCTGTGCAGTATGGGAAGGAGAAAAGATTTTACTACCTGCCAAAGAATGAAATGATTCTTATGACTTTCTATTCTCACTTCATTGCTATTAGTATCCTCAGGCATAAAGACGGAAAGAAGGGAAGAAAAACAGGCAGAGCTCTGAAAGAACCCTATTGGAAATAACGAAAATAAATGATTAAGTAATAGTCCTCAAATATCAATTTCATTTTTATTCAAGAAGACATTTATCTATATTAGTTAATGACAAAAATATTAAAAAGCCATCTGCTGAGATGGGGAAATAAAATACTACATACCAACACCATGGTAATTACTTTTCAATTGCTATGTGTTGTCAATTAATTATTATTTAATATAAAATAATTGTTCTAGTGAAGTCTGGAATTTTATTTGGTTGTAAATAAATAACAGTTAAATATCAATTACATGAGTTAATCTTTCTCCCAGCATTACACTGTTTCTGGATAACTCTGGTTTTGAGTAATGCCTTTAGGAATCCGTACAGCAATAGGATTTTTTTCACTATTCAGTGCCTAGAGGGCGATTGGACACTGGAACATGCTCCTTGGAAAAGTAGTCACAGCACCAAGTCTGACAGACTTCAAGAAGTGTTTGGACAATACCCTTGGGCACATGGTGCGACTTTTGGGAATGGTCCTGTGCAGAGCCAAGAGCTGGACTTGTGGGTCCCTTCCAACACAGCGTATTCTGTGATTCTGTGATTATTGTTCACTTTGAAAATCTTTCCTAAATCCATTGGTTTGTGTACAATGAACAGTAGCTAATAATTTCATTTAGGAGCACTACTTTGAAGGTACTTTACAATTCTTGTGTCTCTTGAGACATCTCTTTTAAAGAGATTAAACCTAAATTTTGTTTCTCCAGTCCTCCCACGTTCCTCTTTTCTTCACTTTATGTTATTTCTCCTTTGTCCTTTCTACTGTCAGTCCTATATCATGTACAGTAATCCAGATGTGTACAAATTAAAATTTTGTAATTCTGTTTATACTTAATCAACTAATAAGTAACATTAAACTATACTCCCCTTTCAGTAAAGGAGATATGTGAGACTGAAGAATCTGTACATGAAGAATCTGAATTTTAGATTTGGTGCATTGCACCAACACAAGCAGGACAGATTTAAGGGAACTCAAAACAGGCAGACAGAAGACCTTTTATCAAGTATTTCATGTTCCTCTATAGATCTTACAGACATTGAAAATTCTTTCTTTCTAGTTTTATCTGTAAAAACACTACTATTTAACTCCACCACTGGCATTGTTAGTACCAAACAGGAAGATAAATATTAATTCTTGAAGTATCCTATCTTCAGAAATCTTTTGCAGAGCAGGTTCCAAGCTTTCTGCTTTATAGACACATAAATGTTCCTCCAATCTTCAACCATTGCATCACAAAGAGAGCAGAAGAAGTCACCATCAGGGTGGCAATTTTAGCTAACCTGATATACCACAGTCAAGTCCAATACTGAGATATATTTCAGTCTTCTTCCAGTGGGACAACACCAAACATCAACATCATGCAAGTGGTTCCAGGAAAAATACCTATGGAGAGAATAGCTTTATTCTTACTCTGGGTCACTGGAAACAACTAGTTTATCAAAGTAGAATTTTAAAATAGTAGGGACAAAGAAAAAACAATAAATAAGCATTAAGGAAATATAGAAGCATAACAGAACAAATACACATGAATTTATCTAGGAGTGTTCCAGCATCACTTCTTCTTTTGTTTCATAGTTCATTATCCAAGCTGGAAGATTTTCACACTGTTCAGTATCATTTAGAAACAATATTTGGATGTGGAAAAAGATTTAATTTATACTTTTAATTTAATTTATACGTTTATAGTCCTCTGGCTACTCAGGCAAACAGGAAGCTTCACATAACCCGATTACTGAATTTGCATGGATTTGATGGTTATAATATAAAATACTGCATAATATTAACCCATTTCCCAACAAAATCTGGATGCAATAAGCTCTGATGAACTAGCTGAATGCATCACAATAGTAAAGGAATTGACAACTCTGCTTTAGCATGGTACTGCCCTGCAATGCTTTTTGTATTTCTTAAGAAGGGAAAATGTTTTTTGTCATTTTCTCCCTAAAAAGTTAAAATCCTAAAGGGATTCTGGAGAAGATGAAGGGTGAAGATATTGCTTTAAAGAAATATCTTTAGGAAAAAAACAGTCCTTCCTGACACAAAGTGAACAATAATGAAAGTTGAACCATCTTCCTCTCCACCTATGCAAAATTTTGGATGTCCATTAAGATTTAAGCTTTCACTGGTATTCTTTTAGTAGTGGCAATGAGTTTCTTTTTTCCTCCAGAAAATGCCAAGGATCTTCATGTCTTGAAAACATTCTTTGTGTGTCTCATGTGAAAATGGTCAAAAGGATTTAAAGGTTATTAGACAGAACATGGAAAAACCAGACAGGCAAAAAACTGCCAGGAGTTAATTTCCTCAGCAGTTTGGGGTACAGAAGAACAGGCTAGAGTGCTGCTGCACCCAAAAGAAGAGAAAAGACCATGGAGCACCAGAACCAGAGATAAGATGTTCGAGAGCCAATAAGAGCATGGCATGGGACCTGAGCTAGTATAGTCTAAATAGAGATGGACATCATGATGCACACCCTAATGATGTGGCAGTACAGTGTCTGGACTGAGCTTTTATCTTCCAGCCCTGACTTGCAAAGCAGTGGCACAAACCTGTGTTCTCACCTGCTGGCCAAAATTACCGGAACAACACTGTATTGGTGCTGTGGCTACTTAATATAAATCTGTGACATAAGGCAGAAAGATCTTTGTTCAGGAGAGCTATTTGTCACTAAGAAGAACTTCTTTCGTCTGACAGATTTTGGCAACAGATTATCAACGCTAGGCAATGGCAGGCATGAATTGAACTGTTGATGAATGGCGTAGTTCAATGAAGCCATCACTCCTGAGTGTTTCAACAAGCAACAAGACATTTCAGTGGATTAAAGGGAGTGAAAGATACTCCAAATAAAACATTAGAATGACACTATGCTTTGGTCTACTATAAAGAAAAAATTGCTTTTATCTCAATTGAAAATTGAAACAGATATACAAAGGAAATAGCTTCTAAATGACAACAAAATTATTGCCACATTTTCTAGATTAAAAAAAGAAAAAAAAACAAACAAAAAAAACCAACAAAAATTGGCCTAAGAGGGTACCTATCATGTAGGAAACCAATAGAAACCTTCCCAGGAATATCACAGGGATATATATAACTCTTGTGTTTTAAAATATAAAGAAAAGTCATCAAACTGGAGCTGAAGTGAAGTGAACCTAGAACCATGCAAAGGAGTTGTTTCTTTACAAGTCACATATAGCTACCCAGTCTATTGGCACAAACTGTCACTGAGGCAAAATTTGGATTGCCTATTAAAAAGTGCTGGACATTTATTAAAAATATTAATTTTTTTGTGTGAAAATCATCATTAGCAAATGTACATCAGAGAGAGCGTAAGTTGATCAAAAAAATGTCATGTTTAATTACCAATGATTTAATGAAAAGGAACTACCACGTAAGTTCACATTGCTTGATTTTACAAGGCAGTTGAGACTTCTGCATGTCAGATAAAGGTAATTCATAATTTCAAAAGTATCTCAACAATTTTGGGTATTCTTCTTTTTAAAACAGAATATATTGTACCTTCCAGTAAATCCCATCACTGCCAGTAGTTTGATGGCTTTCATGGTGTGAATGAGATGCTGACCAGTTCTAAATTTATAATGGTACCAAGCCACTGTGTTTAAATGCAAAATACATTTTCTTGGAGTTTAAGGTTTGCAACTGGATTTTGGTTCACTTCTGTTATCATCATGGGCTGATCACACAGCCCAGTTCTGGATCTGAAAAGACAGATATTTAAAGGTTTTAAGACATGTTTTTCATCTGTATCCTCTGTACATGCAACTGAGGCTGGACTTAGCATGCAGATATCTTCTTCTTCAGATTTTGCCTGCTCATCCCTCCCTACTCCAGCCTTTTCTCCCCCTCTCTGTTTCTTTCAGAAAGGGTCCTTTTGTTTATGCTCATTAAGTCAGTATTTATTTCCTAATTTTCTACTCAAGGGATAAAAGTATGACCAGATGTGACCTGAGTCCATCTATTTCAATATCCTAATTATCAGAATCTTCCAAGAGACTTGAGATTTCTTCTGTTTTAATGAGGGTACAGGACAATCTGCCATGGACAAGTATTTTCCAAACTCCCTGTAGATTACAAAAAAAAACCCCAAAAACCCCAAAGAAATCCTAAATTATGACCTTTTCAAATGGGACAGCACTTACTATAACGCTTAAAACTCTTTGCTCTGTACCAAACAGACTGACATAATTTTTGGTTTCAGTAGCTTCTTAATTCTATGTCACATAAAGAAAATGTTATTTTTTTTTACCAAGCTGAATTCACTATATTCAATTGATCTGCCTGTGTTTTGGCTTAGCAGAAATTAGCCTTCCCTAGAAGAATATGCCCATAGCCCAATAAAAAACAAAATTAAAAAAAAAAAAGTCTCACATCTGTTGTTCTGTAAGATAGAGGTAGACGCATATTCAAATAATTAAGTCACAAATTCAAATATCTGTCCTCATCTATAAAACAGCTTCAAAATCACTTTCAAATTTATCTAATGCTTTTAGTTTGGGTTACTAGTGCCCTAGAGGAAAAACAAATTCACGAACACTAACAGTTAATGTGTTAATGTTTAATCAAGTATATCTGCAGTCAGTAAGATGCTGTGAAGAGCAGGGCTTACCCTCTACCAGAAAGGTTGTCCAATACAGAAAATATTTTGAGCAATCAGACCTTGTTTTACATATTATTTTGCATGGTTATGTCTGTGCATGCCTAGGAATGTCTCTAGCAAACAGTTATATTTTTGACCTGTAGGATAGTTAATGCTATAGAAGAGGGAGAATAGTGACATGACTGAATTTTCCCCTCTCAGCTACTTTAATTGGCCTTAGCAATTGCATCTGGTATCACTGCATCTCCTCATTACTGAGCAGAGCAACTCCAACAGCTCTTTCACTGCTATTATTGCTTTGCTCCTTTGATTAATTCTAGGTCAGAAGTAAACATTTCCATGCACAGGGCACAAAGCTGCCAACTTTTCTTTCAGAGCCCAAATCCCCAGCTACCCATAAGGAGGGAAAGGAGGGAATCCCAAGGAGATGAAAGCCAAACCAAATGCATTTCCTCAGCCAGCAGCATACAAAGTGAAAGGGAGCATGACCTGATCTATAGCTGGGTTTGCTTTTTCTCCCACTTTGACTTATCCCAGGTCTCGTTTGGCTTATATGTTTCTCTGAATAAATTTTTTGTTTTGCAGAGGTTGAGAATACCTTAGAAACTTGCTCAGTCTTCAGGCATCTTTTTTTTTTCTTGGGAGAAAGAAAATTTGGGAGATGAACAGGGGGAGCATGCCTCTTAAAATCACATCTCATGTAGATCAATGTATCAACACATACACAATGCTCAGCCTTTGATTACCTACTCCATCAGAAAAACTTCAGAATGGGACTGGGCATGAAAAAGTCAACTCTCTAAGATCAATTAACTTTCTGAACCCTGATAATGGCCTTACCTACCAGCTGTATTGATAGGCTACATCAACAGTGTCACATTGGAGTATCCTACTACTTCTGGAAGCAGAAAGCCCAGGGCAGGAAAAGGGTTCTTGCAGAGAGAAGCACGGTCTGTTTCCAGAAGGGCAGGCAGAGCCCCAGGGCTGGCAGGCAGGACTACACTTTTGCAGGGGCTGCATGGGAGGGAAGCTGCACCAGAGATCAGAGGAAAGGAGTCCCAACAAAATTGCAGTTGTCCCTGTTATCAGCCTTACAAAAGTAGCAAGTGGCTGTGGCTAGCTAACTAAATACCAATGAGGAGGCAGCAGGTTTAGTTCTGCTCACCACTCTGAGCAGGTTAACTTGTGCATAGAACAGATAACACTGCCTGCTCTACAGGCTGCTTCTTATGCTCATTTCACCTGCAGTTACTTCAAGCTTTCAAAATATCTTCCCATTTTTGTTCACTTCCAAGGACTTTTTGCTTTTATGAACTTCTTAGCTAATACATATTACCCCTTAGAGAACCCCTTAGATATGATTTATCTGCCTCACCTATTATTTCTAACATAACTATTTCTTTTACAGAAGTTAATCTGACACTGATTTGCTTCAAAAGGGAGAGACAATGTAAGATTTGCTGCTGATAACACAACATTTTGCACTATTCATTGCAGATTCACACAATGCAGAAAGAGCAGCCACCTGGAGGACTCCCTGATGGCTTCACCTCCCATCCACACAGTTGCTGCAGTCCCACACCAACTGACCTGCCTGCCAGGTGCCAAGGGGACTGTCACATTCAGGATTTCACTTTGCCAAAAGGCAACGATTGCCCTCACCTTGGCCTGCACCCACATGTTTCCTGCTTGAGCAGACTTTGGGCTAGACTCATTTTGTGTTGGGTCTTGCAAGACACTGGGTATCACTAGGGCTTGCTCCACAAGTTGTGATAATACCAACAGCCTGTCCCTGGCAAAGACAAAGACAGCCTCATCCACCCTGACTGTTTGCAGTGCCAGCATTTCTCCAGATAGCTCAGATAGGGATTTGGCAGATACCTGGGTACACAACATTTACCTTTGTGTTTAGGAAGCGAGAGCTGCAGGAAACACAGAGCTTAGAAGAGTTTGCAAGTGCCAATGTACTGTCCTGAAAGGATAGTGGAACAAACTTCAGAGTCACCTTAAGTCTGAGTCAAAGTAAGGCACCTTCCCATTACCACCACTCAATATGTCCTACCCTCAGAACAAAACCCAGAACAAACCACTATCCAACAAGACTGTCCATTCCCAAGCATGAATTTTTGCTCCTGGAGGAGAACTTTGAATGAGATGGAGAGGAAATTTTTCCAGTTGACTGAAATGGTATATTTCCATGGATACCATTGGTTTAGAAAATTGTGAAATGCCTGCTTGCTTCTTGAAAACATACAAAAATGTCCTTTAGAGGGTTAAAGGAAAATAAATTTCAACTGATATATTGCTAACATTTAAAAAATTGCATTTCCATATCTGTGTTTGCAGCATGGGAGTCTGAGCTGCCAGAACTCAGTATTTGTTCAGCAAGGTAGCCTGATCTAAGCCAAGCACAGCAGAAATACAGGGTTTGGGTAGCCAGGAACCAAATTACTTTCTTAGAAATGCTGACTCCCCAAATAATTTCTCTTTCTTTCTTTCTTGCAGGAAGCATAAATGCTCCATCCTCACCCTATTAAGCATTTCTGTCGTCTGGTCTTTTAAATTACAGGATGACCCTGATGAAATACAAATTCAATAAAACATGATTTATCATGTAAATAGCTAAGAACTGGAATAATGTGCCCAATATTAGATACACTCAAAGAGACTAGGGATTTTTTATCAATATGAGGAAGCTGAAATAACTGTGTAAAAACAATAATTTTAGACTCGACCAGCTTACAGCTATATGTATTTGGGATTGTATGTTCTTTGCTGTATATTACATCTTGCCCAGGAAACAAAGAGATAGGTCTGGGAACAGCTGGGGGTTTTTGTAATTACCAAATTAGCCCGTGGTAGTACAAGTATGCAGAACCCAGCTGCAGTGTCCATATCACAAGCATTGCCCCAGTGTCTCATCAGATTGTTCCCCAAATAGACATGCTTCAAGAGGAACAGATCTTGGCTTCTGCAAGGGAGGCACAAAAGGTACTGAATTTAACATCTCAACTGAAGACACATCTTTGTATTAACAAGTTTTAATTAAGCTAACCAAGTCCCAGGAAATTATTAAAGGTGAACTGCAAGACTTTCTTTTCCAAAAAATAACCAACAAAAAACCCCACAAAAATCCATAGTTAAAAGTCAAAATATGAATTTTGGTGGAAATGAACAGGAGGAAAATCCTGGTTCATGAAATGACAAGAAAAATCTCTACGTTTGAAGAGCAGGTGTTCTCTGGCTTAAGACTTTAGGACTTTAGAGGCCTATCTTCAAGTCCCTACTTTTCTAGACATAGCTGACAGTGATTCTGAAGTGCCAGGTATGCATGACCTTCCTTTCCCATGAAAATATGTAAAAACTTACCATCTTGATATTAGAGCCTTCCATGCTGTGACACAGATTTTGCAGCTAGTCCCTGCAGAAATAAAGAGTAAGACTGATATTTGAAAAAGTCCAAGCAGTGATGCAGAATCCTGCACGGATTTAAAAAAAAACCAAACAAAAAAACCAAAACAAAAAACCCCACCGTATTGTTGCTAAATCTGGATAACAGATTTGTTGTAAGTACTTAGGATCATATGTTGTTTGTTAAGTGATATTAAGTTTTGGCAGGGAAAGAAGAAGCAGCCCTGGGAACTCTATCTTTAAGTGCCTTAGATTCACAAGCACATAAAACTGGGGGCAGGAACATTGCAGTAACAAATGTTTATTAAACAGAGCTTGCTGGAGGTGGATTCTGAAATAGGAAGAATGAGATTCAAGTACTTGAATGCATCTGTGCTCCTACTGGGAATCAATGACAAAGCTGCAAATATATTCCAGGCATCTCTCCTCTCCATTACCAGCTCCAATGCTGGACTCATTCACTCCTAACCAAACATGCTGCTTGAAAGGGTTGTGCTTCAGTGGGTCCAAAATTTACTTCTTCCCAAACTACGTCAGACTGTGAGACTGCAGCTATTTTATTAAGGGAGAATGTGCTCCCCATGGGTGAAAAAACCAGCAGCTGATTCCATTAGTCATGCAGCTGGCTCTGGAGGATTCACTGATATGAGATGCAGACTGGCTTTTACTCATTTGCAGAGCATTTATCCCTCCTTAAGCTGACCACCAAATTGCAGGATTTGAGATGCTTGCTGGAAAGAGTCAAATCCATTACTACTGAGGCATATACTTGCTATAAAAGCTAAAATTACAATCTTCATGTTTAAACATCTGGTCACAACCCAGGAGGGATATATCCCTGCTGGCCATGAAAAAGTAAATCTTAAATAAGTATAAATTAATTGCCTGTAGTAATATAGAATCTTTGTAATCATTTATGTTCAAGCATATGAGTGAGTATTCATTAAGCTGTGCTTTCAGACATTTACAGAGATTATTTAACACATACATTACCAAATGATTAGCTGCAAATTGGAGAAAATGCCCTGCACACTGGCACTGTCATTTTGTTCCACTCAGTGTCACTGAATCAAGCAGATAGATAATATATTCACAGATATTCACAGATCAACATGAAAGGAGGAGGAGGTACACAGTTTGAGCTTTTATGTCTCTTTACTCTCATCTGAGAACACATTCTGCACCACCCATAATTAATGGGTGACTACTTTGCCCTTTTCCACCACAATAGACATGCTGGGGTTTTAGATCTGACCTGTCACTTTTTTGTATCTTCTGGAAAATTTAGTACATCACTCAGAGAAAAAGAAGAAAAAAAAAAGAAGAGAAGAAAGAGAGAAAGAGAGAGAGAAAGAAAGAGAGAGAGAAAGAAAGAAAGAGAGAGAGAAAAAGAAAGAAAGAAAGGAAGGAAGGAAGGAAGGAAGGAAGGAAGGAAGGAAGGAAGGAAGGAAGGAAGGAAGGAAAGAAAGA